>VWZL01005273.1:9626-34338 GCA_013396915.1 Stercorarius parasiticus | reverse complement strand
CGGGCAGGGCGCACACGGGCGTCCGCACTCTTTCTGTCGGCTTAACTTTGCTGCTGGAGTTACCGGCGGCCCGGGGGGCTGCCATCGCGCTGCTCCCCCCTCCCGCCGGCCTCCCCGCTCACGGGCAAGGCGGGCGGCGGGGCGGCCCCGCGGTGCGGGTAGCAGGTGGTGGGAAGGTGCGGGGCTCTCGGGAGTCGGACGGGCTGCTGCTCCCGGAGCATCCCGCAGCAGAGCTAATGTGTCCCGGCAGCTTCACATCTCTGCTTGCGTGGCTTGGAGACCCCCTGGTAGAAAACTACAGTAACAGAGAGAGGAGTGTGCTGCTGGCCCCGTTGCTAATTTTTCTCCCCAAAACCTGTGTTCAAACCTGTGCAAATTGTTGCTCGCTAACTTACCCTCTCGAGGACGAAGTGACAAAACCAGTTGTAAGGTTAGAAAATGTTCTGCAGGCAGTAGTTGCATGCCAGGAGGAATGGATGGAGTGAGCAAGTACAACTTTTCTACCTTCTACCTAGTGTTCAGTGACTAGAGTAGCTGTTTGGCCTGACTCCTGTGCTCTTGCAGTTGAGAAAGGTCAGGAACTTGTAGATGGGCCACCTGTGGTGTTCTTGGTGTGTGCTGAGATCAGCGGCACGGGTTAGACTCTGGACTGGCCAATTTTCTCATGCTCCAGGAGCTAGTTTTCTCCCTTCTCCTTCCCTTCCTTTCTGCTGTGCTGTCATTCCTACCATGGTGTTAATAGGCTTTTGTATCCTGTGTCTGCCTTTTTGGGGTGCAGTTCTGTTAGGCTTAATTCAATTTAACTGTTGTTCAAAGGTTAATTTCCAGTAAGGGCCACATTGTTACCCTGTTGGGTTTTTTTTGCTAGGGATCTACTGATTACGTTTGCAAGGTGAGTTGGGTAACTCAATCTTTTGGAAAACCCATCCTTTAATAATTTTTAGTAGGCTATCTATCTCATGGAAGCTAGCTGAGTCAAGTGATCTGATATCCCAGCGATCACTAGATTTGTGTAAGAGTAGGGTGCTGGAAGATGCTCTTGGAGGAGGGGAGAGGGTGCGATCCATGTTATTTTGTGTGGGAATAGCCTGTGTTTGGATCGGATTACACTAACATGGAGCTGCATCCTTAGATGAATTTGCCTGGGGAGATGCTGTGCCTTGTCACTTCTCACTTTTGTGTTTGGAAAGGGTTTTGCTGGATAACTCTGCTTGCTGTGAGTGACTTAAAATTCTTACCGCCCTTCTGCAAAGGGAGAGTATACCTCTCTATCCATGCCCCAAAAAGGGCTTTTGCCTGCACAGAGACCAAAATTTTTTGATGCTTCTCGTCCCAGAGGTGTTTCAGTAGGATTCCATTTGTACTAGCACCCGATTTTAAGAAGATTCCAACAAAAATCCTGGAAATCTTAAGAATGAATGCTGCTGTTAACTGAGGAAACACAGATTAGTGGAGCAGAGCACCAAGTCAGAAGCCAGGTTTCTCCTGGTGCAGCTGTTGAGGGTAAGGGTATGTGCTACAGCTAAGGTGAACCTTAGTTACCTTCTTTTCTCTCTTGCTGGCACTTGGCGGGATCACAAATGAACTAATTCAACTCACTGATCTGGCAGAAAATGACGTTTAGGGTACCTTTTTTGCTAAGTCAACAAGTTGATCTAGTGAGCACCAGAAGCAAGGTAAATGCTGGGAGGAACCTGCATGGCAGGGCTGAGAGTGAGCAAGAGTACAGAAATTGTCTCCTAATGGTAGCCGAGCTACTAGGCAACTTGGTGTGATGTGTGTAACTTCACTCTGACTTGCATTTCAAGGGCATTCAAAGTACTTCATTTGTCTACTACAGTTTCTTTCATTCAAGAAGTCTGTATTCTCTTCCTTCACGATTTATTTATTTCCAGGCTTCATTTACTTTTTGCGTTGCTGCCACCTGGGAAGATCTTTAAGGTAATTGTCTCCTCCAGAGCTTCTGTGCTCTAGATAGGCGTATTGAGCAGCCTAGAGTTGTGCCTGAAGACAGTAGTGGCCAGTTAGAAGGGGGTGTGTCTTGGTTGAGGAGATGACTGCAGGGCAGGATTACTTATGGCCACTGCTGAAGCAGTGCAGGAAGCCAGTCTTGGATTAGCAGGGAGATGCGCTGGCAGGACTTGAGGGCGGAGGTGAAGGTACGTGGGGAAGACAGGACTGGAGCAGCAGCTATCTGCTCATCAATTATAGTGTCAGTTGTAGAATTTTCCAGATTTTGAGGAGCAGGTTTGGAGCAGCAGTTCCCTGATTTAGTCAGACATTGTCTGCAGTGTTAATGCTGTTGCCCTACTTTAAAATCATCTGCTGCCCTTAACACCATTCCAGAATTTAAAAAGTTGTCTGGTCAAGACTTGTTGCACCTCCTTTTCTGCTGTGCTGATCTGTTTGTTTACACATCTGGAAAATTTGTGTTTGGTGAAGGATGTGAAGCTTGAAATCTCTGGATTTGAAAGGTTTAGATACCAGGGCTGTGTTGGTGCTGTGGGATCCTAGAAGCCTGGGGGTCTCGTTTAGAGGTGTCTCAGGTAGGTTGCAGGAAACAAACAAGTTGTCAGTGATATTGAGAATATCAGAAGATTTTTTTTTTTAATCTTACATGGAATGATGTCCTTCTAAAGATTCAATTTTTTTCAGTGGAATTCCATTGAATAATCACTTTTGTGCTTTCCCTTTTCTGCCTCTAATCCCTTCTACCGCTACTCCCTGTATAGCCTATGTTTCTTGCTGCAGGAAACTCATCATCCTGATGTGTTACTCTTCTGCTTACAACTCTCTTCAGTCTCGCTTCTCTTTCTCAGGGCTGATGAAAGCCTTCTCCAATCCTTTCTCTGTCCTGCAGTTCACTGCAACTCATCTTTCTTCTGCTGGAAGATCTCTCTGGCTCTGCATAACCTCTTCAGCAGGTTTTCCATCAGAAGTGTTGCCAGTAAATCCTTCACCCACTCTATTTCTAACTCTGTTCCTCCTGAAAGCAACGTGCCACCACAGATACCAGCTTCCAGGCTAATATTCAAGTTATGATCTGTCAGGAACAACAAGTAGCTGGAAGTCCTTGTGATCAGAGAAATAAAGAAACAGTTGAAGGCTAGGGGGCTAAACTGGGAGAAGGAGGGTCCGATTTGGTATATCTGCAGTAGGGCAGTGGAGCTGTAGGATAATTATACCTCTTGTGGGACTGGAGGAAGAGAAGATTGGAAGTTGCCAAAGTGCAGGGGGAGACTGGAAGTACAGTGCAATTCGCTTCAGTTCACTAGCCTTGAAAGAGAGGGGATCAGGTCTGTAACCAAAGGATTGCCTGAATGAGCTGCAGCTGCACCTTCACTCTGCTGCCTTTTTAAGAATTCAGGATGCTGTAGCTTCCAACTCTAGCATGGCAATAAAAATATGAGAACGTCTGTGTTACTTTTCTGACTGTGGTAATAAAAGATTTAAACTGTGACTATAATTTATGGGTGATTTCAGAACCCCGGCATCCCCAGTCCCGTTGCCATAGCAAAGCTGTGCAAGGAGCCTCATACTGGGATATTTCAGTAAAAAAGCTGTGTAATGCAGTGAAATGTGGTTTGATTCTTTCTCCAGCCTGACTGAGTTTCCAATTCTCTCAATGTAGATCTGGAGTCCGTCTCAGCCTGAGCTCCTGGGATCCTGTCACCATGGAGACCGAAAGTGAGCAGAACTCTGGCTCCACCAGCGGGAGCTCCAGTTCTGGAGGAAGCACCCGTCCTCAGATATCACAGATGTCTCTCTATGAGCGACAGGCAGTACAGGTGAGACGCGGTTTTATTTTGAGGTGGGATGTACATCAGTGGAGGATGGTTGTGAGCCCTTTCCTGTTGTTCTGAGTTGTGTGTCAAGGTGGGAGCATGCCCGAAGGACTGCCATGTGTTCAGATTTAGAAATTGTTGTGCTAGACCTGATCTTTGTTTCCTGTAGCCTGATACTATGCTTCATGTTTTATAGGTCACTCCTCTAGTGTCCAGCCTCTTAGATTTAATCCGTGCTGTGATCCAATAGATTAATTTTAGCCTGTTTTTCTAGAGCAAGTAATTCAGTTTATCATTTCAGTTCCTCTCTATATGCATATACTCCATATACATACCATACTGGAACACTTGTCTGCCTGCTTGAGCATGCACATCCCCAAATTCCTGGAGTTTAATATTAAAGTCTTGCAAACGTGCTTCCTGCTGTTCTGGAATACACCTGTGATTCAGTCTTTTACCAAATTTGCAGCTGTACTACGTATTTTGATGTGCCAATCTAGCGACTTTGCTTTTTTCATGGAGTCTAGGCATGGTCTCGTGGCTGTTATTTATTTCTTCATTGCTCTCTCTAATCACATTTCAAGGGCACACTATTTTTGACCATTGGGTTTTCCTCTTTCTCTAGGCCCTGCAGGCTCTCCAGAGACAGCCCAATGCAGCCCAGTACTTTCATCAGTTTATGCTCCAGCAGCAACTTAACAGTGCCCAGCTTCACAGCCTGGCTGCTGTCCAGCAGGTGAGTTGCCAAGGGGCAGAAGGAGAGGAATTGGATCGTTCTCTGGGGAAGATCCAGAGATTCCCTCTTTATACGGTGACTTGTGCACCAAGGTCCTCCTGATCCATGATTAGACAACGAGTCCCTAAACACGTTGTTTAAAGGTAATACAAACAGCTAGTAAACGGGAAGCTTGATACAAAGATTCATTTGGTTTTCAAGGTACAGAGCAGGGGAAGATAAAATCTGGCATCCCCGTAAGGAAGCTTGCACTTTAGAGGCCTATGACTAGCCCCTGCACCTTCTTTAAATAAAAGATGGGTGGTTAAATCAGCAGTGGATGCAGCAGTGTTTAAAAACTCTTAAAGTGAACCATGGATTGATATTTCTCTGAGAATAAACATGGTCTTGTGTGTGTGAAATTTCAGGCAGTATCTTCCAAATTTTATGTCTTGAAACTTAGTAGTCCGTGTTTTCTTTACCAGTTACTAGCAAGAGAGATCTGGGATAGATCTTGTCCAGGCAGGAGGGTGTTTCTTTAATTGAGATACGTTTATACAAATCAAGATGTATTATGAGGTATAATTGGTGAGTGTTTTTTTTTTTAATTTTTTTTACCAACTTTCCTCACTTATAAGACTTTATCATCAGTTGAAGATGAATTATATGTGATGTGAATATGGTTCTGTCTGTAACAGTATCTCCATCAGTAGCTGCGCTCCTTGGCTGTTAGTCCAGGATTTAGTTGTTCTCCAAATCCCTACCTGCAGTTTTATAGCACGGAGGGAATAGAATCCTCTCACCAGTTTTGCACAAATCTTAGTTATAAAACTAACTAAACTCGTACAGTGGAATTCTCATGGGATCATAAAGGGGAGGGGAGGAATCTTAACAACATTCCACCATGAACCATATGTGCTGTAATCTCAAATTTGTTACTTGGAGTGCTATTATTGCATTGTTACTAAACTGCCTAACTCACACAGCAAATTGCTAATATTGTGGGGGACCTCTGGGTGTTAACAGAATGGATTGCAGCATCAGGATGAGCGTTGCAGCGTGTAGCATGACAAGCTGGGACAACAGCAGGGTATGTACCCCTGGGTGGAAGGACTGGAGCTCACGCCCTGTAAGGGTCTGTCGCCCACGGATGTGGGTATTATATAGGACTGAACTGGTTGAAGAAGAGGAGGTACCTTGCTGAGTTGCTGCCCTACCTGATTTGTAGGGCATGGCAGGCATTTGTAGTGGTTAGATTGTGCTCCTGTTGTCAGGAATGGGAGAAAATGATGATGGGACTAGGTGTTCTGACAAAGCCAAACATTTGGGCTGCACTGAAAAGTTTATTCCAGGTACTCATTTCTCTGTGAATCTCTCTTGCAGGCTACAATTGCAGCCAGTAGACAGGCCAGCTCCCCCAACACCAGCACGCCGCAACAGACCACCACCACCCAGGCCTCTGTAAGTAACTGCTCCCTCACGCACATATCAAAGCCTCCCTCCCATCCCCTGCCTTGTTCTTTTTCCTCTTTTGTCTTTAGGAAGGCAGTCAGCCAGGGGAACACAGCTTCTAAGAATGCCGGGAATCCACAAGATCCACTTTGAGGATTTGGGGTGCTATCATTATGGATGGGAGTTGAGGAGACCAGAGAAGGTTTCTGAGGGGGAGAGGCCTCTTAGCTGTAAAGACAGACATGATATCTCTCTGAGGTTTTGGGGATACATTGTCAGGGATTAGAAAAGAATCAGGACTTCTAAGAGGGAGAAGGAATCACAAGCAGCTTGAAAGGGAATGTTCTTTTTCTCTTGGGCAGAGTAGTTAGTTTGTTGAATGAGAGGAAGTCTGGTTTTGTAGTGAGTATCGAGGAACTGGGATTTGTTCAGAAAGTAGGTGAGTTGGTAGAGTAGAGATAACTTTGTAGTTTGTTGGGTTTTTTTCCTTTACTTGAGAGGCCGTAAAAAATGATGTATTTCTGTTGGATCTCTTATTGCAGTTGCATGCTAACAGTGATATTCGGGCTCAGCATACAAATGAGGTTAGCATCCTGAGCTTTGGCTAGTTTAGATTGTGTAACCCCTTAAGACAGGAACTCTTTTCTTCTTGGTCCCCTGTGGGATACAGGAAAAAACTGTAAAATGTCTGTTCTGGCTGTACCCCAGTAAGCGAATTTGTACTTACTTCTTTGCCTCCGTCTCTTCATACATGATTTGTGGCTTTTCTCTATTTTAAGATCAACCTAGCCACCACATCAGCTGCTCAGCTGATCAGTCGGTCACAGAGCGTGAGTTCCCCCAGCGCCACAACCCTGACGCAGTCCGTGCTCCTTGGGAATACAACCTCACCACCTCTCAACCAGTCACAGGCCCAGATGTATCTCCGGGTAAGAGATGCATATGCAAAACGTGTCCTGACCATGGACCCCACTTCCTAGCCACTTCAGTGTTTCACTGCTTGGGATTACCAACACTTTTGGACTAACTCTAGCTTTAAGGATGATGAATATTGTATCCATGATATTTTAAATTCAGATGGGGAAGCTCTTGTCCCTGAAATCACAAGTTTGATTCTGGGCTCAGCTTTTGAGGGTAGATGAGCTTTGTATTGTGTGTCTCAGGTGAGATCGTCAAGAACGATGTTTTTCTCTGCTCTGCATAGATGTTAAAGATCCCATGGCACTTCTCACTAGAGTGTGAATGTGAAATGTATATCCTAGACTTTAATATAGCTCACAGAAAAAAAGCTACTCTTCTGGTTCAATGCTGGGACAGATACATGGTTAATTCCTCTCTTCTACCACTGCTGAGCTCAGGAATGTAAGTCTCAAAACATAAATCACCATGAACATATATCTCATCCTTTTAATTGGTTTGAAGTGCTGTAAATAGAAAACATTAGGCTTGACTATAGTCAGTTTGGTTACCTACTTGAAAAATATTTTCTGCAACTCAGTTGACTTTAGATACAGATTTGTTATCCCCTTCTTTTCAAGTAACCCTGGTCTTGGGTGTATGTATTTTATCACTGTTTCTCAACCAGTCACAGATATACATCTGAAAATTAAATGATACCCCAGTCTTTTAGCCAGCCTTGGGCAGTCTGTGGGAGTTGGCCCAGGCCCATGTTTGGTAGAAGAGTGCTTATCTCCATAAGGAAACTGTTCCCAGTTTCCTGCTCCTGAGGTGCAGAGAGGGTTGGGGGTTTTGCAATGTGTGACATTGCAGCCCAGTGTTGCTTTGTAATCTGTTTGCTTGTGGTTCGCTGTCTTTCTTTCTCTCTTCCCCTCCGTTCCTTTCATTCCACATCATCTGACCCTCCCTCAACAGCCACAGCTGGGGAACCTGTTGCAGGTAAACCGGACCTTGGGCCGCAATGTGCCTCTTGCCTCCCAACTCATCCTGATGCCCAACGGGGCTGTGGCCGCTGTCCAGCAGGAGGTACCACCCACTCAGTCTCCTGGGGTCCATGCAGACACAGACCAGGTCAGTGACGCACCCTCCCCCTGCTCTCCATCACTCCACACTCTCGTCTTTGTCTCCAGCTGTCCTGTGTAGCAGATTAGCTCTATTTTACCTGCAACCTGTGTCCCTGTGCAGGCAGGAGATTCTGTTCTCTCTTACCACCATTTTTTCATGTTTGCTTTTTGCCTCCAGAGATGGGATTCATTTCCTCTTAAAATTTCTGAGGTGAGCCACAGGCTGGATCAATCCCGTCTTTGTGGTTTCTCAATTGTCCTTGTGTGAAAAGAATTGTTGAGTTCTATGTCCAGTTTTCAGTCACTCTACAATGAAGAGTCTTTGCCAGCGGTAGTATTCCTTCGCTTGGTTTGTTGTTGTAAAGATGCCAAAGACCAAACAGGCCATGAGTTCTTAGCTCTTGCATTGATCTATAAGTAATTCTCCAGGTCAGGGAGCTGCCATGGCATCCCAGTCATTCTTGGGATTTCCAGTTACTTCATATTTTTCTTGTCTGGAATGCCTTCTTTGAAGGAAAGTCAGCCATGATCAAACTTGAAGATAACACTGCATTTGGAGGGGGAGTAAACACAGAGGATGGCAGCACCAAAATGCAGAGGAACTGCTGAAATCAGAAGGGTGGCAGGCCATGAGTAAATCTGTGGGCCTCCTGAGTGGAAAGCCCTGCACAGAGGGAGGAGGCAGGTGGCACAAAAAAACGAAAAGGAATTACTGGTCTTTAAAAAGCATCACTCAGCACTTTTAGAGACGTGCTAAACTGGATCCTCCCAATACGAGTGCATGGCAGGCAAGTCTGAAGGCTGTCCCATGCCTCAGAGAATGGCGGTGTCCTCACAGTCAGAAAGTGCCACGAGATCTTTAACTTCCATCAGAGATGAGGCAGGAGGGAGTTCAGGGTAATGTGTCTCCTGGGGAGGGCCACACCTGAGCTTTGCCCTGCAGTGTTAGCCACCTCCCCATGTAAGGCTTGAAGCATCAACTTAGCCTGTATCCCAGTAGAGTGTGGTGCTTATGAGTTCTCTGCCAAACTTCCAGCAAGTAATGTACGTAAAGCAAACAGACTCTGTTTTGTATGTGTGTTTCTAGGTGCAGAACTTGGCTGTGAGGAGCCAGCAGGCCTCGGCCACGAATGCCCCACTCCAAGGTTCTGCTCAGAAGGCAGCTCTACCAGGAAGCTCCCAGGTTTCAGGCTTACCACAGGCCACCAGCACGGGCCAGACCTTGGTGGTGGCTCAGGCCTCCTCTGGCAGCGCAGGCCAGTCCCTCAACTTAAGCCAGGGGGCAGCAGGCAGCAATGGTGTCTCTGGGGGTGTGGTGGCAAGTGGTGGGAGCCAGACCTCAACAGGATTGAGCCAGACCTCCTCAGCAGGCACCGCTGGCAGTTGCCAAAGGAAAGGCACAGGGGTGGTTCAGCCATTGCCGGTAGCAGCTGCCCAGGCCGTGACTGTCAGCCAGGGAAGCCAGACAGAGACAGAGAATGCAGCCACAAAAAAGGGCGAAGCGGACAGCGGTGGACAGCAAACGGTGGGCATGAACCTGACCAGGACTGCTACACCAGCACCCAGCCAGACATTGATCAGCTCAGGTAAATGCAAGACCTTCCTGTTCCTTCTCTTGGAGCCCACTGGGCATTTGCAAGAGAGTGCCGTTTGAAGGGAGTGGTGGGAGATTTTCCAACATGCCTCCCAGCCTTCGTGCTCCCGGAGACTGGTCTCTCTAGGGCTTATTCCTCTCTATTAGCAAGAGAAGTTGATTTAGTCCCCTATGTCCTCTGCCAGTAAGCTGTCAGTCATTTTGGAGCTTAATGGCTCAAACCACTACAGTGGCTGCCTGCCCTTTTTTTTATTGTTTCCAGATGCACTGTAGCTAACTTTTGTGGTCTGCTCTTTTCCCACTCCATGTTTGTATAGCCACATATACACAGATCCAGCCACACTCGCTGATCCAGCAGCAGCAGCAGATCCACCTGCAGAAGCAGGTGGTGATCCAGCAGCAGATCGCCATTCATCACCAGCAGCAGTTCCAGCACCGCCAGTCCCAGCTCCTCCACACAGCCACCCATCTCCAGCTGGCCCAACAGCAGCAACAGCAGCAAGCACCCTCTCTGACCCAACCGCAGCAGCAAGCTCAGCCTCCGCAGCAGCAGGCTCCACCTCAAAACCAGCAGCAGGCTCAGACCCTTGTGGTGCAACCTATGTTGCAGTCCCAGCCACAGCCTGTGCAGCTCCAGCAGGACAGTCCTTGCCAGCCAGCCACCAAGTCACCTGTTCCAATTCAGTCAAAATCTCTGGTCACCCCTATCAAACCACCTCAGCTTGGGCCTGCCAAAATGTCAGCAACACAGCAGCCTCCACCACACATCCCAGTGCAGGTGGTGGGTACTCGGCAGCAGGGCTCAGGCCAAGCCCAAGCACTGGGTTTGGCTCAGATTGCTGCAGCAGTGCCGACATCCCGGGGAATGCCAGCCGTTGTCCAGCCTGTTTCCCAAGCCCATGCTGCTTCCCCGTCATCGTCTTCAGCTCCTGCATCCTCACAGGAAGCTCCTTCTCTCACCACAGGGGTGAATTTGGCACAAGTTCAAGGCACAGCCCATATGGTGAAGAGCCCAGCCTCCTCTCCAGTTGTGGCTCAGATGCCAGCAGCATTCTACATGCAGTCTGTCCAGTTGCCAGTAAGTGATACCATTGAGAAGGAGAATAGCATATGGATTCTCTTTGTTCATTCCTAGGACACCAGTCGCAGTCCAGGCCCAGGTCAGTGGGATGGGATGGGTAAGGGGTATTGGTAAAGGGATATGGAGACTTTTTCCTCTTGAAAACACTAATTCCAATCCAGCCCTTGGGGTTACTGACTACAAGCATTTTTCTTCCACATTATCATTCAAAGTCTTGCAGGAAGTAAATAGATGAGACTGAGACCATGCCTGAAATGAGGTAGCTGTCATACTAAATATCATATTTAACAATGTGGTGTGTTGACCTTGGCTGGCTGCCAGGTGACCACCAAGATGCTTTATCACTCCCCCCCTTCTCAACAGAACAGGGGGAGAAAATACAACAAAAAGCTTGTGGGCTGAGATAAGGACAGGGAGATCACTTACCAATTACTGTCACAGACAAAACAAACTCAATTTAGGGGAATTAATTTATTGCCAATTAATCAGAATAGGATAATAAGAAATAAGAACAAATCTATAAAACACCTCTCCCCTTTCTTCACGGGCTCAGCTTCACTCCTGACTCTTCTTCCTCCTCCCCCTGAGCAGTGCAAGGGGGCGGGGAATGGGGGTTTCAGTCAGTTCATCACATTTACTCTGCCAGTCCTTCCTCCTCATGCTTGTCCCCTGCTGCAGCACAGGGTCCCTTCCACAGGAGACAGTCCTCCACAAAGTTCTCCAACGTGGGTCCTTCCCACGGGCTGCAGTTCTTCATGAACTGCTCCAGCATGGGTCCTTTCCATAGGGTGCAGTCCTTCAGGAACCGACTGTTCCAGTGTGGGTCCCCCGTGGGGTCACAAGTCCTGCCAGAAAACCTCCATTGTGGGGTGCTCTTCACGGGCAACATATTCTGCCATGAGCCTGCTCCAGCATGGGCTCTCCACAGGCTGCAGTTTCCTTCAGGGCACATCCACCTGCTCTGGCATGGAGTCCTCCATGAGCTGCAGGGGGACAACCTGTATCACCATGGTCTTCACCATGGGCTGCAGGGGGATGTCTGCTCCAGTGCCTGANGTCACAAGTCCTGCCAGAAAACCTCCATTGTGGGGTGCTCTTCACGGGCAACATATTCTGCCATGAGCCTGCTCCAGCATGGGCTCTCCACAGGCTGCAGTTTCCTTCAGGGCACATCCACCTGCTCTGGCATGGAGTCCTCCATGAGCTGCAGGGGGACAACCTGTATCACCATGGTCTTCACCATGGGCTGCAGGGGGATGTCTGCTCCAGTGCCTGAAGGACCTCCTCCCCCTCCTTCACTGACCTCTGTGTCTGCAGGGCTGTTTCTCACTACTCTCTCCCAGCTGTTCTATGCAGTATTTTTTACCCTTTCTTAAATACGTTATCACAGAGGTGCTACCACCATTGTTGATGGGCTTAGCTTTGGCCAACGGTGGGTCTGTCTTGGAGCTGTCTGGAACTGGCTCTGTTGGACATGGGGCAGCTTCTGGTGTCTTCTCACAGAAGTCAGCCCTGCAGCCCCCATGCTACCAAAACTCTGCCACATGAACCAAATACAAATCATTTGCTGCTTCTTTGTTGTCTCTCACAAGAGAGAGATGAGAACTGAGTGGGCCATGAAGACTGAACTCCCCTCTGCTCCTTAGGTGTTGATACCTCTAGGTCTGAGTCTCCTTGGCATGTGGTACCAGCCACTGACTCTAAGCCTCAGAGGATCCCCTAGTAACAGGCTATGCAGAGGAAAACAAAGATGGCTTATGTTCCACAGGCCTCATCCATGCTGCTCTGAATTGTCCACTGAGGGCTTGCCTAAATCCCTGGGATGACAGCACTTTTCCAGCTCAGATATCCTTAGCCAGTTGAGAGACTGTTTCTGAACTCTGGCTGCTTCTTCAGGAAGGTGTCACAGGATTTGTCTCATTTCTAGAGCGGGGGGACAATTCTGCTCCCATCCAACATGTTACCCCTCCCGTTTTGACTCTCCATTGACACTGATCTGATCTAGCCGAGAGCCTGTTTGGAAACTGCTGGGTGGCTGCCATTCTATTTCTTTCTTCCTGGAATAATGCCCTGAGGTTCACACACTGTCTTGGTATTGTATCAATGTCTCAATTCATGTTGATACGTGTAGCTTTGCTCCCTGCTAGGCAAATGCTCGTAAGTAGAGGTTATATACTGTGAAGGAGCTAGAAGCATTTCCAGGAGAAGGAACTAGGCTGGAGATTAGTATGATGGAGCAGGATGCGTCTTTCTTTTGCCGTCAGTCTGTCGTGTTCTTTGCTTTGGGGCTCCTCTCTCTGCTTACGTATTCCTCTTTATTCATGCAGGGCAAGTCTCAGACCTTAGCAGTTAAGCGCAAAGCAGAGTCAGAGGAGGAGAAGGAGGAATCACCCAGTGTCACTGCACTTCTGCCTGCCAGGTCCTCTCCTGTGACAGACAGCCCCAAAAACATGGAGGAGAAGAATGGCCTTGGAGGTGAGGTACAAAGGAGAGCTCAGCTTGTGTGTGCTAGTGATCCCATCTGCATTCCATTTGAAGTAGATGGAGCAAAAGTAACTGACTCTTGTGCTGTTAACTTTCCAGATAAATCTGATCCTGCTGCCATTGCAACCCCAAATACCACCTCAAGTGAAGGAGCATCAGTCACCCCCACCTCTGCTCCCACCCCAAACCTGGCAATGGTGTCACGTCAGATGGGAGACTCCAAACCCCCACAAGCCATCGTCAAGCCCCAGATCCTCACACACATCATCGAGGGCTTTGTCATCCAGGAAGGAGCAGAGCCCTTTCCGGTAGGGATTCTCTGCTGCTGGGGAAGGAGGTGTAACACCCTCTTGGGAGGATGGTGGGCTTTCATCTTTGAACAGGAGGTTTTTTTCCCCATGTTCCAAGCTAGTTTTTTTAGCCCGGGACACAGACAATGAAGAGAAAGGGAAAGGAAGGAGGTATCATGCATGAAGAAAGGCATTAAGTGGTCGTATTAAAGAGAGTGGATTGGAGGGAGTAAAACAAGTGTGATGGTAACTGCTTTCAGTAGTCCCCAAAGCAATAATTTATGCAGGAATTATCAGAAGGTTCTTTCTGATTTTTAGTGAAGGAAAGATGCACTGCATTTTAAACAAGCAGTGAGTGAAGTTAAAGCAAATAAGAGGGAAATGCAGTTACATGGAATTGCAGGATATTCAAGGCAGATAGTATTTGGTGATCTTTGAATGAACCGCCAAGCCTATGAGTCAGGAAATAGTAGTAACTTTGTTCAGCATCTCTCCTTCCCTAGTAGGCAGAGGGATTCTTCAGAGCTGTAATAAGATGTGAGCAGCATATACCTTGCAGAGACTGGTGGACACAGAGAAGCCTTGACTGATGGGCCCAACTCTTTCTCATCCTGTCCAGGTGGGTTGTTCTCAGCTGCTGAAAGAATCTGAGAAACCGCTGCAGGGAGAGGCGCCTTCTGGCCAGAGTGAAAACCTGTCCAGCAACTCCCCGGGAGGGGACAGTGCTTCTATGGGTGAGTTTCAGCACCAGGAGGCCTAGCTAGTGTTACTGAAAGTTTCTGCTCTCTGGTGCTGTATTACTAACTTTATACATTACGACTTACATCCCTTCCTGCTAAATCCCTAGAGACTCAAGCTATGGACCTAGGATCGCCTTTTCTTGAGTGCCAGAATACAATACTTTGTTGTTAATATGATCTAACACACCCTGTGTCAGTAGTAAGCAGGAGAATCTGAACTGTACCTGTCTCTAATGACTCTGAAGGCTGTGAAGGATGTGTGGACACAGCAGAGAGTGCTGTGATGGAGATCTCCCACATAGCCTTGTAGGATATGAGGGATATGCTATTTTTGGCTTGTTCGGCAAAGTGGTATTGACAAGGAGAAATAAACTGCTCTGTTCAATATCCTGTGGTCCTAATTAGTGGAGCTTCTGCCTCTCTTCCCCCAGCTTCTTCCCCAAGCTAACTGCTTAGTAGATTCAGTAGAGAACAGTGCATGGAATCTGTCTGTTCAGAGGAATAGTAGTGGAATGGGAAATCATTGTGTGTGATCTGCTTCAGTTCAAATGATCAATTGGTGTGTATCTCTGTATCTCACTAGAGCTTGATAAGAAAGCAAACTTGCTGAAGTGTGAATACTGCGGAAAGTATGCCCCAGCAACCCAGTTCCGTGGCTCCAAGAGGTTTTGTTCCATGACCTGTGCTAAAAGGTAATAGCAAGACATAATCTTCCTTTTCTCTGACTATACATTCTCTGGAACTGGGCATGTGCCCCTTCTCTAGGTAGTGTATAACACTTCAATACATCTGATTCTCCCTCCATGGGATGCACTGTCCACAGAGATTCTTTAGGACTCTATATATTTTGTGAATGCTTCTAGGTCTGGAGAAGTGGATGTGGTGTTGAGTGTAAACAGGATTTCTGACTTGCTCAGAAAATAAAATGGGAAGGGGGAAGTTCTTGGGCTCCAAAAAACCTCTCTTCAGTAAAAGGTACACTTGGCTGACTAAATGAATTGCATAACTGGTAGCTGTCTGCTGCATTGGTACTAGACAAAGACACAAGGGAGCACTGGGGAAAAGAAATGGGGAGAAGTTAGTCATTGCTGCCTCCTATTGATAGCAGAGTGCTTGTTATGGGTCTTTTTTCCCTTAGGGGAATGACTTAATTGACCCTTCAGATGTTAGATCAAGACTCTGGTGTCCAAATATTGGTTGTGTCAGAAGTCTGGACTGGTTCCTTCCAAGGGGAAGTCTTAGAAGGAGGAGGAACAGAACTTCATGGTAAAGAGGAGTTTTATGCCCATCTAGAGTAAGGAGAAGCAGTAGGTTTAGATCATTGCTGTTTCCTAACTTCCTGCTCCGCTTCTACCCATTTGAGGTACAATGTCAGCTGCAGCCATCAGTTTCGGCTACAGAGAAAGAAGATGAAGGAATTCCAGGAAGCTAACTATGCTCGTGTGCGCCGACGGGGACCACGTCGCAGCAGCTCTGAAATCGCTCGAACAAAGATCCAGGGCAAGCGCCACAGGGTAAGGACATAGTCCCGTCTGCCTCTGTCAAGGCAGATCTCAGTGTAACAGTTGTCACTGCTGGATGTACCAGTTTCTCACAGTGGGGGCAGTCGTACAGGATGTGCCAAGTGCACACTGACACAGTTGTTACACAAGGCACAGGGAACTGTTCTAATCACTCATCAACTGCAAAAAGTGGATTCACATTTGTACTTATTTTGTTCACTCCTGTCTGTGTCTCAGAGGTCTCGGTAAGTAAGACAGCTGATGGCTGTGGTAGAAAATAGTCCTCTTTTCCTGTTTGATTCACATTCTTCCACATAAATGATGTGGATCAGATTATAGAAAAATCAAATGAGCATCAGCACTGATATGAGTAAGAGGAATGGACTGGGGGAGGATGGGGAGAAGGAAGAGGAAGGGAGGCGAGAGTAAAGTCACCTCTTTCTGGCATTAAGGAGCTCTTGTGTGAGCTGCCCTTGGACCAACAGCCTGAGACAGTTGTCCCTGACTGTTGGGACAACTTCTGCTGTTTCCAATGTCTTGTTTTGCACCTAGTAATTGTGAATTTCTTACAAAACACCTTTTGTTTTACTTCTTTCTTATGGGCTTGTAGGGCCAGGAAGACTCAAGTCGAGGCTCTGATAACTCCAGCTATGATGAAGCTTTGTCCCCTACATCTCCAGGACCCCTGTCAGTAAGGGCCAGTCATGGAGAGAGGGACCTGGCAAACTCTAGTATGGCCCCACCTACCCCAGATCTACATGGCATCAACCCAGTCTTCCTGTCCAGCAATCCCAGTCGTTGGAGTGTGGAAGAAGTGTACGAGTTCATTGCATCACTGCAAGGTGAAGTTAAGATCCTCTCCTGCAGTCCTGTGATCCGGTAGCGTGGAGATATCTGTTGCTCTCTTTTTGGAAAGAAAGCAGTGTCAGTGGTAGCTAGTGCTTTTATTGTACTTTTGTACACATTTCTGAACTGGTCATACAGATGAATGACTTGTACTTCTCAGGCGGAGAGTGGAGTAGAGTGGGGAGGAAGGTTGGTTAGATTCCTCCCTTGCTTTCTATACCTGACAGAGGTCCAAAGAGTGGGAACAAGGGAAATGCCCAGAGCACATCTGTTTCTCAGTGCTATTTTTTTTTGTTTCACAGGGTGCCAGGAGATTGCTGAGGAATTTCGGTCACAGGAAATCGATGGCCAGGCCCTGTTGCTTCTGAAGGAGGAACACCTCATGAGTGCCATGAACATCAAGCTGGGACCGGCTCTCAAGATCTGTGCCAAGATCAATGTCCTCAAGGAGACCTAACAGCTCTAAAGTCAGAGGTCTCACTTTTGCTCTGACCCTAGGGCAGCTGCCAGCTTTGGAGAATCCTGTTGTGGTGGGGAAGAATGGAACAGTCCCCTGTGGTCTTGCATTCAAGAAGAATGAGAAGAAATTTAACTGATTGAAACTGCCATGCACAAGCCCATGTCTTGGTCTCTTAATGGTGCTACAAGGGGGAGGAAAACTCCCAATGGGGCCTTGAAACATCTTTCTTTCTTCATGAGTTTGAATATGCCACTCCTGTATACCACGTAAAGACGGGAAGGGCACCTCTTTCTGTCCTAGCAGACTTCTGAAGGGGCACTGCCCTCACTGCTTTTTTGGTACAGCAGGTCTGCTAGATCTTAGTTTTGAATCTTGCTGTGCCAGAACTTGAGGCATAGGAAAGAGCTGCCCCACATGGACATTGGGAGCAGCTCTGCTTGGGGCATTTAGGAAGGGGAACTAGTAAATTCCAAGTGACGGAGGTGGACAAACAAGAATTTGATCAAAAGGGGCTGCTGCTGTTCCACTCTTAAAAAACAAAAACAAAAACAAACAACAAAAAATGAGGCTGTTCATAAACTGGTTTTAATAGCCATTCCAGCATGCATACCAAACTTGAAGGCCCATGGCAATAGGAGCTGCCTTAGCTTTACTGTCTCCTGTAGAGATGCAGAGTGAAGACAAAGTGTCGCGGCAGCTGTTCACTCCAGATGCTCTTCTTTGAACCAGTCAGAGGAGGATTTATCCTGAGTACTTATGACAAGGTGATGGGAAAACCGAAGGAGAGGGGGATTGTCTTACATTAGGGAACCTTGCAGCACTAGGTTTGTCCCCCCCTTGTGGTAGGGCATAATTTACAGATCCAAAGCAGTCTCCAGGAGCGCCAAGGCTCTTCATAAAATGGGCTGGGATTTTGGGGTGGGGTTTTTTTTGTGTTCTCTTATCAGTTTGTATTATTTTTGTGTCTGTCTTTATTATCCTCAGGAGAGCTTACGGGACAAAGTTTAAGCTGGCAGGATTGTATTGCCTGCCTTGGGCTCTTTTTTTTTTTATTGTTGTAAAACAAATATTTCTCCTCCTCAGTTAAAAAAAAAAAAAGCAACCAAAAATATACCCTACACCAACTGAATACTGATCTTTCAATGCTACTTCTCCTTTCTAAGGGACAGAACTATGTTACAGGCTGAATCCCTCCCTTTCAGCCCCTCCAGGTTTGGGTTTTCTTTTATTAAGGCCCAAATGTGGTCTTCTGAAGTTTTGTAATCAGTTCGCCAAAGGTGAAAATCTGGGCAGAGTTCTCTTCCAGAAGCACTTGTGCTTAAAATAAACCAACAAGCAAAAAAAAAAAAAACTGAAGAAAAAGCATGAAGAGGTAAGTGTCCCCTAGAGCCAAATACCTGAAAGCAAGAGGATTTATAAACCATGGGTCTCAGCTTTTCTGTTTTCAGAAGTTTCACATGAATACTTGAGTGAAACATAGGACTATTCTGTGTGTAAAGCATCTACTGTTCCAGGAAAGCTGTAGTGGCATGGAAGGAGGCCTAACAGCATAGGTAGGAAAACATTAGAGATCTTTGGAATAGGCTCTTTATTGACCCATGGTAGAAAAAAAAAAAAGGAAAGTGCTTAGAAGATGGATAAGATGTGTCAACAGCTTCCTAGTCTTAACTGTACTGTTGAATCTCACTTTAATGACATCCCTGTTCCTGTGAGAGACTTCTTGAATTAAAATAGGCCGAAAGGAAGCTGCCCATTCTTGCACCCTGGTACCACTATTTGGTCTGATGTAATTTGGGGGCAGGGAAGGGGGAGGTTCGAATCTCGCAACTGCAATCAGCAGAGGAAGGCTGTCCTTAAGCCATTTTATGCTTAGCAGGCAGGGTGTGATAAAACTCATGTTTAGTTTGACCTTTGGCAGGGTAGGCAGGCAGCTAGCCTGCCTACCTTACTAGCTATTTTTGAGGACTGGATTTTATTTCAGTCAAAGGGGAAGGCTTCACTTCTTCATTTCATGTTCAATGTTCTTAATAAAAAAACGCAAAATGCTTGTTCAGGCTTTGCAGGTCTGGCTGCTTTATACCCTACCCCCCCCCGCCCCCCCCCAAGCATTAGTGTTTGAGAAGTACAACCTTCATCAAAAAGTTACTTTTGATTTTTATTGCTGTAGAGAAATACACAGCATAGGAAACTTTTCCCAGCTGTAACTACCCGAGCTTTTAAAGTTTCAGTTTTGAAAAAGGTATGTACCCTTCTCTCTGAAGCCCTAGGGGAACTGGAATGATAGAAGGTGGCAGCAAAAAACATGTACTAAGAAGAAATCTATTCCTGGCAAAAGAAGTTTGGGCACAAGGCACCACACTAAGGCGCCTTCACCCTTAGATAAGTAAGATGCTCTGGCACCAAAAAAGGCTCCTGTTAATCAGCACAACACTTCACCCGGTTTTTTGGTCATTTTATTTTTTTGAAAGTTGTGTTTTGTACAAAAAAAATTACCTTAAACACCACCATGAAAAACAGTAACAACGAACTTAGTGACTTCCTGTTTTTCCCACATTATGAGAAAGATTGAAATCGTAACAAAAGTCAAAGAAAGCAGGAATCGTTTGCCCACTCTAAACCCAGCAAGAAAGCAGGGCCACCCCTTCTCCCTCAATGTCACTGTTCAGACTGCTTTGGCAGTATTGAAAATACATGAACCTTGTCTGTACTCTGCTGGTAGCAGTAGTGGCTTGCTTATTCACAGTCTCTGCCCTCAAGCCTGAAGACAGTTCTCTGCCAGTCTACAACAGGGCAGAATGGGAATGCTTAGAGTCTAGCCCCTCACATAAAAAGCAATTAGGAATCAAGGTGCCAAGTTCCTGAAGGTTCCAATGAAGTCTTAAAACTCAGCTGTACCTGCTTGTCACCAGGGTCCCAGGAGAAGGCATCTCTTCACTCCTAGCCAGTAGCAGTATGCAAGTACCATCTGCTCAGGGCAAGTATCTTAAGACTGGTCTGCACCATACTTACAGGGATAGTGACTTATGAAAGCTGACCTGGTACGCATGGGAGTCCCTTATGCAGTTTTTAATGTATATTAGCATTCTTGTCCTTGGCTTCTGTGGTTCCTTTTTTATAAAAATAAATTCTGGTAGCTTCACGGGAAAACCCTCTGCCAAACAAGGAACTTTCAGAGACCGTGAAATCACAAGGCTGACAGTGACTGAGCTGCATGGGCAGCCACCTCAGGAAGCCTGTAACAGAACTCAAGTGACAGCTACCTTTCTCATTTTGCCTTGATGTCAGTTTCAGTAAGTGTTCCCTTTATTTAGGAGCATGTCATTTCCTTTTGCTTCTCAATGATTGAGAAGACCGAGAATATTTTGACTGAACTGGAAAGTCACAAGACTGTATTTAACTCCTATAGTTTTTTAGCATTGCCCCTCTCCAGTCTGAGAGGATGTCATGCATCCCTTTACATCTGTTGAAGGAAACTGGTCTGTACTCTTCAACATACTGCCAGTAGGAAAAGAAAAGACTGCAGAGGTGCTAATGCCTCTTCCACCCCCATGGAGTCTGGCATAGTGCGCTCTGTGCAGGGTATGCTGGCCGAAACAGTGCGTAACAGTGCGGAAGCTAGAAAAGCTGAAAATGCATTCAAAGAAAAATAATTCCAGTGTCTCGCAGATACTGTAAACCCTAGGGGGGGTGGGGGAAACAAGAGACAAAAGATCTCTCCTACCACCTCAGCCGTTTTAACCCACTGCCTCCTTTTCCTTCCCCTTTCTGCACCCATCCATGGCCCTTTTTTTCCTCTCAGTGATACATCTCCCATTCCTACTCAGTGCTGAACACTCATATTGCATTCTTGCCATCTTCTACTCAACTCTCAGCACTTTACCCCCCAGAGCTCTGCTGCATTTTTAAAAACCTCAAACTGCATTATATTAATAAGACACGCCATCAGGGACTAGTGCTGTTCACACCCAGAGGCATCCATGGGACTTGACACACCAGAGACAGCAAAAGCAAATAGTGTAAAGAAAGTCAGAAGTGAGAGAAAGAGAACTGCCTGGGAGGCACCTGGCTAAACAAGCGCTGGGGAGATGGGGAGAAAAGAACTCAAGTGTTGAAAGCCTGTCACATTGGTAGCAAGTGGTCATCCCGTTCTTCCGACTCCTCACCCAGCTGGTCATCACCCACACCACGGTACGCAGCTGGCGCATTTCGAGGCTTAGATCGGCAGACAAAGTCACAGCCATCCTACAAGCACAGGATATTGCACCGCAATCAGACTGTATGCAATCCAAAGCAAAGCAGCTTCTGCGATTTCTCTTTTGCTAAGGGATTATGGCTAACCCTGTGCTATCTGGGACAGGACCCCAAAACTTGTCTGGACAAGACAAGGATATACAAATATCCTACTCAGTCTTGAAAGCTCTGGGGTAGAATGTGGTACTGATTAACAGTATGCAACATCACGCTGAGACAAGTC
Organism: Stercorarius parasiticus; assembly: GCA_013396915.1. NCBI lineage: Eukaryota > Metazoa > Chordata > Aves > Charadriiformes > Stercorariidae > Stercorarius > Stercorarius parasiticus. The sequence goes on along the minus strand of VWZL01005273.1, from coordinate 12,894 downwards.
TGGAGGATAAATGGCACTGCCTACGGCGACCAAGGAAGGGTTTCAGGCAGTCAGACATGAACATTTCACAGTCCCCAGCTTACCATTCCTACCTAGAAAGTGTTAACCACTAACGAGCACTGGCAGGGAATCAGACTCAGCAAGGATTCAAAAATAAAGTACTCAAAAAAAAAAAAAACCACAAACCCAAATCAAAATTACCCACCAACACCACCACACACAAACAAACCAAAAAAACCCCAAACAAACAAAACCACAACCAAAACAGATACCCTCTTCTTCTGCCTCAAGACCCTGGTGGTAGTTCTACACAAGAGACAGTCCACAAAGATGAGGCAGATGCCATTTTCTTCTGTCCTAACATATGGGCCAGGCTGGGAATATACAGGGATTTTCACTCACCGCCACCAAATTGCCCAGATCTTGCCAGAAGGCAAAGTGAGGAAACTGCTCCATGCCTTTCGCTCCCACTACGAGGCGCTGGTAGAGGAACCCACCAATGATGTAGACTGCAATCAATGAAGCAAACCTAGAGGGCAGAATTTAAAAAATCGGAGCCGAGAAAAATCCTATAGACAACCTCTTCCGAGCCAGCTACCTTTTGCAGACTGGTATTGGAACAAGTAGCTAAGCATCACTCAAGAAAAGAGCTATAAACAGAGACCAGACCAGAAAAGGTCCCCGAAATATTGATCTGCTAACATAAATCTTTCAGCAGTATTACATGAAGTAGTGCCTCTAAGCACAAACACAGAAAACGAGTCAAGACTCCTGGTCTGAATTTTAGGAAGTCACATCTTCCATGTATCAGTGCACTTGTCTATAAAATATGAAGGAGGATGTCTACAGAGAACAAAGCAGCTCTGCAGCATCATGCCTTAAGCAAGGGCTCTTGTCCAAAAAGCTCAGAGGCACAGTAACATCTAACGGCAGCTGTGGATAGGTATACTACAATTGTCTAGTCTGGTATAGCATTTGCCATGTTTCTCAATGGCATTGGAGATTACGGCCCAGACGCAAACAGCTCTTCCAATGACTCACGTGATCAGTAGAATGGAGCCAACACTGAGGTGGGAATCCTCAGCTGGACAAGCCAAACTGCTGTCCATCTCAAAGAGGTAGAAACACTCCTGCTCCTTTTCCCGCTCTTCTGAAATAATGCTGAACGAACTCTGCAAATTAGGAAAAGTTATGTCATGTGAAAATATGCCCAGGCATGCTGAACTTCACCAGAAGACAGTTTTATCACTGTTGATGCAGCTAGGAACAGGCACCGGAGGACAGAAGAACACCTTGCTGCCTTCTCAAAGCCCTTCTGCTCATAAACAACTGTTTGTTTGGCAGCGTCCTGCTCCTCTCTCACCTTGCGTGTCACTCACCGCTATAACTCCCCGCTTGCAAGAAATCATTATCACAGCTCTTCTCTTCTCACCACTGCAGTGACTGCCATATGAATCACCTCCTTTATAAATCAGCATGATCCAGTCACCTGCCAAGACATAAAGAACATAGACTGCAAATCCATATCAGGAGGTGAAAGGCAGATAGGGAGTAGAAAGGTATTGAGTGGAATCTTACTTCCATTAAAAACCTGGGTTTCATTGATTCTTCCTATTACTGTAGTCCTTTTACCCTGTCTATCTGTTTGCACCAGACCACCAAAATCATGCTGGCTGCTGTTGACCTCCCTGCACACCCTGAAATGGTAGATGTAGTTTTCTGTTTTGCCTTTCTCCACAGTGACGTTAAACCTGCAGGAATGAGAAGACAGAACAGACAGCCCATAGGGTTAGAAAGAACAGGGCTCAGAGCAGCGGACACTTGAGGCTAGAAGCCAGTCACAGTCCATACTAACGGGGAAACCCATTCTGCAGTCTGACCCCAAGTTTTCCCCTCCTCTTGGGCTAAGGGTAGGCACTGTGCAGTCCCAAGGCCTGCAGTGGGGTGTACTGTACCTCATTTGGCTCAGGGGCTCTAGCTTCTTCAGCAGGGCTCTTTCCATTTGCGACTCGCTGCTCTCATCACCAATCACATCGCAGCTCTTCTCTTCCAACTGCTCAGCCCCCACACCGACAGCAAGGGCCATAAAGACTACCAGCATAGCGGAGGTATGGCGAAGTGATGACATCCTGGACACACACCACAGAACACAGAGGATTAACTGTTTCAGCCCCCAGCCAAACTAACTTCAGGGTCACAGAGTCAATGATTCGCCACTTCTTCAGTCCTGACTGCAAAAAGGAGAAGTCAAAATCTAAAAACATCTCACAGTTCTCAAAAGACACTAAATCTGAATCTCTTGCATAATCAAAGACAATTAACTGGGCTAATTTGGGATTCTTTTCTGAATTTTGCCTCAGGATCGCAAAAAGTTTTGCTGCTGAGCGCATTAATTAGCACCGATTCAGTCAGAGCAGAGCCCAGCAGGCTGACTGCTGGAGTAACTTTAAGGCATACGCCATTGTTTGCTATTGCATCGCACTGAGAAGCCAGTCAGCAGAAAGTTATTTACCAGGCCTCTAAGCAATCCTCTTTGCAGCTCTCGTGTGAAGAGCCATTGGGAAGGGCCGCTGTGATTAGTCAGGCTCTGTTTGTTCAAGTGGCTTAACCTTAATAATTGTAATTGTGTTATCTTTCTAGTACTACTTTAGCTGAGAATCTGAAAGTGTTTAATACTACGCTGCAACTTCACAGAACAGTTTTCTTCTGTTTACATGGGGGAAGAAAACAGTGACATCCTATGTAAGATGCAATGAAGTATGAAGATAATAATGAAATCTAGAAGACTTGGCTTTCAGGTTCATGCTAAAAATCACATGCGAAACAGTCAATGATTGCACCAGCCAGCCACAGTGGTGCAACAGATTCCTCTCTGCTTCTCCCATCGCAGATTTTGGTAAAGCTCCGGACACTGGCAGAAGGCAACCAACAGACCCACAACTAAATAAGCACCTGGCTGTGGCCAGACAGAGAGCCCGTGAGAGCGACGGGCTGTTCTGCCGAACCTAACGATTACCCTCAGCCCCTGCAGGGTCCATGGTGACAGCTTACAACTACCACGCCGGCTCTCTGCTCGCCCTGACGGTCAGACGCCACCACGACGCGGTCAGAGATGCTGAAATGAGGAAGCCCGTGACACAAGAACTCGTGATTCGTCTCCTGCAAGACCAAAGCAGAACCCTGCCCTCCACATTAGCCACGGCTTCTCCGGGCAACTTGCAGGCACAAGCCTTCCTCGCACACGGGCCGCAGTAAAAACCGACGGGAC
>VWZL01005272.1:13122-42205 GCA_013396915.1 Stercorarius parasiticus | reverse complement strand
AAACCACTCTGGGATTCCATGATTCTATGGTTCCAAATAAAGGTTTGTGATGGATGGTGCTGCTGAGGCAGGAACCACGCTCTCCCGACTGTGAAATTAGAATCATAGAACCATGGAATGGTTTGGGTGAGAAGGGACCTCAAAGCCCACCCAGTGCCACCCCCTGCCCTGGGCAGGGACACCTCCCACCAGCTCAGCTTGCTCCAAGCCCCGTCCAACCTGGCCTTGGACTGGGGGTGTGAAGCAGCCCCAGGAGCCATTGTGCTCCCCAAGAGAAGGGGTTTCTCTGTGTCCCACAGCTCCATGGGGCACAGCCGTCCCCCAGCCAGTGGAACATAGCAGCGGGCACGGGCTCTGCCCCACCACAGACCTATCCGAGCTGCTGCAGAAGGTGGGGAACCCTCGACCTGTGGCACCGACCCGGGCTCCCCAAAATCTGGGGGAGCTTGGCTTTGGCCAGGCCTCTTCTACCTGCCTTTGCAGGACGTGGGCGACCGGCCACCGCGGTGCCGGGTTGGACCAGCGCAGAGCAGCACACGGGACACAGAGGGATGGCGGAGACAGGGGCCCCGGGGCTGGAGATGTCCTGGGAGCCGCGGAGGAGGCTGCGAAGCCTTGGGCACAACCCAGGAGCTCTGCCTTCTCTTCCCGTGCCCTGGGCCACCCGCTTTCCCTCGGGGCTAAAGCCTAGGTGTATTTAAGCAATGCCTTGTCCTTTATCAGCCGTCTCCCTCTAAGAGGATTGTCGCGGTAGGTGTAATATACTTAAGGGATTGTTAAGAACAATAGCGTTTCGGCAGCACACCGTGGCCCAGGCTGCTGTCACGGCCCGTCGAGACCTCTCAGATCTGCAGGACAACGTCCTCTGTGAATTAAACTTTATTTTATGAGCTTGTTAGGAAAGAAAACAAACAAACAAGGGCTCCATCCCCTTCGTACAGAGTAGGCTAACGCGAGAGGTCACTAATTCATCACTTAATCGGGGGGGAAGGGCTGTACCTGCCGTTGGCACCACCCGTATTTGTCCAGCCACGTCCCGCTCTGTGTCCCCCCGCGGTGCCCTGGTGCTGCGGGGATGGGCTCAGTCTCGCTCAGCAGCTCCTCGCACATCCCTCCCTCACCCCCATCCATCACCCCCAGCATCCTTGCTCATCCCTCCACATCGCCCTCCCAAAACGAGGGGGCCCTTGCACCCTTCCCAGGGTCCCTGAGGCGGGGGGGGGGGTGGTGGTGTCCCATCCCTGGGCACCCAAAATCCAGGTGCTGTGATCTGCTTTGGTTGCCCGTGACACCTTCTCCCACCTTTGGGCTCGCTGGTGGGCGTCCCGGGCAGCGGGTCTGGGTGCCGATCCGAGCTGGGGCTGCGGGAACATCGAGTAAATCCTGCGGCGGGCGAGCGGGTGGGGGAGATGGAGCTCGTCCTGCCCTGCGCAGGGGTGTTTGCAGTGCTGGGAGAGGCAGACAGCAAATCCCGTGTCCTCCCATCACGCTGGTGGGGGACAACTAACCTCTACTTGACGTTGCTCCAAGAGACACGGTCAAATGCGTGTCCCTGGAGTCCTGAGCCACATGGCCGGTGGGACGTGGGTGATGTGCAGGTGCCAGAGAGGGACCAGTCCACACCCAGCTCCTGAATTTGCCTGATTTTGGGAATCATTTGGTATGCGGGTGAACCAGGAACGGTGTCCGACAGGCGGGAGCTGGGTGAGGCTGGGGAGGTGATGGGAGGAAACCTCATGAGGTCCAACAAGGCCAAGTGCAGGGTCCTGCCCCCGGGTCGGGGCAACCCCCGGTGCCAGCCCAGGCTGGGGATGGAGGGATGGAGAGCAGCCCTGAGAGAAGGGCTTGGGGGTGCCGGGGGGGGAAAAGCTGGCCATGAGCCGTCACCGTGCACTGGCAGCCCAGAAACCCCCCGCAGCCTGGGCTGCATCCCCAGCAGCGTGGGCAGCAGGGCCAGGGGGGGATTCTGCCCCTCTGCTCCGCTCGGGGGAGACCCCCCTGCAGTGCTGCCTCCAGCTCGGGGGCCTCGGCACAGGAGAGACACGGAGCTGTTGGAGCGGGGCCAGAGGAGACCCCGGAGCTGCTGGGAGGGCTGGAGCCCCTCTGCTGGGAGGACAGGCTGAGAGAGCTGGGGGGGTTCAGCCTGGAGAAGAGAAGGCTCCGCGGAGACCTTCCAGCCCCTGCCAGTCCCTCAAGGGGCTCCAGGAAAGCTGGGGAGGGACTCTGGAGCAGGGAGGGCAGCCATGGGACGAGGGGGAAGGGTTTTACACTGCAAGAGGGGAGATGGAGATGAGATCTGGGGAAGAACTTCTTTGGTGTGAGGGTGGTGAGCCCCTGGCCCAGGTTGCCCAGAGAAGCTGTGGCTGCCCCATCCCTGGAGGGGTTCAAGGCCAGGTTGGACGGGGCTTGGAGCAACCTGGGCTGGTGGGAGGTGTCCCTGCCCAGGGCAGGGGGTGGCACTGGGTGGGCTTTGAGGTCCCTTCCCACCCAAACCATTCCATGATTTTATGAAATGACCAGGAGTCTCCCGCCCATCACCGCCCCTCTCGGTCCCTGCTGTCCCCAGGACGTGGCTGTCTGCCCGCTGCCGTCCTGCCCAGAGGGGACAGCAGGGCCCAGCCGGGTTTGCTCCCCGTGCAGTGGAGGGACCAGGCTGCCGCCCCGGGCACGGGAACCGGGAGAGGCTGCAGGAAAAGAGGCTGCGACTGGGAAACAGCGGGGAGATGGAGGGAAGGAGCAGTGAGCCATGTCCCCACTAACGTGAGACATTGCCGGAGAACACGGACATGGAATTCGACTTTTATTGACTGATTAAACCAGTAGTATCCTGAAAACCTCCCCAAGATCTCCTCAGTTATTCAGTGAAAGGTGGCTTTTCCACAGCTGAATCTTGCAGCGAGCTGAGAAAAGAGCCCTAATATACACGGCAAGAAAGACTCCAGCCGCAACACATATCAATTCAAGCGGCATAAACCAAGAATCCAGAAGGCCACGGGGAGCTCACGCTGTGCCGGGGACCCTGGCTCCCTGTGAGCCCCCGGGGATGTCCAGCCACCACCACCTCTGGGTCGGTCACCTTCGGGAGGTGTTTGAGCTGCTGGACGCCCCCCGGCCTCTGCCAGAGCCACAGGGAGGGAAGAGCCCCGGGACTTTCTGCAGGGCCTTGGTGTCTGCTGGGGCGCAGGACCCGCTGTCCCCCGCGGTGGCATGGGGGGGACAGTGACCTCCAGAGCCACAAATGGAGCAGGGACAGCGCTGGCCGCGGGGACAGGCGTTGGGGCCGCTCTGTGCTGTCCCCACACCAGTGGGGCTTGCATGTCCCCAGCCATCCCAGGTCCCTGCTTCATCCTTGTTTCTGAACGTCCCTCCAATGAGCCTTGGCCTCAGTGGCAGCTCTGGTTGCCCAGCAGTAGCCAGCTGGGCACCTCCACCAGCCCCGGTGAAGGATGCACAGCCTCAGGATCGATACCATCCTCCAACCCCATTTTTCTGGGACTCAAGCCACGAATGGGACCCACAGAGGAGGAATGCAAAAGAGGAGGGCCAACAGCAGCAAGGAGATGTCCCACAAGGTGGGAAAGAGAAGGGCATGGGGCTGGGGGAGGTCGTGCCGTGGGGCTGGGGACTTGGGGGAAACCTCCCATGCTTCATGCTCCCAGCAGCTTCTTGACCATGTAGCCTGGCATGCTGTAGAGGAAGAGGGCAATCATGATGAGGAGCAACAGGGCCAGCACGATTTTGATGATGAGCCACTTGTAGCGCGTGCAGATGAGGTATTTGATGGACTTGAGCGGGTTCAGGAACCAGATGAAGGACGTGTCCGGGCGGCTGCAGGGGAAGCAAATACCCATCATTAGTGCCATGGCCATGGAGAAGGTTGATGGTTGGACTCGATGGTCTGGAAGGTCCCTTCCAACCTAGACAATTCTATGATTCTAAGGGATGCGTGGCAGGCAGTGCAACAATGGACATGGTGGGCCAAGGGAGGTGCGGGATCCCCTTCCCTGGGTGAGCCTGCGCAGAGTGAAAGAGCCCAACCAGGAGGATCAGGAGGGTGGACAAGGGGACTCGGCATGACGTGTGTCAGGTGGAGTAATGCAGGTTCGTGAGGGAGCATGAGGATTCCAGTCGAAGCTGGAATCTGGTGGTGAGGACCAGAGCGGAGGAGGAGGAGGTGGGAGGCCAAGGGAACGGGATGGGGCCAAGGAGAGAGGCAGAGAAGGAACAAAGTAAGGAAAATCAGCGGGGCAGTGAATAGCAGGCAACGGGGGGAACCCTTAGAGACGGCTCTGCCCATGATCCTCATTCCTACATCCCCCAGCGTGACCCCTCCTCGCCTCCCCATGCCTGGCTCCCTCCCCGGGGACCACCCCATGGTGGTTCCTCCTTACTTGGGTTTCTCCAGTGGATCGGGCTCGTTGCGAGCCAGCCCAGCGGGGGATTTCTCTGCCTCCTCTGCCGTCAGAAGGTGCAGTTCAGCCTCGACTTTCCCCTGCAGGGAGCAGAGAGTAGTGCTGACACCTAGGTCCCCACCTCAGCCCCCCAAGACATGGTGACAGAGGGGACCTGAGGGAACAGAGGCAAGTGGTGGGGATGAAGGGTGTCTGCGAAGAATGAAATCCCCAGATACAAAATCGCTCCCTTTTCCCCATCCTCACCGTGATCTCCAGCTCATCATTCTCATCTCTGGCCACGAATGGCCACCAGCCCTTCACCCGCTTCTGCTTGAAGATGGAGACCATGGGCAGCTCTGCCTCGTTCGTCACCATCTCCAGGCTGCACTGTTTCGATGTCTTGGCTCCCCGGGGGAAGCGGTTCAGGTCCAGCTCAATGGCCCCTGGCAGGAGAAAGGGGAGCACAGATGTTGTCACCCCCAACATGCTGAGTCCTTGGCTGGTGGTGGGCTGGGCCAGCACCTCCTACCCTGGAGACCATCTTTGAACTGTCTCTGTGAACTAAAAAGCTGACATCTTTGCTACAGGAGCAGCCTCTGAACACCAGTGGGGACAAGGGCTCTCATCCTACCTGCTCTTCCCAGCAGCATCTAAAGGGGGTTTGTAGGGTGCTGTGGACTTGAGGAGCAGAGCTGCCCTTCCAGGTTCTGTTCCTATATAGGCTTTGTCTCATCCTGCGCTCCTCCTTTCTTGTCCGTCCATGGTCTCCCTGTCCCATTGCCCCAGCTCAGCAGACCCTCCACTTACCGAGGAAATCATCGGCCGAGAAGTGGTCAGCATCCCAGACCTGCAGGGTGAGGCGAGCTGGGATCTTGTACTCTGTTTCATCCCAGGAGAACATGGACTCCTTCTTGGAGATGACAATCTTCTCCTCCGCCATCAGGTAGTCAAAGGGGAAGATGTAGCGCCAGTTGAAGTTGCCTTCACCGGTGAGGGAGTGGTAATGGACATCTGTGTCTTGCTTGTCCTCCTGCTGACCCTTCAACCACCTGCAGGGCCCAGAGGGATGAGAGGGGTGGCACGTGTTACCAGAGGGAGGAGAGGACACAGAACCATCCCGTCCATGCAGCCAGGTTGTCTCCAGGACAGATTGTAAGGACCTACGGGGTGTGACCTGGGGCTGCAGCAGCAGCTTCTCCAAGGGGCAGAATGGGCATGGGGGCAGGAGGGCCCTAGAAGGAACAGGGGGGTTTGAGAGCAAGAAATGCAAGTGGGATGTCTGAGGTCTTTCTCAGGGGCAGGGAGATGCTGAAGAGATGGAGAGGAGCAAGGAGCATTGCTGGGGAGTCTGGAGCAGAGCATGCTGGAAGGGTGTCCCCATCTCACCCTGGTGAGCAGGACAGGCTCTAGAGACCTTCTCGATCCACCACGGGCTATTTTGCCCTCCCCCGATGGCAGCAATCCGTGTGAAGGGCAGGTCAGTCTGTGCTGATCCCCGCAGGCTCCCTGTGTCGGGGCGCATCTATCGGAACCCATCAGAGGTGTGTAGGGCCAGCTGCATGCTCTGCTGGGGGCTGGGGTTGTCTCTGCCGACCCAATCTCCAGCAAAAAGGGGAGTGAAGTGCCCAGCTCAGATGGGCACCGTGTCACTGGAGGCAGTGGGGTCCCAGTCCTGCTGCCCCGGGGGATGGGGTGGCCATGTCCACCTTACCATCCCATGTGCTTGTGCCCCACATTTTCTGGCTCCAGTGAGCAGGATTCCCAAAAGAGACACGAAGAACAGTCCATACCAGCAGGTCTGGGCCCCGGGGGATCACAGTTTTGTTTTAAAGACTGTGAGTGTCCCCCAGGCCTTTTCTCTGATGAGCCAAGGCATCTCCCCAGGGCACCCTAAGGTTTTTGTCCGTCTGTTTGCCCTGCGGGGCTGCAGCCAGCGGGGACATGAATCCACGCTCAGGCACCCAATGCAGGGTTCTTCTCTCGGGCTCTGAGTGTGCTGATGCCCTGCTCTGCCCCGCAAAAACCATGAAGGTCAAGCGATCGCCCACCACACAGATAGGGAAGGGCTGGAGCATCTCATATTCGGAGCCACTGTGGAAAAGCCACTGGGCTGAACGGGACCCGAGACACCAAAAGGGACCCAGTTTTCTGAGAGCATGAGGTGCGAGCGAGGGGAAACCACCACATAGTCAACCACCAGCTGGAACGTCATTGCCTTGATTTGAGGTCCTGTAAAGAACTGGGTTATGGGGGTGTGAGTCCCCTCATCCCTGTGCAGGCAAGTTTTGGAAGGGGCTTTCCCCTCCTGATGGATGAGGGTGAAGCAGAGATGGGAACTAACCCCACTTTGGCTCCAGGTGCTGTAACCGGAGGTTGCAGGGCTGAAACGCCAAGTGGGGGCACCAAGACAAGCTCAAAAAAGGGGAAGAGGGGCAGACGGGACCAAGCAGCGAGGCCTCGGTCATTACGCCCTGACATAGATGTCAGACATCTTCTCTCCTGCCAGGAAAGCATCATCTTCCAAAACCACCTCATCGGTGTTCCAGATAATCACCCGCAGCTCAAAGCTGGGCGGCCAAGAGCCGAGAGAGAGAGAGAGAGATGGAGAGGCAAGAAACACAGCACAGAAGACAATGGCACCACAGCCCATGGTGGTACCCCCCCTCCCCGCTCCAAGACCACCCCGGGACCCCAGGTGAAGCAGAGAAGGTGTCGCTGGCATGCCACGCTGTACCTACCCCCTGACAAAAATGTCACTGGATTTCTCGCCAGTGAAGTAGTCATCGTCCTCCAGGATGACCTCGTCTGTGTTCCACACTATCACTCTAAGCTCATATCTGGCAGGAGGAAGGGAGACAAGGAGGTGAGGCACGGGAGCAGGGGAAGGGGCAGGAGGGAATGGGGTGACGCCACCTGGAACCAGGACCCGGCACCGAGACAGCAGGGAACTGCTCACAGGGACCTCATCTGAGGGATCATGAGGGCAAGGAGAGGAGGGGGATCTCCACGTGAGCTCGGATCAGCCCAGGGAAGGGTGAGCAGAGCAGCAAGGGGGGGCTTTACCGCCCTCCGCTTGGAACCTCTGCAAGACCCAAGCCAAAGGCTTGAGGGGCCAGCCCAGGCTTGGTCTTTGGTAGATTTGTGGCTAAAATGGGGTCTGTAAAACAGTCTAAGTCCAGCTCTGCTCCTGGTTTCCCCACCTTACTCAGCAGGGCTTTCCCCCCCTAGAAATGGGCATCACAGTCCTTCTCTAGGGACTCCAGCAGGTTCAGAGGCTCCAAGATATTCCCAGCACTGCCTTTTGTGTGGAATCCTTTTTGGGTTTGCCAGTCACATTTGGCTTGGTTGGGAGTTTTGGTGATGGAGAAAGCAGCTCCATCAAAGTTCTGCAAGAAAGTGGGAGCAGGTGGAGGAAGAGCAGAAGCCCAATTCCTCACAGGGCGCAGCTGCGACGTGGAAAGGCTGGAGGAAGGCTGGGGGACGGTGGCAGAGGAAGGCAGCCATAAGCACAGAAGTGCCAGGGAGTCCTTCAGATGAGGGGAAGGGGATGTACAGCTTCCTTGACCCACCTCCTCTGGCTTCTCCCTCTGGCAATGGGACTGAGGGACTTGTCGGAGCATCTCCAGCTGTGGGACTCCTGCCATCTCCTCCAGCCCCAACCCCCCTCCTGTCTGCACCCATGGGTGGGAGCTTGGCCCATGCTATGCCTCTCCAGCACCAGCACCTACAGATAGTGTTGGGTGATGCCTGGTGCTCCCAGCAAAGACAGAGGAGATGGATTAAACCCCTAGGATCATAATCGGGCATAATCTTGCTTGAAACAGGTTACCCAACTGCGACCCCTCTCTTCAGCTCATCAATAGGAACATCTCAGCTCCAGCTCATAGAATCACAGAATCGTTTCGGTTGGAAGAGACCTTTGAGATCATCAAGTCCAACCATCAACCCAACCCTGCCAAGGCCACCACTACCCCATGGCCCTCAGCACCACATCTGCCCGGCTTTTCAATCCCTCCAGGGATGGCGACTCCACCACTGCCCTGGGCAGTCGCTTCCAGTGCTTGACAACCATGGGTCACTGCTGAGCATGGCTGTCCTGGGCTGCAACATAAACAACCCTCTGCTTTTCCAGTCCATGCTGGTGTCCAGACCTTGCCCTTGGCCTCAGCTTTCCTCCAGTTCAGACTCTATCGGTAGCCCACTGGGATCAAGGGACATTCTTTCCATCCAAGGCATCATCTGCTGGGTACAGGAGTGCAAGGGACTCCCACCAGGATGCCTGGTGCTGTCCCTGTATCCCAGCCCTGGGGGGTGGGAAAAGGGGCCCAAGGACATGGTCTAGCAGGTAAGGCAGGGCTGGGAGGGATGTCGAGGGAAGAAATATCTTTCTTCTCTCTAAATGAGTTGGGAAAGGGCAGGGTGGGGAGGGAAGAACTCTTCTTTACACTGCCTGTTGTCTGCTCTGTCCTGCTTGGATTGACCAACTCTGTCCCAGCAACCTTCTCTGCCCTGGGCTCCAGCCGTCACGTCTGGGAAAGGGCCCATCCAAATTGCCCAGGGATGTCCTGTCCTGGGCTAATCCTTCCCCTGCCCAGGAGAATGTCGGGATAATGGGTGATATTAATTAATTTCCTGGTCTACACAGACGAGAGAGATCGGGAGCTGCAGGGGATGGAACAGGTGTATACCACCCTTCAGGAGCAGCTCTGGAAGGAGAAGACATCTCTTGATGCCTCCAGCCCTGGGATCTCTGGAAATGCCAGCGTGGGAGAGGCGCCCAGGCAGAGGGCTGGGCTGGGCCGGGCCATGGAGCAGCAGCAGGAGAGGGGAGAAGCAGGGCTCCATCCCCAGCCTCCAGTTTTCCCCGGGGTTGGTGGGTCGGGAGGTTCCTTACTTCTTTGGTTTCCTGGGGGAAATATCAATGGCAGGGCCGGGCGCTGGCATGTCCATGGGGAACATGTCCACCCACATCTCCAGGCGACCCTGCAAGGTTAAAGAGATGCAGTCAGCTTCCTTGGCCCCTCCTTGTCCCCTGCACCCAGCGGTGTCCCTCCCAGCTCCTCTTCAACATCAGCCTGGCCATGCCAGGTGTGGGGCAGGGCCTGCAGCACTGAAGCCTGCCAGATATGGGGCAAGGCAGGGCTCCCCCATGCCATGAGTCCTTTTCCACCCCCTGCAGAAGAAGCGTCTCATGGCATGGTGTGGTGCCGAGGTGCACAGGCATGGGGAGTCAGGGGACGGAGGGACTTAGGGGTATGACATGGATGAAGGCACCAAAAATTTAGTCACCCTGCTGGGGTCAACAGGTGACTGTTAAGGGCTGTTGATGCCCAAGTGCCACTTTGCAGGGTGCCTCCTCCACCTCCGCTGCCCACGACAAGGTGGGTTACAGCTGAGATCTCAGCTCCCTGCTTGGAGGCTCTGCAGTGTGGGCTGCCGCCACTCCTGCTCAGGGGCTTTGAGGACCTGCTCGATGCCCGGCTTGTCGGGGTTCAGCAGTGGACGTGTCTCCACGTGCTCGGGGACCAGCTTGCAGCCTGCCCGTGGGATGTCTTCCCAGTGGCGCAGCACGGTCAGGGCCAGGTGTTCGTCTGTCTGCTTCTTCTGACCTGCTTGGGCAAAGGGAGGGCTGAGCTTGGAGAACTGGGCAGAGAGACCCCAGGGACAGCAAACAATGCCATTCCTCTATCCCTACTCCAAGGGGGCAGAACTGACTACTAGCTACTCCTCTCCATTCCCTTGTGCACATTCTGTCCTTCAGCCAACACCCCCTAACTCCTCTCTTTCTGTTCTCTCTAACCCGTGTCAGTTACAGAAGGTCCGGATCCCCTGCCAGTCTGCATTTTTCCAGTCTGAAGAAGCTCCATAACCGTTGACCATGTTCTCCTCCTCTTCCACACCCCTCCTGGCCTGCCTTCGTCTTTCTTGAGCACACGTGAGTGTGTTGGGAACACAACCATAGTTTGGGACTGCAGTTACACGGAGAATGGCTTCCTAAACCCTGGAAAGGCCAGGGTGGGCTGTCTTCATTGCTCCTTGGGCATACGCTTCCAGGAGGCAGTTTTCAAAGGCAGCTTTGGTGATGCTACACCATGGACGCCCATGAGTGATTCTAAGAGCAGCTCACTGGCCTGGGAGGTCTATAAGACCCTCTCTAACTGGCCACATACTGGAAGGTCCATTTAAGGTGGTGGATGGAGAGTGATTGTGCTGCTTTAGGGAGATGAGGGCACTTCATCTGTCTCTAATCCCGGTTGATGAGGGGACACCCCAGACCCCTGCTCCCCTCCACAACCTTCATCCCATGGGGCAGGTACCATTTTCATCCTCAATCTCCGTGGGGCCGGTGAAGACCCTGTTGGCAACTTTCACTCTTCCTCCTGGCCCAAAGTGCGGCCCATCCACCTTGCCCTCTTTGCACAGCTTGGACAGGATTTGGGAGGGCTTCATGGGGTCACGCCAGGTGTTATAACCGTGTCTGCAAATAGGAGGGCAGGGTCAGTGAAGCAGTAACAAGATAAGGAGGAAAGAGCGATTTTGTTCCTCTCTGCCAGCAAAACAAATGCTACCGCCATGAAGGAGCCAGGATTCACAGGGGAAGGATCTGAGGCAGAAAGCGTGAACCTTCAGAGCAGACCAGGGCCCTCTGTGCCCCCACTCTACACTTCGCTAACACCCCCCCACCCCAGCCCCTTGCCTCCGTGTTGACTCAGACTGGACATTCCCAGTGCACCCCACTTGACTCCTGATGCTCAGCATCGCTCCTTTGGTCCTGCTGCCATTTCAGCTCGGGCGTCACCACTCTACCCAGTCCCACCAGTGCCCCTCGGTCCCTTTGTCCCTGCCTTGGGCTCCTTACAACCCACTCCACTGCTGCCCTGCTGTGCTGGTCACAAAACCTGTCTTAAGAGTGAGGGCATGCATAGATTCCTCCGTTAGCAGGCAATAAAGGAGGGAGACTCCTGCAGGAGTGGAACATGAGACAGACAGAAGGTTGGGCAGAGAAAGCTTTGCTCGTACATGGAGTAAGTCTGCGACACTCCACAAGTAGCTCGGTGCTTGCTGTAGTAGCGGTTCTCCAGGTCAATCTTGGTCTCTCCAATGAGGTCGTCAGTCCCCACCAAGTCCCAGTCGTACACCGCCACTGTCAGCATGGACTCCATGGGGAAGGTGGCCTCGATGTCGAAGGATCTAGGCCAGGGGAAAGAGAAAAGCTGTTGAAGGTTTTGGCTGCTACTCAGGACAGAGAGGTGGGTGAGGTGGGTCTGCTCCACTCTGTGGACAGTGCTTAATGTGCATCTACCGCTGCAGGACATCCGAGGTAGGGGTTTTAACTGATTCTCTGCGTGGGCTGTTTCAGATCCAGCAGCCCCAGACAGGAGGTGGCACAGGGTGATTGCTTGACCTGGATGTCTCAATAGCCCTGAAACTAAGTTGCGTGTCACTGGAGAGCCCGGCCATACTCTCCCTGGAGTTCGGGCCTAATGATCCCTAAAGTAGGTGCTTAACCTTGATCAGATATGGGCGTCTCTTAGACACCCTTTACTATATTGACCATATGCTGGCAAAGAAGGAGAGATGGCTGAAATGAGTATGCCTACAGTGCTTGCAAGGAAAGTTCTGTGTGATGAGTCCCATCTCAGCTGGGGGACAGCTAGGGTGTGGGTCCGAGGGTTGGCAAGCTTGGCTCAGGCTTAGCTCACCCCTTCCAGGTGCAGACCGGTCACAGGGCTGGGGCAACTCACTTTCCGAAGACCGGGTTCAACTGCTTGGAGATGTAGTTCTCCTTGTCTTTGATGTCCGTCTTCCCCAGCTTGATGGCAATGTAGGGGTCGGCCTTCCCATTGATATCAGCTGGGTGAAGGTCCGTGGCCTGTAGAGAACGGATGAGATGTATCAGTGCTGTCCACAGCAGTGAAGAATTCAGGGATGGCCCCATTCTCCGTCTCTGAGACCATCTGGCCTTGCCTGGCCGTCGGCATGCAGCTAAGCACTTCGGTCCCCCTAAACAGAATGTCTTGGTTTAAATTGGGGATAAATCCTGCCTTGTGCTAATCCCTGTCCTGCTATGGGGAGGGATTGGGGCTGTCAGTGTCCCCTCAGAGAGACATAACCACAGCCTCCTTTGGCATCTCTTTCATCAGTGGAAAGAAACAGGCCCCTCTAAAGAAAGACCCAGAGCAACAACCTGACCAAGAGGTCAAGAAGACTGTCCCCTTTTTTCTCTCCACTCACTACAGTAGGGCCAAGGGATTTGGCTTCTCCGCATAAAGGAGGTGAGTATCCCCAGACTCTTCAGTCCCAACCTCCATCATGGCACGCAACAGCAGATGCCCATGCTAGGACACATTCGGCCAGTGCTGGTGGTTGCTGGTGCTGACCAGGCTGGTGTCTGCCATTGCAGCCTCAGTCTGTTGGTGATGGATGGGAGACTCGTTACCCCACTGGGCAACGGGATGCAGCGCTAGACGGAGAATCAGGCTAGTGGGACATGTAGCTGAAAGTAGGTTGCGTTTGTAAAACACCGGGACAAGGTGGTGACAAAGAGCAGCCCAGGTCCTTCTAGCAGGACTGAGATCCCTCTCAAGTTCCTGGTTACTGTACCTCACTCACATGCTCAGGGACACAAGGATGACTAGTTTAGGGGTCAGGAAAAGACTTTTTCCAGAGCACGCTCCATATGAAGAAACATGCGTTAACTCAGGGCGTGTTCAAGGAGGTGCCATGACATTCAACCAGGTCTACTAGACCCTGCCAGCTCCCGTTCAGCTCTGCATGTGCTTCACTGGGGTGTCATGGCTACATAAAGAACCAGCACCTGACAGTCAAGGCGGATCCAAATTATCCAACCTGAGTTAAGCACTAGGACAGACACGCTGGTCCATCCTACATACCAGAAGAAAGGTCTCTGGATCTGGCAGGAGCTTGGATCTGGCTTGCTCCCAGTGCTCGGAGCACACAGCTATGGAGACGCCATTCAAGTCCCCATCAACGAGTCACTTCAGTCCTCACGCTGCATCCTTGGCCCTGAAGCACTGAGAGCTGAAAACCAACATCCCTACGGCTTTGGGCCCAGCTCCTGGGTGTGCGCCATGGAAGGGAGCGCAGGATCACGCCTTGCCACGCCGCACAGCTATACGTACCCGCACAATGTAGACTCGGACCAGCACGTTGATGGGGTCGTTGCTGGGGATCCCCTGGAACATGCCAAAGTTGGGGTCGTATCCTGCCTCCTTGGTGATATCATCAGGGAGCGGCACTTTGTAGACACACATGGAGCCCTGGTGCGAGGGAGTGCACAGCCCGATGAGAGCCCTGCTGCCCAGGGGCTCAGGGTAAGCAGACCCATCCCAAACCACCCTCCCTGAGCACCCAGCCAATATCCTTGTTTCTAGCCACATGCTGGAGCAGACAGGCCAGATCTGGAAAATTCCTCCACCTCTTCAGGGGTTGCAACCATAAGCAGAGGTATTGGACAAAGGGAAGGAGGCCTGCAGAGGAATCAGGCTAGCAAGGTGCTCATGGACAGGGATTTCCAAGAGTAAAACCGACAGGAGGACAAAATAATGGGAATAAAAGGGTGGGCTGGAAAATGTAGGAACTACCACATGAAATACTGCTGATTTCTATGCTCCCTAAGCATCTGATCCCAGCTAAGGTGGGGACCTGCCTGCTCATCTCCTCTGCTGAGCAAAAAAAGGGCAAAACTGGCATCATCAGGCTTCATCTGGCCAGGATCACACCCTCAAAGAGGTTCTTGATCAAGAACCTCATATCTGACAGATGTGCTCCTACATTGCCTGGGGACCGGCAACGGTGCAACATGGCCATGAGCCCAGGTGACTGGTGTTGCTGAAAAATGGTTCACGCAGATAACCCAGGGCACGACTTATTTCCACAGTGGGCAAGAAGGAGGAGCTGCTTTTCCCTCAGCCTTCTGGAAGAATCATCGAGGGCCTGTTTGCCTGCAGATCACCACCTCTGTGGATGTGCTCTTTGAAGCCATCTGATTTCTGGCTTTCCCTCCTTGCAAGGTGCCTGCAGCTGGGTCAATGAAAATTGGTTTCTATTGAATACAACCCCTTCCTGCTAAACCAGCTTCAGCAGAGAAACCTGTTGGCAAGGGCTTCCCAAGCTGCCCCTGCCTGGCTGGACTCAGCAACCAAACTCACTTTGAACCGCCCCACTATCCGCTCCTCTTCTGTTGCGTTGTCGTCGTTGTCCCCAATCTTCCCACGGAGCAGGTTGAAGGTGTGCAGCCAGTCCTCAAAGTTATCAAACTCTGTTTCCAGCTCTTTGTTGAAGACCTGAGATGGCAGAAAGTCAAAGGAGGTGAATTAGGCAAAAAAAACCCCAAAAGGTGAGAAGATACGGTGACTACCTATGTCAACTCAGAGAGAAGATGGGCACCTCAGCTCTCAACGCCCAGTTCTCTAGTGAGAGAAAGGATCTCCAGGGTCATTGGGTTGGATCTTGATGCCACAAGCACCTCCCCAAACTGAGGGCGTACAAGAAGGAAGTTCAGCTGAATGGGCAAGGTGGCTGTCTCCCCTCTGTGCAAGACCCAGGTTCAAACCCCTCCTGAACCCCAGAATCACAAACTACATTAATCCTAATAACCACCATGGGCTGGTCCATTGAACCAGAGCCCATCCCTGCCCCGAGTCCTGGCTGGGCCAGCCATAGCCAGGGTGGAAAACTCTCCTGTCCTGCCAGGGCACATCCAAGCTGCCCCAGTCATAGAATACCAGGTTGGAAGGGACTTCAAGGATCATCTGGTCCAACCTTTCTTGGCAAAAGCATGGTCTAGACAAGATGACCCAGCACCCTGCCCGACCCAAGGATGATCCTTTCCCAGGGCAAACCCTTTTCTGTAAAGCTTGTTGCCTCTCACTCCTTCAAACTATGGCAGTCCCAAGGCACATCTCACCTTGGGTTAGATACCCCTCACATAGACAAGGTGCCTCAGGCAGGGTTGATCCATCCTGCTCTGATCTCCAGATGGCTGGGACTGCCATCCCGCCAGACTTCCAACCTCCCACTGGGCAGGTAGGGTCTCCTCCTCCCCTGCCAACACACACACCTTCAGTTCATCAATCTTCTGCTTGTTCTTCTTCTCAGGAAGCTCAGGGGCTGACTGTTGCTTCTTTTTCTTATCGTCCTTAGGTGCCTTGGACTTCTCCTTGTTCTTCCCCTGACCCTTGAAGCCTTTCATGGGAGAGTCATCAAGTTTGATTTCTGAGTCCGAGGGGAAGCGGCGGGGAGGGAGGAGATGGAAATGAGGGTGAGGAGGGATGGAGGAGACAGGGAAGGGGGGCTTGATCAAAGTCCTTCAAACAGGAGGAGCATGAAAGCTGACAGCTGCTACTGCCTGCAGCTCCCACCCCAGCCCTCTCCTGTCTTTCCTTGACTCTGGCCACTGCTACCCAGGTCACAGCACCTCCAGGAGCCCAGAAATCTCTGTGCCGGGAGGTTCCAAAGCTGACCCGAGAAGAAGTCATTTGGAGGACTACGAAATGGACTGAGAGTGCTAGGCTCTGGCTAGCTTCAACAGCAGTGAGAAGACCTGGTCCTGCCCTCAGCATCTCCTTTTCTTCCTTCTGCTGGAGGCTTTTCCTGCTGTGTGCAGCCTGGAGAATAAAACCCCAGCCTGGGTATCGCGGAGGGGACAGTGCTTGATGCCCAGCACCAGAGCACAGGCTGCTGCCCTTAAAGAGGTGTCGCCCATGACCAGCTGCAATGACAGGTTGTTAGGGTCTCTATTCAGAGCAACCACCAGCCAGAGACAACGCCTACGCTGGGAACAGGCTGCCTGGAAAGGCACGTTCAAAGACAACTTCTCCCAGCCCTCTACAATCCCCGTCCCTCACTGCCTCTGCCAGCTTTCATGACTGCTGGGCAATGCAGATGGGGACAGACAAAGACTTAACGTGGAAGAGGAGAGGAGGAAGGAATGGGAGTGCCAAGAGGGAATGGATCCTTCTCAGAGGACAGAAAGAAAACAGTGGGGATCACAAGACACTCCCCAGCAACCCTGCTGTGACAGCAAGCCCAGGAAGGAGCTGCTCAGGGTTGTCTCCAAGGTCAGCAAGAGCCAGCCTCATCTGTTTCATGACATGAAGACTAGTCTTCCAAAAGAAACCAGGCTCTGTATTTTTCTCAGCTAATAGATTTTGCATTGCCCGGGCATGACAGCAACCCGCTGTCGTGGGGACATGGAACATCTGGAGAGCACGGGTGAGGGTCCTCATGGAAACCCCTCCAGGCCCCGCTGGTGGGACTGGCAAGAAGCCTCCAGGCTGCAAATGGACAAAGTCACCCTTGACCAACATGTCCCACCTCACCAGTACTCTTGGTCCACATCACTTGTGGTACAAAATTAATCATCTCAGCCAACTTTAGACATCAGCGACACCCCATCTGAGCTACAGACCCCTGACTTCCTTCAGAGAAAAATGCACGTAGGGCATAGTTCACCTTCTCATAACATAGTACTGAAAATAGGTCAGACAACTTGCCCTAAAAGTGTGTATTTTTCTTCACTGCCTGTGACAGGACAGCGGACAAGGAGGCCTCTACATGCAGGTAAAAGGCATCAGATTAGATGAATCCCGGACCTTTTGTCTGGTTGAATCTTCCCTTTGTAAAACTGGAGCAAAATAAAAATAAAAATAAATCTACACCTCCTGCAAAACGAGGGCGGAAAACTCCATGAAGGTGATCTAGAAGTATTACTTGGCGTGCTCAACAGACTTCAAGCACACATCCTTGAAGACTATAGCTAACACATCTGCACAGCCAAAGCGATGGGACTTTTAATGACATACTGAGTTGTGATTGAACAAAAATGTCCTCGGACAACGACACGGACCTTGGTGAGTAGTCTGCATGACTTGTGCATGGCCTTCCTCCCAGCATGGATGGGTCGGAGGCTGCCATGATACCACGCTCTGATTTGGATTCACCTGGTATTAGCACGTTAGCCCAATGCAGCCCACATTAGCCTTGCATTCATGAAAATCGACCCTGCGTGGGGATGTACAACATGCTGGGAACATCTGGGAATGAGCAGAAGAGCAGCAATAGGCTCCGAAAGGGATGCCCAAGCAACCAAAAGGAGTCCTGGTTCTACCTTCCCCCGCCATGCTCTCTTGTTCCCAACCTGCTTACCCTCTGCAATCTCCATTTCTTCCTTCTCCTCCGCCTCTGCTGCGGCTGCTTCCTGCTGCCGGAGTTGCTGGGGGAGAAATGAAGCGAAGATGGAGTGGGTGCTTGTGCCGAGGTCTCTGTGCTCACCGGACATGCCTAACCCAGGGTCGCAGCTCGCTCCCCTCGTTGGAGCCGCCAGCGAGGTTCTGGCAGTGCTGGAGAAACCAAAGTTGCTCAAGTGCAGCCTCCAGCACCGGTGCTGGCTAATACCTGGGCAAAAACCAGCCCACCCCGAGTACAACTCAAGAAAGGACAATCCTGCTCAGCTCCGCCAGGTGAAAAAAAAGCCTTGCCGACCACCAGGCAAGGTTATCGAGGAAAGCAGCACAGCCCCAAGCCTTTGGAAGCAGCTGGAAATAGGGAAGATCTCACAGGCAGGAAACATTTCCCTCTTCCCCCTTCCACACAACCCTCCTCTGCTCTGCACCCACCTCCTTCATAGTCTCAATTGAAGCAAAATACTTGGACCACCAGTCCAGCATGCTCTCGTCCGGCTCCTCCTCTTCTACTTCCTCTCCTCCTCCTCCTCCTTTCTTCTTCTTCTTCTTTTTCTCCTTCTCTTCCTCAGACTGCAGGGACAAGGGAAGCAAAGACAGAGAAGAATCACAGAATGTGTTGGGTTGGAAGGGACCTCTATAGGCCATCTAGTCCAACCCCCCTGCAGTGAGCAGGGACATCTTCAACTACATCAGGTTGCTCAGGGCCCCATCCAGCCTGGCCTTGAATGTCTCCAGGGATCGGACCTCCACCCCCTCTCTGGGCAACCTGGGCCAGTGTCTCACCACCCTCATGGTGAAGAACTTCTTCCTAATGTCTAATCTAAACCTGCCCTGCTCTAGTTTAAACCCTTCCCCCTCGTCCTGCCGCTACATGCCCTTGCAAACAGCCCCTCCCCAAGAAGAGGGGTCAGAGGAAAGTTAAATGTCCCTTGAAGGGCAAAGGTAGTGGGTGAAGCACCTGAGAAGGCAGAACCCTCCAGGCTGGGTGGCCTCATTAGCGCTTTCCCCCATTGACAGCTGCAAGCACTGAGGCACAGAGCAGAGCAAGATGCCCAAGGCTCGAGAGAGACACAGTGTCTGAGTCCAGAGGCATCCCCTCCTTTCCATCATCCCTTTCCTCCATGTGTTTCCTGGGCTACAGCACCGGAATCTTACACGGTGGCAATCCTCCCTCTGCCCCTCAAAGGACCCTGGGTCCCCTTAGTGGTGAAATAAAGCCTTTTGCTGCTGGTGTCTGGTTGTGGTGGGAATAACCAGCATCTCTCCCACTGGGTGCTGCCTGCCCTGCACCTCCTGGCACAGCTGGGCTGAGAAGGGCTGGCCCAGAAGAGCTTCCCAAGCTGCAGGAACCAGGCCACTGCCATATCTACCGATGAGACAATGCTGCTCTGTCTCTGCCCTGGGATGAAGGGACGCTGGTCCTCGCCTATCGTGGAGTTGCTGAGGAGGCATGGTCCACTGAAAGCCGCACAGAAGCGTAGGATGGGGGGTGGAGGGTTGGGAGCAGGGATGCAGAGCAGATCCATCACTTACCACGTCCACCTTCACCACTGCATCCGAGTTCTGCCGCCCAGGGTGGAAGGGAAGAGGGAGAGGGAGAGCAGGTTAGCAGCGCAGCCTCAGCCGAGTACAAACACACACTGGCACATGCATGCATGAGAAGTCCCCGGCAGCTCCCCAAGGATGAAGGAACTGAACTTGAATGAAGCCTTGAATGAAGAACCCTGTCCAAACCCAACTCCACGTGGGAGACACCTTTCTTGGACTCTGCTAAGGAAGAACCGCAGTCCCAGACACCGAGGGACTGGGTCTGGAAAGACACCTTGGCTTTCAGCGTGGATAACACCTCTCTGCTCTCTTGGAGCTCTTTTTGTCTATCTGGGAAGGGATGCAAGCTACTGTGGTAGATTTCAAGAAGCACGTGTGTTCTGGGGTGTTCCAGACATACCCATGGACACACACCCTGTAGCTCCTCTTGCACGAAGCTGTGTGAGCAGACGTACATGATACAGCTTCTCGTGCACATACGAGGACCTCTACATAAAGGTGCCTGTGTGTGAATGCACCAGGGACCTTGTGGGGTGTGAGTACGCGTATGTATCTGTACACGTGTGCTTGTGAGGCTTTGTATGTGCCGTAGCCTTCCTGTAAATGCGCACAAGTGAGGGGCTGTGCATATTTGGAGCCCACAACATGCCTGTAGGCACACATATGGACACGTGCTGCTTGTGTGTGCACGTTGGCTGCCCAGAGAAGCTGTGGCTGCCCCATCCCTGGAGGGGTTCAAGGCCAGGCTGGACGGGGCTTGGAGCAACCTGGGCTGGTGGGAGGTGTCCCTGCCCAGGGCAGGGGGGTGGAACGAGATCATCTTTAAAGTCCCTTCCAACCCAAACCATCCTGTGATTCGGTGTTGCTGCAAAGGGCCCCCTGCAAAAAGAAATCTGTTTCTTTTTGTGGAGGAAGCTCTGGAGCAGAAGGGTATGAGAAGGAGCTGCAGTTCCTGTTCTGGGCAAGAAGATGGGCACAGGCACATTCAGTGTGAACAAAGCCCGATGCCTCTGGGACACATCGCCTGTCCATTACATATAGTGCCGTATTTTCAGGGCAAGAGCAATAGGTCTGAAGGGCTTTGGGTGCCTCAGACTGACTCTGTGTGCCTGGACCAGCTCTATGCCGTACGGCTCAGGCTCGCTGAGCAGTGACATGGCACTGACCGCCCACCTGGACCTGCTGAACAGGCATTTCAGAGAGCCGACGCAGCCATCCGAGTGTCTCGAAACCACTGTAAAAAGGAAAAAAGCAGCAGGGAAATCCGCGTGACCCTGGGCTGCTTGCAGACGATGCGGCGTGCTTTGAAAGGGCAGGGTCGCTGCAGCTCCGCAGATGGGGAATTTCAGATGGGTCCCTCGTGTCTGCGTTGGTCGCAGACAGGGACAGGGCAGTGCTCATTCCCACCTGACTGTTTTTGAAGGAAAACAGAAGGCTGTCTAATTTGCATAGCCCAGGACAGCCCTCTTCTGGGCAGCAAGCACCAGTTAATTTCAACCAGGACAGAAAGAGGACAATTAGTAGGACTGACAACAACACGAGGCTCTTCATTCCAGGCATCAGCCCAACCCCATGTTCGACATGACAAGGTGGCCTCTGTTTTAGTGGAATCCTTCAGAGACTGGCAATTCAGTGAGGAAAGAGATGCTGAAGTTATGCTGACATACGGATACTCACAGCTTCTAGCTTCACCATCGTCTCCATCTTCTTGATGGGAACCTCAGGTTCCACATTGACCACGATCTCCCCTGTGGGGCGAGAGCGATGGGCCCCGTTGGCCATTGCCAGATAGCCGTTGAGGTGTTTAGCTGGACAGAGGACAGAGAAAAAGAAAGAAGAAGAGAGGAGGATAGTGTAGAGGAGAAACTGAGAGCTCAGCTGAGATCCTACAGGATTGATGCAGGAGTGACGTGTGACCACCTTGGCCAGAGAAGAAGAGGGGAAGAAATGAGCACAGACCCTTACAGCATGGTTAAAAACCCCTTTCATAGCGAAGGAAAGCAGATGATGAGAAAGCATTGGCTTTTTTTCAACTGCACCAGCCTCCAGAGGAGAAGATGCAGAGAAGATGATTGCCCTGAAAGTCCCAGCTGGCACGGACACAACCACAGGTCCACACCTCTGGCTGGAACCAGGGGTGGCCCCTGGCAATCCCCCCGCAGGCCTCCTGTCTCTGCCCAGCCAAGGGGGCCTCCACTTCCACCAAGGACTGGGGGGAGATGAACAATTCCTGTGGCTCACCAAGCCCTTGGCTGCTGTGCTGGGAGCAGGGAAAGTGGCTTTGTGATGGCTTTTGCTGTGGGTGCTGGTAGATGGAGTGGTGGTTGGGACTGAGAGGGTGTCCTCACTCTGTAGCTTTTACTTTTTTACTCTTTACTCAAATAATAGCAACAGCAGCAGGCACGGAGCGCGGCAAATTCATCTCCCAGTCCGGAGGAACGTTTGGGGAGTGTAGAGTCATGAAGGTGCAGAGATGTCAGAGGTGAACCAGCCCTTCTTCTCTTACAGGTATCAGGGGGAGCGTGAAGTTATCACGGTGAGACCCACGGATCAAAAAAATCAAAGGGGAATCATGGCCTCACCCTGTGCCTTCTCACCCCCTTGGCCCAAACCCCGAAGCACTGCTTGCTTAACAAACAAGCAGGCAACATCCCATAGTCCTTAGAACCCTCTACCCATCTCCCTCTTCTCCACACAGTGCCCCACTGACCAACCACACCAGTCAGGTCCCTACAGTCCAAGCCTGGTACCTGTCATATTCCAGTGCTGGGCTTTCTTATCTGGTGGGCGGTAGATGAACTTTCGGAGGGAGCTGACGGCGTGGGACCCCACCAGGGTGTAACGCCCGAAAGCCCGGCAGTCCACCACCCGGATGTTGAGGGGTGGATGAAGCAGCTCATTCTCCGGGAGGTCCTGGGAAGCAAAGGTGTGCTGGTTATCAAGGGCTGGGTGTGGGCTGTGGGATGTCTACTTTGGTGGTTGGAAAGGTCAGTAGGTACTAAAACAGGGATTGTGTTGGAGGAAGAGGTCTGGAGCAGCTCCAGCATGGCTTGGGAGCCCTCAGAGGCCATCACCAACTGGGATGGAGCTCACATCCTCCATTGCTGTGGGGAGACTGAAGCAAAGGGGCTATGACCCATGGTTTGGGCTCCAGAAGATCTAGGTTTCAGCTGAGGGCTCAGGGGGAAGAGGAAACACTCACCACTTCGAACCACTTGACTAAAGTGCTGAAGTTGGGGTTTTTCTTGTAGTTCGGGATGAGGGATGACTGGACACCTTTCCCAGCACACTCAATGTCCACACGGGGCCGGTCCACCTGGGCCAGGTTCACTCTCTTCAGATCCCTGAGCCCCCAAAACAAGATCTAGGGGAGGAGGAGGAGGAGAAGGAAGAGCATGAATGTGAGAAGGACTGCCCCTGGCTGGAGCCAGGCTGGAGTCAAAGGAGTTGGTTCTCCATATTCCCCAGAAGAAGGGACCTGACTGCAAATGTCATTGCCCGGGCAGTGGTGGATCCCGGAGGTATCTTCTCCTCCTCCACGTGGCTCATGGCTGCAGCAAAATCTCTCCCTGACACCCCACAAACCCTGTCCCATGCCTGATCTGCAGCAGCCTAAGATCTCCAGCCTGCTGCCCTCAACTCCCTTTTCTGCCTTTCTCCCTTTCTGGCCTTTTTCTGCCATGGGACTCCATAGAGCAGAAATCAGACCAGCTTTGTCCATCCACAGTGGCTCTTGATTCAGCACTGGCCTCATTTTGTCAAAATGCTATCAGTATCACTGGGGAAACTTGCCTCTCCCTTTTTGGGATAACAGACCACCACCGTGATCAAAAGTTCCCCTAAACTGAGATTTTTCCACCTCCTCATTCTCCATGGCTGTATTCACCTTGCACATCAGAGGAATATGATTTATTTAACCACATGCAAGTGTCTGGAAGACGAAGAGCTAGGATCCCTTTAGAGACCTGGAGATCTGGTCATCAGCATCTCTCCTGAGCAGAGAGACCTATAACCGTGGCTGAATTGTGCACTGAACATCACTGTATTGCCTGGATCACCACCACCTACCAAGACAACCAAGGGAGAGGGACCTTGATTGGATCCTGCCCTTGATGCCTGAGGTTGGTGGGATGCAGCTCTCCTGACCTGTGGCACTGCTTTGGGTGGAGAGGTACTACACGTGTGTCTCTGATGTGCCCAGCTAGTCATTCCGGCCTCAGAGATCCCTCCTGACCTTCAAACACCAGCAGACAGGCTCTTCTGCCCTGCACAACGCTCAACGTGAAAACTTGGTGCCCCAAGGCGATTACCTCCACTCTGTATTTACTCAGCACCGGACGAATCCCCAGTGGCACCGGCAGGATGGGGCCCCTGTCCATGTCCGTGGGGCCATCGACTGGGGGCAGGTCTGACTTGCCCCCAGGGCCAATCTGGAAGAGATGCAGCCTGGGTTAGGATCTGTTCCTTTGAGCTGGTGCTCATCTGCTGGGAACCATTTTTTTGTCAGTCTGGGCTGTAACTGGCACACCCTGGTCTCGTGCACTGGGTCTGTGTTGTCTCAGAGGGTGCATGAGCAACAAGGGTTGGTGAGCGCCCAGCTGATCATACAGCACAGGATCTTTTGGGAAAAGGTGTAGACATCACCAGGGGGTGCTGGGCAGGGCTCTGCTTCCACACAGGACAGACCCAACAGCAGAGCAAACTTAGCCCACCAACACACCCCAGCCCCAGGGCTGTCCCTTTTCCTCCTGCAAAGAGTTGCCTCTGCCTGGGCTGGGTGGGAAGAGATGCAGAAATGGTCCAACAGCTCAGCCCAGGCGTGGGCAGCAGGGCCAGGGGCGGGGGATTCTGCCCCTCTGCTCCGCTCGGGGGAGACCCCCCTGCAGTGCTGCCTCCAGCTCGGGGGCCTCAGCACAGGAGAGACACGGAGCTGTTGGAGCGGGGCCAGAGGAGGCCCCGGAGCTGCTGGGAGGGCTGGAGCCCCTCTGCTGGGAGGACAGGCTGAGAGAGCTGGGGGGGTTCAGCCTGGAGAAGAGAAGGCTCCGCGGAGACCTTCCAGCCCCTGCCGGTCCCTAAAGGGGCTCCAGGAAAGCTGGGGACGGACTCTGGAGCAGGGAGGGCAGCCATGGGACAAGGGGGAAGGGTTTTACGCTGAAAGAGGGGAGATTTGGATGAGATCTGGGGAAGAACTTCTTTGGTGTGAGGGGGGTGAGCCCCTGGCCCAGGTTGCCCAGAGAAGCTGTGGCTGCCCCATCCCTGGAGGGGTTCAAGGCCAGGTTGGACGGGGCTTGGAGCAACCTGGGCTGGTGGGAGGTGTCCCTGCCCAGGGCAGGGGGTGGCACTGGGTGGCCTTTAAGGTCCCTTCCAACTCTAATCATTCTATGATTCTATGATTTCAGGTCCTGTTTCCAACTTAGGGCATGAGGGAGATCAAATATCCCGTGTCAGCCGTTCCCTAGAGAAACCATCCCACTGCAAGGAAAACTGGGGGGATAAAAGGGCTTGGATGAGCACCTGCCCTGGCAGACAAAGGAGATGGGAAAAGTACCTATGGGAGTAGGACACCAGGCTCAGCAGCAGCCTGCAGGGCTGCCCTGGGCCTGCCATTGTCATAGGGCATCTGAGGACACTGCAGACAGACAGGCACGTAAAGGAAAGTCTACTTTGAAATAAAGGGGTGGAGGGAGCATGTAGTCCTCAAGGGTCCCCCTCCCCAGGCACTGTCTGCTCCCAGCATGCACAGATGCTTGGCCAGCCTTGGACCACTGCCCCTGGCTGCGCTCAGCTGCGTTACAGGTGCCTCTGGCACGTCGGTCCTTGCACATCCAAACCCACCAGCACGGCGCTGAGTTGCTGGGGCCTCTCTCTTTTCACCTGGGACATCTCATGCCCCCTGCACACCAGGAGACCGCTGAGACACGTCCATACAAATGCAACAGTGGCAGCGTACGGGAAAGGAAGCACGAAAGCGTGAGGGTTTAACTGTGCTACCCCCACAGACTATGAGGCTAAAATTTCACCGTATTATCGGGGTGCTGCTATGAATTCACGCCCCATTTTCCTGAGACCTTCAAATTGGCGTGTCCAAGAACACCAGGACTCCCATTGGCATCTCCCATATCCCAGTGATGATGCGGAGTTTGGGCTAAAGCAACACTTTAGTGGGGTGTCCTGTCCAGAAGGATGGGTGGGACTCACGGCACATCATCTTGACCAGCTTAACTGGGCAGGAGCATCCCTCTCACTGGGCTAGTAGCTGTGCTAAACCCTTTGAGCTTTTCTAGGATGGATGAACTACCTGCTCTTTGCAGCACCTGAGATATATAAGCACGGATTAATCCCCGCTCCCTTGCAACCCTCCATCCCATCCTTTCCCTCCCTCAGTCTGGGGTGGCTTTGGCCAGCCGGTACCTGGAGCAGCTCGAAGGCAGCCAGGAGGTCGCCTGCTGTGGAGTTGCCCCGGTAGATCTGGTAGTACTCCAGCTGCGGCGGAAAGCGCGGGGGGCAGTAGTGTTCATCTGACATCTTCACCACCGGTTTGGCAAAGGTGCGGCCCATGAAGTCAGCTTTGCCCTGGAGAGGCATAGACAGCACTTGGGTTTGCTGACCCAACATGAGGTCTTGCACGTTAGCACCACAGCTCTCCCCATCGTGGTCAGAACAAGTCTCAGTGGGCCTGGGACACCAAAGCTCCGTGACAACTTTCACTCCCAGCTTCTTCAAATAAGGGGAAGGAGGTGGCCTAGGGCTGGGACAGCAAGGAGGCCAGGGCTGAGCAGCTTTTCTAAAGGAAAAGACTCAGGTAGTGTCTCCTTGCCTCCAGCCTCACAAAAGCTCTTGCTTCAGTTTCCAAAAATAAGATATTAAGTTGAGTCTGAGTTCTTTACACTGAGGGTAGTGAGCCCCTGGCCCAGGTTGCCCAGAGAGGGGGTGGAGGCCCCATCCCTGGAGACATTCAAGGCCAGGCTGGATGGGGCTCTGAGCAACCTGATCTAGAAGATGTCCCTGCTCACTGCAGGGGGGTTGGACTAGATGGCCTTTAGAGGTCCCTTCCAACCCAACACATTCTATGATTCGATGATTCTAATGAGCACCAGAGCCTGCTCATGTCATGGGAGATGTGGAGGGGACCATCTTCCAAGAGTCAGGAGAAGAGCTGCACCATCTGCCTGGCCTCCGACTCAGGAGTGATCGCAGCATCTAAATCATAAACATTTTCTTTTGCTGGGATTCATCTTACCACTGTGTCCTGGTCATAGATCTCAATGACAATTATGGGAGGGTCATCCCGCATCTCATGGGCTTCTCCATACAGCTCCACATTGTCGAAGACCAGCAGCTGGTCCCAGGTCGGGCAAAGGGTCTCATTGAGAACCTGGAAGAATGGGAGAGAGAGACTTTACTGCTCCAGATAGGGGCTAAGCCCTGTGAAGGGCAGCAGACGGGGCATTGATCTCAGCCTGGCAGCACTAGTGGGCTGCTGCACATTTTTTTTGGACCAGTGAGGCATGGGGTATCTTCCAAGGACTCTTCTGAGAAAAAAAACCCAAGCCAACAACAGGCAAGCAGACACAAGTTATTTCCAGCACCCACCAGGCTTGCTAAAGCTTGGCAGTCCTCAACCTGGGATGGGAAGACAAAAGACACACTTCAACACGCCCCAGTTTCTCCTAACCAGGCAGGTGAATCATGGCCACAGGGACACGAGATAGCTGTGTGCTGGTGCGGGGGACGTGAAGGTGCTCCTGGGGAAGGGGCTCCTGGGGTCAGTCAAACCCCAGTGCTGTGGCTGCCTTCCCACCCCAGGGCCCCATGATCAACCCAATCCTTGATTCACTAGCAGTCACGAGACCCATGGCAGGGGAGCAGGATGGAGAGCTGATGGGACATGCAACACCAGAGCCTCACCCAACCCTCCAGGTCAGGAGACGGTTTTTACCTCGGTGCATTGGCTCTGGGAGATGAAGAAGACTCGTGCAAAGGGGTCTGAAAGGCCACTGCTGTCGGCTGCAAATAAACTCCTGGCTTGGTACATGTGGGCTCGCAGCTGGAAAACCTGCTTCTCTGCAAGAGAGAGGGGAAGTGAGACAGCTCCATACGCAACCTTGGAGCCCAGCCGTGGGGCTCAGCCTGCAGGGAGAGGTCTCAGGGACATGTTTTTGCTCAGGCCCAGCACTGACGAAGGATATAGGCTCAAAGCAAGAGTCCCGAATGGATATGGACTTCCTCAGTGTCCTGCTCGCCATGTGCAGAATGACAGCTATGAACTGGGTAAGGAAGAGGGTGCACAGTTCCCACACCCAGCTCCCCATGGACCTCAGGCTGGGACTACCGGAATTATTTCCCCCTTAGCTCCTGGAAGCCCTTGGCCCAAGTGGTGTCCAGCCAGGCTCCCTCCTGCCCTCTCCATGTCCTGTCCCCAGCCCCACTGCAGGCGGGAAGCTCTTACTGGTGTAAAGGAGGCTGATGGGTGGGAAGGACGGCAGGTTTTGGCCTCTGGCGGTCTTCTTCTCCTCAAAGCCACAGGGCAGGCCACTCAGGAAGTCTTTGCGCTGTTTGTTGAGGCCCAGCCACAAGTACATCTCCATCTTGGCCTGAACTGTCCAGCCAGCAGGTCCAAACCCTCTCTTTCCAGGTAGCTGGGCACAAAGGACAGAGGAGTTTACATGGATATAGGGAAGACCTTAGAGATGGACAGACCACCTCTTGCAGCATCCAACTCCTGGTGCATTGCTTTTACCCCTGCCCCTTAAAACCAAGGACCCAGCCCTCATCATTTTTGATCATGACGCTACTCTGACTCATGCACTATATTCTTCCCACCACACTGGCTTCCTCTTTCTAAGCCAGCATCCTCTTTTGTGGCCAGCTGGATCAAACACCTTTCTCCTTCCAGACATTTCTCACTTACCAGGCTCGGTCAGATGAGTGGTTCATACTTCCTAGCAGCAGACTTCCTCCCCTACCAGTACAGCATGGGTCTGTTTTGCTTAGGATTCAAGCCCCAGCAAAGCTGGATACCCAGCTCTCTCATCTCCATCTCCCATCCTTCCAGTCTGTCCTTCCTCCACCTCCCTCCTCCTGGCTGCACTTCCCCCAGGGAAGACAGACCGGCACCTTGAGGAAGAGGGTCTTCACTTTGGCGCAGTCCTTGCCCATCTCCTCATCCACAATGGAGTAGAGGATATCCTTGGAAGGGACGCGGGCGTAGGCAATGCGCTTGTTGTTGCTCATCATCCAGATGAAGATGTCGGGAATAGTGTGCTGGGGCTGTGAACAGCAGCGAAGAGCCCTGTCAGTGTCTCAGCTCTTTCTGACCACCGTGGCACGAGCAGGGCTGGAGACCTTCTGAGGGCAAATTGAACAGATGCCCCAGGAGACGGATGCATCTATTGCCACGTTAGGGCCACTGAAATGGTTTTGAGCCTCCCACTGCAGAAACTCGTCTGCTTAAGAAAAGCTGCTCAGAGCTAAGCACAGCAGGGTGAAGCCTAGGGAAAGAAACTGGGATTTACACTTGTTCTAATCTAAAAAAAAAAAATAAATTTTGGATTAGAAGACTAAAGATTTTCCTTCTCTCTTCATTCAGTGGCTGTGGAGGCTGTGGGGCAGGGGCCATACCTTCATTCCTTACTATGGAAGAGGTTCCCTGTCTGGACAGGTCCCATCACACCTCATAGTCTGGGTTATGTTCTGCTGTGGTGAGTCAAAGCCCAGGAAGACCTTGCTGTAGCAAGGGGTACATAGTCGAGGCTGGGAGCCCACCATGGGAAATGAGAACAGGAGGCGCAACAGCTACACCTTCCATGAGGGTCAATAACGGACCCCTCATTTACCAATGATCTGGATGAGGGGACTGAGTGCATCCTCAGTAAGTTCGCAGACGACACCAAACTAGGTGGGAGTGTTGATCTGCTGGAGGGTAGGAAGGCT
>VWZL01005272.1:0-12651 GCA_013396915.1 Stercorarius parasiticus | reverse complement strand
GGGTTTTTTGTGTGTGTGTGTATGGTTGGACTCGATGATCCCAAAGGTCCTTTCCAACCATGAAGATTCCTATGGTTCTACGGTTCTATGATTCTATGATAACCCCCAAAGGCTGACCCAGTCCTAAACTGTAAAAATATCCATGGAATGGTGTAATTTTCTGAAAGAGGGAAAAATATTTTGCAGGTATTTGAAAAATATTTGGAAAATATTTCCTTTGGAAATGCCGCGAGCAATTCAACTCTAGTATATTGGACAATTATCTCTTACCTGTGAGCTGGACTGAAGCAAGAGTACGCTGCAGCAAGAAAAATTAGATGGTTTGAGTTCCGCAAGAGGACAGGGCTTTATCCCACAGCCCTTGGAAGAGCCACTGACTTTAACAACTCCCTACCTAGCCAGGGTCAGGAACGGCTCCCTGCTGCTGACTTTAGCGCTGTGTGGACATGTGCCACCTTCCGATGACCGATCCCCCAGGGAACTGCATGGCCGCGCCACAGCTGGGGCTAGAAAAACTGCCTTCAGGTCCCCTGCAAGAGGACCCAGCTCTGTTACTGGCTGGGAAGGGCTCTTAAATTGGTTTTAGCGCTGACTTGTTCCAACCCAGCAGAGCATGGGCAAGCCTGGAGGCACGGGGCATTATGTAGACTTGGAGCGGCTCCTTGCACAAGACCAGGGACCTCTCCTGCCTACAGGGTTTGCAGAGAGGTCTCCATCCCTCCCAGGCTGCTGGCCCAGCTAACACCCTCTCTCCATGCGGGGGGACTCACCTCGTCCGCCAAGAACCGGAGTTTCTGCAAGAAGTTTTGCACCAGCTTCAGCTTGTCTTTCATGGTGTTCTTCTTCACCTGCGACCGCAGAGTCGTGGCTTGCTGCCCCATGTTCTCCTGCGGTCAAAGGGGAGCCAGGGCATCAGGTGAGCAGGGGCAGAAGGGAGCACAGGGAAGGGAGCAGCACCAGGCAGGTCCCCAGCGTTTGGGAAGAGGTGGTGAGGAGGTAGATGCCTTAATCCCACCACCTGCGTCCTGGTCATGGTACTTATGACACCCATTCAACAACCTTGGCATGATACTGGGAGGGCCCCTGACAGTGCAGAGACGTCTGTCCCAGCGGAAAGTACACAGGACAGAGAGGTGTCACCTGTGCTTAGGGCATTTTGGGGTGGCTTCAAGCCTGGTGTTAATGATCTTCTCTCCCCTTCTGCTGACCCAGCTGTAAATCAGCACCTGACAGTTCAGAAAAGGGGACGTGGAGGCTTTCACGGGTTAAATTCATCTCTCTGTAGGATGCAGCCGGCTACTGAAGGCAGTGTCCTTGGCTGTGCCAGCTGGACAAGCCACCGACTCTTTGTACGTCTCTTTTGCACACCTGACTCCTTTGCAAGGAGCTGGGCTACCAGCCCCAAACATCTAGGCCATGTCTATTCCTGGAGCAGCTTTGCTCTGCAGGGTTCCCCATAATCCCTCCTTCCCAGCTTCCTCAGCTGTTTGACAGTAATGTAGTTCCTCCGCTCTATTCCTGGATTTCTTTCCAAGGCAAAGCAGAGGAGTGCAGCAGAGGGGAGGCAGCAGTGTGGACCCAAGAGCCACCTGGCACCTGTTCAAGTGGTGGTCAAGTGCCCAGGTGGCCAAGAAGGCCACCAGCATCCTGGCCTGTGCCAGCACTAGTGTGGCCAGCAGGGCTGGGGCAGTGACCGTCCCCCTGCACTGGGCACTGATGAGGCCCCACCTCGAGGGCTGTGCCCAGTTTTGGGCCCCTCACGCCAAGAAAGACACTGAGGGGCTGGAGCGTGTCCAGAGAAGGGCAACGGAGCTGGGGAGGGGTCTGGAGCAGGAGTCTGGTGAGGAGCGGCTGAGGGAGCTGGGGGTGTTCAGCCTGGAGAAAAGGAGGCTGAGGGGAGACCTTCTCGCTCTCTCCAGCTCCCCGAAAGGAGGGGGTAGCCAGGGGGGGTCGGGCTCTTCTCCCAAGGAACAGGCCATGGGACAAGAGGAAACGGCCTCAAGTTGCACCAGGGGAGGTTTAGGATGGATATTAGGGAAAATTTCTTCCCGGAAAGGGTTGTGAAGCGTTGGAAGAGGCTGCCCAGGGCAGTGGTGGAGTCGCCATCCCTGGAGGGATTGAAAAGCTGGGCAGATGTGGTGCTGAGGGCCGTGGGGTAGTGGTGGCCTTGGCAGTGTTGGGTTGATGGTTGGACTCGATGATCTGAAAGGTCCCTTCCAACCTAAACAATTCTGCGGTTCTATGGTTCTAAGACTCAAGTGGTCTTGGGCTCCTCTCTTCAGAAACAAACCTCAAACCCTCAATGCAGAGAGACTGGAAAGCAGCACACCTACAGACTAAAGTTCCCCACCACATTGACAAGGTCCAGCTCCTGAATCCCCCTCCCTGCCCAGCTGAATCCCACTCACCAGCTCCCGCATGCAGGACTTGAGCCTCTCCCGGTCCAGCCTCGTGCGGGAAGAGTGGTGCTGGTCCTTGTCAGCCAAAGTCACGAAGCGCCTGGGGGGAAAGGTCAGCAGCATGAATCCCATGGGAGCCCATGGGCTCTCCCCAAGGAGCCGTGGCTGGCTGGATCTCTGCCAGCAGGAGGGCACCTCACTGGAGGAAAATGCCCTCGTTCCCCCGCCCCGTTTGCAATCCAATCATGGCCAAGTGTCCTGTTTGCACCCAATGCTGTGTCATGCAGGGGGAGTAGGTGCTGATCAGGTTATCAGCCTGTGGAGGCCACAGCACTGAGGCTTTCACTTCTTGTTTGGGGTCTTCAGGGTGCAGGTGTAAGCACCACCTCACCCACGCTCCAAGCCAGAAGGCAGCTGATATGGCATTGAGCCAACGCAGTGAAACGCTTGCCCGTCATCCAGAGGATAAGGCAAGGTGGGCTTAAGCTCATGACCTTGCCCATAGCCCAGCAGAGAGCAGGGTTCTGCTGTGTGCCAACTTCGCCCATCTTTTACTCACAAGCACCCACTGCTCAGCTCCTCCAGGACCCCTCGGAGCCGGCGCTCCGGATGCGGCTTCTCCGTTTTGATCATTTCCTGCACGTCGTTGAGCCCTTCCTCCTGCGGCATCAATGGGGAAGCGGTGAGGGGGTGGTTGGGCAGAGCCCCGCCATGGGGCAAGGTCTGCCCTGAGGTCCAACCCCACTTAGAGCAGCCCTGTGGGGGCTACCAGTGGGAAACATCTGCTGCCTCTCCAGACCTGGCAGCCTCAGGGCTCAGGTCTGGTACACATTTGGCTCTGGGTGATGGGAATGGCTCCACCACCCTCCATGAGGCTAGTTGGCCAAGGTCTACGCCATGGGTCTGACCCACTGAAAATTCAATGAGCTCTTAGGTTTTGGCCATTCAAATTGCGGAGCATTTAGCACTGGGAAACTTCTCCCTTTCTGGCACAGGTTTGTTCGTGGGTCCTTGCACTGTTTGTCCCTGCTTTGCGCCAAGCTGCAGAGATGTGCAGGGAGCCTGGAGGTGCCTCATGCCAATCTCATGCCCCAAGCTGCCTCCCTGCCTCCCCAGCACATACTGACCAGCTTGTCCGCAATCTTGTCCATGATGTTGGCATTATACAATCTGCGGCGCTGGTCCTGCCACCAGCTCTTGATGTAGATGCAGGGCTTCTTCTCAAAGTACGGCAGGTGGAAGTAGTTCCTGCAAGAGGAGGCAGAGCAGATGTTCCACGGTGGAAACGCCCCCATCTCCTACTAAAACCCTTTTTCTGAATGATGCTGAGCATCTCCTATAGCGTCCTGGCCTTCACAGGAGGCAGAGGTCTCTACCCTTTGCAGAGCTGAGAGGTTTCCACATGCTGGTGGGATGGAGTGGTAATAGTCATGGTACAGTTAAAGGGAGGATGAGGCTGAAGAATGGGTTTATGTTTCTTGGGTGCCTGAGCACTGTCTATGAGCTGGGATCCATCCACTGCAGATCCTGAACTTCACTCTCCAGAGAAGGGCAACGGAGCTGGGGAGGGGTCTGGAGCAGGAGTCTGGTGAGGAGCGGCTGAGGGAGCTGGGGGTGTTCAGCCTGGAGAAGAGGAGGCTGAGGGGAGACCTTCTCGCTCTCTCCAGCTCCCTGAAAGGAGGGGGGAGCCAGGGGGGGTCGGGCTCTTCTCCCAAGGAACAGGCCATGGGACAAGAGGAAACGGCCTCAAGTTGTGCCAGGGGAGGTTTAGGATGGACATTGGGAACAATTTCCTCCCGGAAAGGGTTGTGAAGCATTGGAAGAGGCTGCCCAGGGCAGTGGTGGAGTCGCCATCCCTGGAGGGATTGAAAAGCCGGGCAGACGTGGTGCTGAGGGACGTGGGGTAGTGGTGGCCTTGGCAGTGTTGGGTTGATGGTTGGATTCGATGATCTGAAAGGTCCCTTCCAACCTAAAGCATTCTATGATTCCTGCTGCACCTGGGATCACCCTTAATTAAAAACCAGCTTCAGCTCATCCTTATGAAGCCATCAGGACACTTCCAGCCAGAAGGTGTCAGCAGAGCCCCATATGGAGCATGAGGTTCCTGGCACCCAGGGGATAGAGACTGGGCGGGGAGAGACCATGACAGGCAGAGCCCAGGGGACACGCCCAAAAAACGTGAGTGCTTCTCCTCTCCGTTCGGCATTCACCTTGACAAGGAGCTGGTGAAGAAGTGCGGGAACCTCAGGTAGACACTTCTATCTGGAGCTCAAATGCCCTCGATTCAGCGTGGTTTGTTTCATTTCCCAATTAAATTAAGTCAGCCTAACATCTATCTACTCGTATAACACAGTTAAAATCCACTTTAAGCGTATCTCATCGGGGTAAATCCAATTAGCTTTCCCTAGCACTAGTCCTTTGTATTCAAATCCAGGCTGTGGCTGAAGCCCAGCCCAGCCATCCCAAGAGGCGTGTGCTGATCCCCTGCAGCTTGGGGCTTTCTGACCCAGCTGCCTGGGGTGGAAAGCACCAGCCAGAACCACATTTGCACCTGTCTGGATCTCGTCTGTATTTTAGGGTGGCTGCTACCTGCACATCACAAAGCAGTTTGTAAAGCGGACACAAAAAATTGGCTTAATTTTACAGCTGGAGAAACTGAGGCAGAAAGAACAGAAGCGATTTGTCCACGGAAAACCAGCTGTGCATCGACAGACCCAGGGCAGGACCCAGTTTGCCGAGTCCTGGATCAGTTAAACACCAGAGCGTGGCTGTCAATGACCGTAAGCGATGGGGACAGATGGACTGCCCAAAAGAGAGATGCTCCAAACTAGGGAGGCGGAGAGGCCTTAAAGTCTTTTACCCCAATCTCCTGCCTAACACATTCTCAAGAACTTCTTCCAGCAGTCTTTTTGCATCCTCTCCCCTCAGCGTGTCTGTGACCTTGTCTAGCTTTTAAGATCCCAAGTGATGAAGAAAGGCACCTTGTCTCAGCACAAATTGCCTTCACGACTGAAACCTATGTCTTGTCTCCAGGTGGACTTCTCCTTTTCTCCACATGGTGCCCATGATGTCTTTATATGTGGGGCAGCTGGAGAGAGCACAGATGCAAAGCCCAGACCTCTCCTCCCTGATGTGCGGTACTGGGCTGTGCCACCAAGGGCAGCAGCGATCCTAGGGAAGGACCTATTTATAGACTGGTTTCCCAAAAGTACAAAACATACGTGTGGAAGCGAACCTTTTTTTTCAGTGCCCACCAACGATTTTTTGAATCCATTGGTTAACTTCATCCCTATTTGCCACAGGTGAAGAGTGCTAAAGGTATCAGAGAGCCATGAGTTTGGGTGCACATCTGGCCAGGTGGATGGAGGATGTCCTTTGTAGGGTAGCCTGGGAGGTTCAGCCCTTATTGGACATCAGAGAATCCACAGGAATGCTCAGAACTGTAGGGAAAGGGGTGGGGGTTCATCTGGCAGAATGTAGTATCCAAGTCAAGGTATCTACAAGGTGGTATCTAATCTCCCTTTACAGGGCATGGGGATCTGGTCCCCCCTGTTGCTCCCAGGTCCCTTTGGCCGAATGACTCCAGGCCCCGTGAGGGCACTGACTTCACCTCTGCAGAGAGTGGTGGGAGCTTGGACACCCAGGGCCTGTGGGAACACCTACAGACCATGGTTGAATTGAGAGCCACATCTCTGCCCAGTGGCACTTCAGTGGCCAGGCGGGCACACTTACCTGTCTGTGACCAGGGGCTTCATGGGTTGAGATGAGGAAACAGAGACCAGCTCTCCATCCTCATCACCTTCATCCTCACTTGAGTTCTGGAGCAGCTCGGACTCCTCCCCCTGCCCATCCCCTCCCTCTTTCTTCCTCCGTAGTGTGGGTTTGGTCATGCCATCGATCTGGTTCCCATAGTTACCTCAAGAAAAAAAAAGTGAAATGAAGTCACAGGGTTGTAACTCCAATCGGGATCAATCTCTTGGCTTAAATTGAGGTAGTGGAGAAGTTCTGCAGGAACCATGGGGGACAGTGGAGTTCAACTCTCTGAAACCATACCCAGGAACCACAAATTAGTGATGGGTGCCTGTCGCCTGCTCACGTCCTCTCTCAAGACAGTAGGAACACACCCCCTCCCTTTGGTGGTCAGCCTCAGGAGGCACAAAGCCAGGGTGAGAGAGGGAGCAGCTCCACTGGCCGCAGCACAGCAGGCACACAATAGGTGATTCGAGGCCCCACGTAGCTTGTGCCGGTACAGTGGCCAGCACCTTCTCCCTAAACTGAGAGCCCTGCGTGCTCTAGCATATGTTGGTATGGAAAATGGGGAGTCCACCCTGCTCCCAGCCTTGGATCCTGCATTCCCCACCAGGCACGCTTCACCCTCCCCAAAAAAACAACCAACCTATTGTGACCTCAAAGTTGATGGGTTTGTCGCCAATCTTCCTGTCGATCATAGTAGCCTCCAGGAAGGCTCCAAAGAGAAAGAACTCCTCCATCTTCCCGGTGCAGTTCTGCAGGAGAAATCACAGGGATCAGGGTTGAGGTCAGCCGGAGAGACACCAAGGAGGACAGGTCCCCTTGGGTGGAGGGGTGCATGACCTGGCACCTCTGAGCACCCTCATGGGCTTTTTGAAGGTGAGAGATCACTGCTCAGGCTTTCAAGGGGACCATGAGGTTTTTCTCTCCCCCAGCCTGAGCCATCTCCAGGCTCATTGCAGAGAGAGTTTAATTAAAGCTTTTAGCCTAACTTTTAAAGTGTTGAGATCTGTCACCCCTTGCACGTGAGGGCCTGTCTAAGGGACATTCAGGAATATGAGTCTGAGTTTATTCACAAATTGAACTAACCAAAGCACACCAAACCATCTTCCTGGATGCTCTTTCAGAACTGGAATGGCTTTATTTCCAGGCGGCTTCATTTCCCCTGGAGGTGAATTGTGGCCATGTTACTTCTGAAGGGAAGCTTTCACACGAGGGTGCACGTCCATCAGACTTCTCCATTTCTGCTACACACCATTGGCTCATATGGATTGACATATGTGGGCACCCCCAGGTAGGACAAGCCCGGATGTGTCTGTTTACGCAGAGAACAGACAGTAGACCTGAAGGCTCTACACATCAGGACTAAAGCTGTGGAGCTTTTCCTGGCAGGAAACAGCCGTTCAATTTCTCTGACCAGTTTCACCCTGCCAGAATTGGTTGGGGTATAGGTTAAGTCCTCGGCTTCTGTCTGAAATCCATCTTCAGGATGGGAGTGAGACAATTGGTGTTAGGAGATGGCTTGCTTTGTCGTTGTCTAACTCCCAACTGGAGAAACATTTCTAATTTAGGATCCTAAACTTTGAAACTTTAGTCTAACTCTAGTCCAACTTTGGTTGGACTAGATGACCTTTAAAGGTCCCTTCCAGCCCAACACATTCTATGATCCTCCCTCACTCAGATGTTTCTTCTGCCCAGTACTCCTAATAGAGGTCATTTGATCATTTGAATAATCATAAAATCTGAAATCCTTGCAAGATTTGCTTTCATTGTGCTGCCAGATCCAGAAAACTTAGGATAACACTAAATGAAATCCTTGGTTTATGAGATCAAAGATAAAAAACCCAAGAGGCCCAAGACCCACCACTGGTGGCTGTAGGGCTAGGGACGACTTACATCAGCAACTGATGGAGCCTGCTCAACTTGGACCTCGGTGGAGCTGTTGATCTCTGGGTTGGTGGTGTCCAAGATCTCCACAGCAAGACTCATCAAAAGCCTGGCCCGGAAGGAGACGCCTTCACCCAGACCCTCGTTCAGCTCTTGGTGCTCATCCATCAGGGTGTAGTTCCGAGTGGAGCCGTACATGTTCACCCATGCGGGGCCAAAGGTGGGCAGGAAGCCTGCAGCAGAGCGAACATGTACGTTGGGAAGGGTATGTGCAAGGAGGAGGGCATGTCTTTGACTCAGGATACAAACTTGCTCATGGATTGGCATCACTTTCCTGGTCTGTGTACAGTGATGTGGGCTTCAACATGCGCGTGTGTGTGCATGGAAACGCATGCTTGCAACCATGCCTGCAGACAGCTTTGCAGTGATGAGGACTGTGCAGTGCGCCAGCCCAAAGACACAGGTGAGTTCCCATTGGGCAAGTTACCCAATGTGAGAGTAAAGACAAAGGAACACCCCATTAGTCCCCTTTCTAGAGCCATCTTTGGTTTCACATTGGTCCTGCCCACATGTGCTGGTGTGTTCATGTGTGTGTGAATGGGGGAGACTGTCAAAAAAAAAAAAATTCTTCCCAGAAGGATTGGTCAGACACTGGAATAGGCTGCCCAGGGAGGCGGTGGAGTCACCATCCCTGAATGTGTTTGAGAGTCGTTTAGATGTGGTGTTGGGGAATATGGTGTAGGGGAGAACTTTGTGGAGTGGGGTTGATGGTTGGACTTGATGATCCCAAGGATCTTTTCCAACCTGAATGATTCTACGATTCTATATGTATCCATTCACGGCAATGAACATTTTGGAAGGGCAAGTTGTTCTTGGGTGTCTTTGCTTTCAGATATTGGACTGGAGGCTTGTGACAGGGCTTGGCTTTCAAAGAGCGTGTGT
Organism: Stercorarius parasiticus; assembly: GCA_013396915.1. Classification (NCBI taxonomy): domain Eukaryota; kingdom Metazoa; phylum Chordata; class Aves; order Charadriiformes; family Stercorariidae; genus Stercorarius; species Stercorarius parasiticus. The sequence continues at coordinate 3,673 of VWZL01005272.1, read as the reverse complement.
CCAGTGACCTCAGAAGACCACTGCAGTGAATCAAAGTCTCTCCAAGCTGGGCACCAAGAAGCAGCTATCTCCAGGGGTGGGAAAGGAGCCTAGGCTATTTTGCTTAACTCTCTGCCAGAAGGATGTCTCTCTACCATGAAGAAGGTAGATCAGTCTGCCCCCCTACCTTACCTTTGTCTCCTTCATTAGAGATCTTCCGCAAATCAATGAAATGGGTACCAATGGCCACATCATTGACTTTGTCCGAGTCTCGTATCTGGATCTTTATCCGCTTGCACAATGGGGGGAACATTTCCGTGAAGACTATTTGCTCGTTCCAGAGAGGCTCGTAGCTGCTTTTTTGTACAGATGTCTTCCCCTGCCGAGTGGGAGGAGACAGATGTTTGCCAAGGGTTTGAGCTCCCAAGCCATCCCTCACAACCTGAGCTGCTCCCTTGCTAATAACCACTGAAACATGCATTCTGTCTTGTGACTCTCCTCTCCCAAGGAACAGGCCATGGGACAAGAGGAAACGGCCTCAAGCTGTGCCAGGGGAGGTTTAGGATGGATATTGGGAACAATTTCCTCCCGGAAAGGGTTGTGAAGCATTGGAAGAGGCTGCCCAGGGCAGTGGTGGAGTCGCCATCCCTGGAGGGATTTAAAAGCCGGGCAGACGTGGTGCTGAGGGACGTGGGGTAGTGGTGGCCTTGGCAGTGTTGGGTTGACGGTTGGACTGAATGATCTGAAAGGTCTCTTCCAACCGAAATGATTCTATGATTCTACGATTCTAAGCTCCTTTCTTTAGCTGGAGAGTGCTGCAAATCCATCATAGTCTGCACAAAATAGGGGAAACATAGCGAACAAGGTGTCTTTGCCATGCATCTCCACATCTACATACCAGGACAACTGAGATCATCTCTGGCCACCTGCACAATGGCTGGTCCCACTCATGTTACCTCCCACGTATCGCACACACGCTGGTATCGCACGCAACTTGCTCACCTTCTGCCCTGCAAAGACCACCTGCACGTAGGGATCCACCAAGTCCTTGTTCTCCCCAATGAGAGCCTTCTTCACATTGGCCATGATGCTGGCATTCATACGGGGTAGCCCCTCTGCTCGATAGATCTTGATGTAGAAACGAGCCCACTGCCTCTCCGGAGGGACCCCATCCGGGAGGAGGAGGTTCCTGCAACATCAGTGGATAGGGTTGGAAACAGCTGCTGGGGCTGGCAGGTTTGTCAGGAGAGGGTAACCAAAGGGGGAGAAATTGCCTCACTTTCTGAGCATGGGCTCTGTGGTGGTGAAACGATGACCATTTATGTGTCCATACCTTTTATTGCTGTCTTGTTTCTGCCCATCCTCCTGTTTTGGGGTGAGGAGTGGTGGTTTCATCAGCAAAAGCTTAGAGGAGCCCCTTGAGGTCCCCCTGGGACAATGTGCATTCCACTAAAGTAACATAATCATTATTGTCCATGAAGTCTAGGGGACAAGTAAGCTGAACCTAATTTAGACACCCAAAGCAGGCCATGTGAATGGGGTGTTAGAAGAGCCCTTTTCCTTTATCAGGGCACAAGGGGAGCTGGGTGATTATTTTGGGGGGAGACTTGAACTCCACCAGATTGTTTTTTCTTGGCACATTTGGCTTTCCTTTTTTGGGGAAGAAATGAGAGCCATGGGGGACGCTGCAAACAAAACGATTGCTAGAGGAATTGCCGGAGTTGCCGGTGAAAAAATGGGATAATATCACCACTACAGCATGGAACACTGGCCCGAAATGGTTCAGGCGGTGCCTCGCGCCCACCTCCCCAGCAAGTCAAGAAAGCTGCACTGGCATTTTGCAACTAGTTTGGGTTTCTGACTATGTGGTGAGAGGCTGTGAGGTAGGCTTGAAAGCCTGCGGTTGCACTTGGAGATATTTAAGTAGCCCGAAATGTTTTTTTCTTCCATGGCCTTTTAGATGCTCTGGGGAGTCACAGAGCCCTGCCCACCCACGCAGCCTGGGAAACCTCGTTCAAACCTCCCCGCTCTGCCCTGGCAGCGAGTGATGAGACCCCATCCCACCCCAACTATCCAAGGGCCAACAGGAGCATTAGGTAAGCAGTGGGGTCATCGAGTTGGTTGACATCAGGCTGGAGATGGTTTAGAGAGCTCAACAACCAGCAGACGGTCTGACCTCATAGAAACGATTGGTTTGTACTTGATGTAGCCCGGATTTGCACCAGTAATCTGCTACGTTCTTTCTTTTCAGCAACTTATTTTGTCCCTCTGGTTTCATGGCACAAGGGAAGTACGGGTACTAGGAGGGCTGTCAGCCTCATCCAGCAGGGATGCTGTCCTCATTGCACGAGCCAAGGTGAAGAGACATGAAAAATCATTCCCAAGCAAGGCTATGTGAAGCTGGCTCAGCAGATCCTTACCCTTCGATATCATCCTCGTCCGTCTCATTGGCTTTGTGTGGCGTCTTGATGTTGTCCCCTTTCCCTACCACAGCGATGTCACACTTCAGGTAACCTTTCAGCCCGGCAGTGAGATCCTCGGGGTCGGAAAGGATGGCCCATTTGTGGTAGAACTGGTGCTCTGGAAGCCAGGGGACAAGACAGTCATTTATCAGAAGGAGACACAGCATCCACTCGAGTGGGGGGACCTGCACATCTGCGTGAGGGACATCTTCAGGTGGGAGGAATTCAGAAAGAACCCCCTGAAAAATTCATTAGGGAGATGTGTCTTGTGTTGAAGACAGAGGAGCAACAGGATGATCTGTCTGAAGGGGGGTGGACTCTCCATCACTGGACGTCACCATCCCTGGAGGTATTTAAAAGATGTATAGTCACAGAGCTTGAGTACTTGGTTTAGTGGTGGACTTGGCAGTGCTTGGTTAACAGTTGGACTCGAGGATCTCAAGGGTCTTTTCCAACCTAAATGATTCTATGATTCTAAGTGTTTAAGGTCTCAGGTGCCTTTTGGATGGTGTTAGAAAGACTTAATCCTTCTGGGGAGCAGAGAACCAGACCAGATGCTCCCTTAATGTCCCCCTCCTCAACTGCTGGCAGCCTCTCAAGTGCAGACTCTGGCGGCTTCATTTACATCTTAGCCCTCAGGCCTATTTATAGAGGCAGAGTGCTGCAATAGGTGTGACACTGGAGCAAGATAAAAAAATAAAACCACAGGGATTTTGGAGGTATCTTTTTTTTTGAAGGGGTGTTGTGTGTTCAGCTCTGGCATGCTGCGAGCACCAGGTCCTCAAAGGAGCATTGCTCAACGCAACAGGAACGCTAATCAACCTCTCCCTCTTCTCCATTGCACACCAGGCATCTTCCTTTCTTGGTTTAAATGCCAGCCACAGGGGGCAAGATCCAGCCCCTGACCTTCAGCTATCTGCAAGGTCGGTATCTTGCCAAAGCAAGTCGCCTTGGGCTTCCTTCCTCAGCAGGTCAGTGGAGAGAGACCAGCACACCCAGAGGGCATCTCAGCCCTTATTCCAGGGTGGGAGAACCAACCTTCTCCGGAGGTGCTGAGTGCTCTTTCCTGACCACAGACGGAGCCCAGGTGACTTGCTTATACCTAGGATACCGAAATTAGGTTAGGTAAGCATCACCCAAGGAAACCAGCACCTGCCCAGCTACCTTGCAAGGACATTTATTCCATGGTGCCAGTAGGCACATAGAATAATAGAATACCAGGTCAGAAGGGA
>VWZL01005271.1:521945-615435 GCA_013396915.1 Stercorarius parasiticus | reverse complement strand
CCTGAGGCGCAGCCCTGGCCGGACAGAAGGCCCCCCCCGACGGCTCCCAAAGGCCCGGGGTGCGCGGCCGGGGGTGGGGGCTGAGGGTCTGGAAAAGCCGGGACGCGTTTGGATTTATAGAGAGCACGGTGTCATTGACCCGAGACCAGAGGTATGGGGAAGGGACACCCCCCTCGGCTGGGTTTGGGGGTGCCCGAGGACCCCGTGTCGCAGGGGTGCCACTCCCGGACCACGGCGGAGGAGTCGGCGGGAAGAAAAAACCCGCAAGAAACCCGATTTTTGGAAAGGGGCACCGGAGAAATATCATTTGAAGGTCAACCTGTCAGTGCGGGCTAATGGAGAGGACTTGTGCCTGCTGGGCCTGCTCCCACCGCCGCGGCCGGGGCTGGGGCAGGATCGGGCCCAGCAGGCCCGGATTAATTGCTGCTGTTGGAGGTTGGAGGAACCCTGGTTTACGTTACTATTATCGGTAACGAACGTCCACATATTTCAGGCATGATAATCTCGCAGCCGTTGTATATACAGGAGAAAAAAAAAAAAGAAAAAAAAGGGAAAAAAGGAAAAAAAAAGAAAAAAGAGGGAAAAAAGATAAAAGATAAAAGAAAAAAGATAATAAGGAAAAAAGAAAAAAAAAGAAAATAAGGGAAAAAAAAGAAACAAAAAGAAACAGAAGAAAAAAAGAAAAAAAAAAGACCAGGGACGAGAAACCCCCAAGACACTGACCGCTCCGCGAGGCGCGCTGAGGGGCGGTCAGCGCGGGACGGGCCGCGTTCTCCCGTTGCATGTGTAAGCAATTATTCGAGGATTGCTTATATTTGTGACCGAGGATCCAGGGCTGCATTTAGAGCCTGGGCAGGAATCACGGAAAGAAAAGGAAAACACAACGTACCCCAACCAAGACCCCTTTTTTTGCCTGAAGAACGGTGATAAAGACCTTATAAAATTCTGCAGTGAGGGCACAGCGTGTCTCTATTGGGTTTGTCATTTATCTATGCTGTGCATACACATGTTTAATCACGCACGTGGATACATACAGACACGCACACGTGTTTTTTTTTTTCCACGTAATGTTTGTATTCCTGGGAAAGAGCATCTTAAGCCGCTCTTGAGCTCGGCGTTGGTGCAATAGCTCGCGATTTAATCAATAAGTTGTCCTCCAGCATCTGAAGTTGAGGCGTCGGAGGAAGCGGAGGGCAGGCTGGCATCGCTTGGGGTCTGGGCTAACAAAAAATATCACCACTTCTATTGTCATTCTTCGTGGCAAGTCTCCATTTAACAAGGCTGGGGTTTGGGCAGCGCTCATACATCAAAGGCAACCTCGCTGGGCCTAAAAAAAAAAAAGGGAGGGGGGAAAAAAAAGGGAAAGATCCCTCTGGAGCAGTGACAATTAACTGCAATTTCGCCCCAAACGCGGGTGTCCTCCCGGCGGTGCCNCCGGCCCCGCACTTGTCGGCGGCGTGAGCCCCGCACCGCGGTTCCTACGCGGCGTACCGCGGTGTGTAACCGATCCGGCCGAGCGAGGTCTTTCTGGTAATTTGGATACAGCGAGTCTCCAGTTAATGACATATAATCAGCCCGTAGGTCACTTGGTCATTCTCTTATTACAAACCCCTCCTTGCTCTCTCTGATCTCCTTTCAAACTGAATTTCACACAAACAAATAAAGCAAGACAGGGACAAGTCCTTAAAATACAAGAGCGAAATATTGGAGAACGGCTGGTGGGGGAACTATAAACATTTTTAAAAGAAAACCCGAAAAGATAGGAAAGAACATCTTATCGAGAAAGAGAGCATTGTGTACAAAACACGGAGGGGAAAACGGTCTGGCTTCTGTTAGAAATGACATAAAATTAAAATAAAAATAATTACAAACAGGAATGGCATAACATAAACAGAAGGGAGGAGGCTTTACTAGAAATGCGCGGCCGTACTGTAATTTGTTCTTACAGATGCTACGACCGATCCGTGGGCACGCAGAATGTTTATTTGCTTCACTTCAGTCGGAAAAAAAAATTAAAAAAAAAATTAAAAATCGCCTTTTTTCTTTAGGAAAGTAACTGAAGAAGCCGGGAACTGGAGAACCGAGTGTCATGTACCTCCTCGGACCTGCCGGGAAACGGGGCCGCGGCCAAAACGCTGGGTGTAAATGCGACAACAAAAATAAATATTTTAACATCACGGCGCAGGACGTATTTTACCGAGTCAACACGTTGTTTTTCTGCTTTTCATTTTTCTTCCCTCTGGGAAGAGACGATGCTCCCTTTTTTATTAGGTATTCCCCGGCAGATCAGTTTTGATCTCCGTCCAGGTGTGTGTCCATAGATCTGCGCGTACACCGAGCCCTCGGGGAGCGGGGCCGGGCGTTTTTCGGGAATCCCAGAGGATTTGTCCCAGTCAGAGGAGGGGGGACATTCCCATCGGGCTCAGGCTGGAGGAAGGGACCTGGAAGAGGCGTCAGTGTCCCCCCCCACCTCCCAAGGCGTTGTCACCTCTCAAACCATCCCCGACGTGTGTGGATCACGGCGCTCGGGAGCCGGCCGGGCTGCAGCACTAGCCCGTGGCTACCGACGGGTCGGGATGCCTCAGGGCGATGGTGGGGGGGCTGGAAAGGGTTAACCCCCCCCCTCTCAGCCCCCCTGCCCGCCGCCGCTTCCCTCTAGAGGTCTCATTAGGGAAACCCTCGCTGCTATTTCCAACGTTTCCTCAATCAGCCGCCCTCAAACGCGGCTCCACAAACAAATTGGCGGCAAAAAGCGCCGATCTGGTCACGGGCGAGGCCGAGCCAATATTTCACCCGGGTTTGCTTTGGAATTAGGGCCGGGTTCGTGGCTACCTGCCCGCCACCCCCCCTGGCCCCTCCCCGCTGCCACCTTTGCCACTCGGCAAGGGATCTGGGGGGGGGAAAAAGATATCAAATTTTCACTGTCAAAAGCAGAATCTCCCGGTCCAAACGCTGCCCGGGTTTGGGTTTTTTTTGGCCGCGAAGCCAGGAGCCCCCCTCAGCACCAGAGCTTGCCCCTGCCCCAGCCCGGCCCCCTTTCCCTGTTAAACCGCTCTTATGATTTGTTATATATATATTTTTTTTTTTTCCCGCAGCTGCTTACTCTTGTTTGACTGTTGTACGAAGCCGCTTTAAATCTTCGGCAGGAAGAATAAAAGTTAAAGGCGCTGGGGCGGGTTCCGCCAGACCTGCGGGTCCGCCCGGTCCCCGCATCGACCCCCCCGGCACCCCCCCGGGGCTCCCTGAGCCTCCTCAGCGCCGCAGCCCCCCCGCCCGAGCCAGCCAAAAGAGGAGCTAATTCCATTATGCCCGAAAGCCGGGGTGTAACAGGGGGAAACTTCGGCGCTGAGGAACTAAGCCGCTATATTTGCTTTGCCATAAACCGACGGGAATATTTTATGGTGGAGGGGAGCGGTACAACACGAAAGGGAAATATGACAATAAATCTCTTTTTTATGGATTCTCTCCAGCAGCAAAACACAAGGGTTCAACGGTTTTACGACCCAGCCATTTCGCAGGTACATCCGAAGATACCTACGCAGAAAAGAACACCCTGTATCCCCCCTCCCGGCCCCCGGATGGGGGACACCCAACTCTGTCCCCCCCCAGGTTCAACCACGGAACTCCCAGTGACTGTCCTGCTGGCACAGGACACCGCTGGGGGGACAGACTCCGGTTATTTCTGGTGCCACTGGCACTGCCCTTTAATAGCTTACTGATACGCGAGTCAGAAGGAACGCTGCACCGTCCATCCCATAACGAGCACATGAGGCTATTTTCTTTCTAGTTACTCCAAAACTATTAGCGTTTGAGATCCTTTATCCACCCGTGGAGCTAAGTCACAGCTTTAGTTTCACAGGGCCAGTTTATTTAGAGATTTTCGCAGGCTAAACTAAAGATAGGTACTTCGAGGTGAGGATTTCCAAGTGGCAAAGGGTCTAATGCTCCTTGACATAGGTGCAGGTTCAGCATGTAAATCCCTTTGAGGATTTAAACCCTGGATGCTTTTGGAAACCAAATCACGCAGCTCTCTGCATCTTGATACCTTTAAAAATCTGCTTCATGGAAAATATATTTTTTTTCAGAGTCACGTTCCACTGTAAAACAGCATTCTTACATCCTAAAACCGTTTTATTCAGTGCAAGCGTGTTTGCATCTAAGGTGCTGGGAGCGTTTTGCTATCTGTCTCCATGCCTTGTTTTGGTTCTTTCTTATTATCACCTCCTGATATTGCTTACCCTGAGCACCCGAATCCGGATTTAGGTCACCCAGGGAGCAGGGAATAGCTGGTGGCTCCTGGGGAATTGCTGCTGGGCTGCAGAGGGTTGGAAATGCAGGGTTTGAAACAATTGCTGCCCAGATAATGTCCCAGCGCGGCGCTTTTCCCATCTCGGCACGGCTCTGGAAGCCACAGCTCCCTGGGACGTCTACCAGCTATGAAAGCAGAGGTAGCATGTGCAGTTAAATGTATTATTTCGAACATAAGTTCTTTCAGTTAAAAATTGCCTTTTATATTGCTAAATGAAAGCCACACTGCCTTTTTCCTGTGCTTTTTTTTTTTTTTTTCAAGACAGAATAGGCAAATGATTTCAGAGCCCTAGTTTCTGTTAAGAAAGGTTGAAGAATGATCTACGGTTTGAATATCCAATCATGTATTGAACAACAATCTATAAAATACAAATCACGTATCGAGCGATAAAATCCACCCACGAGAAAATCCTATAAAATCCACCCACAGGAAAAAGAAAGATCACAACCCCCCCCGGGCGCAGACCTCCCCGGTACAAGCTGTGCTTCTTCAGCTCATCGGGGTGGCACCTATTTGTATGAATTCCAGATTTGCGTGTGCCTACGGCTAACGGGAACTGTTTGTACACACTTGAGCCGGCTCGCACGCCGTTGCCAGAATTGCACAGGAAGGCAGAGCACAGCGCAGGCTGATTTTACTCCATTTATCATTATTTCGCTACGGCGAAGGGCATCGCAAGCACTTTTTTTGCAGCCACTTCAGGGACCTCTATGTGATGGAGGAGTGGGAAAAGCGTCAATCTGTGCTTACCCGGGGGCCAGGGCTGTGCCCTGCGTGCCCCGCAGCCCACGAAGGGCTTCCCCCGGCTCCCATCGTGTACTAGTCATAAAGATATGTCCTAGCTTGTAAAAAACAGTGCATGCCCATTTCGTATGATACGTGCGTGCACACATCTGGGCTGCATGTGTGGAAAAGTCAAGGCACACACCGCAAACAATTTTACATGTGCAATTTTCCAAGCATGGGTCGATGGGTCTATAACGCGGCATCTCTACAGTGCGGAAAATGGCATTCTTCTGCACAGGAGGGCATTTTTAAGCGACTTTCAAAAAGAAAAAAAAAATAATGCAGCATTATTCTTGGTAGCACAGTTAGTAGCAGCTTGTTTCTCCCGGTGGCTCCTGAATTTTTCCGCAAACCCGCCAAGATGGAGTGTTACTCCTAAACAGCAGCACGCACACAGCAATCGGGGTATTTCAGATATTCACTTCTACGGGCTGATGTTATTAAAATTAAAAACATCTGCTTTAAGGAATGCAGATTTTCTGGATGTAAATGTCTTCTCCACTCCCCCAGTAAATCCAGCCACTCGGGGAAACAAAGTGTGATTCTGCACAGTCATCGCGCTGGTTGACACAGTAGCAAACGGAGCGATGCTGCCCTGAGCGGTGTTGTTGTTCAACCAACAGTTGGAATTGGATAACGGCTCTAAAGGCTCTCAGCTGGGAACACTTTCCTAATGCCTCTGTAGGTAATGGGATTCCCATCGTGTGCTGCCCAGTCTGTGTCTGCCGTGGGCTTTTTAATGCCTGTCTGCGATCAGCAGAGCTGGGGGGAGCGGAGAAGGGACCCCCAGCCGTCCCACATACCATCATCTCATCCCCGTTAGAGGCACCGCTGGCCGAAGTCGAGGGGGAGAAACCTCCTCCCTTTTGCACACCCCTTAAAAACCATCGGGAAAAACTTCAATGCGTGCGTTCGCTTCTCTTACGCCAAAGCTAAGCTGCACGTGCCTGTTTAAGAACCAGTAATTATGTGTAGCGACTGCCACGCTGATTGCTGCGCTAACGACAGAAGCGGCAGCAGTATCAAAGGCGGAGTTGCACCCAAGGCTGTGGTACCTCCATGGGACGCTTTGCTGCTCTTGCCTGTCAGGCTGACTCTAAATAGAGAAAAGAAGTCGCAAATGGGAAGTTATCGGTCCTGCTGACGCGGGAATAAATAAAAGTGGAAGATAATCCCCAGGAGGACATTGCACTAAACTACATGGAGGTGGTACGTGGCTAAGAAAGCATTATGGGACGATGGGACACGGGAGCGTGTACGGTGCTACCCAGAAGTAAATAGTGGAAGTTAAAGTCCTTTTCTTATTCTTATTCTTATTCTTATTTTTATTCATTTTCAAATCCGCTGCTGGATAAATTTAGGGGTTTCCTAAATGATGTATAAATGCAAACATGGCAATAGCATAAACTTAGTAAAAAAATGCCTTGATGCTTCTCTGCCTTTTAGAAAAGGGTATAATACATTCAAATACTCTCTCTGTTGGGAAGAACTGGTCCTTCCTTTGGCTCCTAGGTAAAAGAGTTTGGAGACAGGTTCTCTCCAGGCCGTTTGAGATGCCGATTGCCATCACACCTCCCCATGGCTGCTGTCAACAGGAAATCTGCTGTCTGTGGGGTGGGTGCTACGAAGTTATAAATAACACAAACCCAGGACTTTAAATTCTATTATTGTTTATATCCTACATAAGTTGATGAACACGCACGTGCACGCGCACATGCACATGTACACAGGAATTTGAAAAAACAGGATTTAGTAATTTCCTTCCAGTATTTACATCTTAACCACGTTAACCAGTGTTCTAGTTCAAAAGAAACATCGGGGGCTGGCAGGATTAGTAATATTTGAGAGCTATCCAGCTCTTGGAAAAACGTCCGATGCTGTTTCCTCGGGATTCTCATGGATCGTGGTCTTCGTGGAGGCAGGTGTCTTCATTCCAGCTGGCCACGGGGAGTGTCGCTACATAACGTTCACAGCGAGCGCTTGAGATCTCGGTCACTGTAGAAACGTAAACTATTTGTGCCTTCAGAACCGGGGATTAAAATAACGAGAAAAAGAAAGTAAAATCCATTCATTACATCTGACTTGAAGGCAATGCTTAAAGAAGGGAAACAGCTGATTATGAGACAAATCTGTATTTCTTGTGGTGATGGCCGTGACACACGGGGTGCACCACTTGCACGGAGTAAGGAGTGTCGCCGGTGAACCGCACGTTGGACGCTGAGGGCAGGTGAGCCACGTTTTGCTTCCTTGATAGATGAAGAATCGAAGGAGAGGTGCCCCTGTCGAAATCTAGAGATGGATCTGAAGGGGCGCATGAACACAAAGATTCATTGCAGCCCAATGGATGCCACCTTGGAGGATGGATACAATTAAAAGAAAAAGCTGAAAAAGGCTTTTCCCGCCCCCCCCAGCAACTTAAAAATACCGCAATTAAAACTATTATTAAACTAGATAAAATGAGGCGGAAATTTGCTTTCAGGTTTTAAAGCCAAGAATGTTCTTTGTGCCTCTATCCATTTCTGTGCTCCACGTACCCTGTGCAGTTTACACAAGGATTATCTTGTTTATTTTACAGTTATTATGCTTCATAGAAACTAATCAAGAGGATATTTCTTTTTTTATGACAAAAAGTGGATGTTGAATTGCTCGAGCTGCTTTTATACAACATTCTTGGGTTTGTGATAGTGTGATATTTAATAAAGTGTTTATAAAGGCAGATATAATAGTTTATCAGATCTCAGGCAGTCGTAATAACAAAACTGCCCTTAGCCTGAGTGCTGTGTACTGGGCTTCGTAATTTACAACACAGCACTTTCTAAATTACTTCATAAACTAAGAAAGTTACCTACCAAAGAATCAATCTTATAAGAACTGAGAAATCTTTTCCTAAATATTTTTTCTGTTACTTAGTCTCCATACAAATCATTATTAATAGCTTGGACTCAGGCAGAAACTGCACGCCCTTGTAGCACGCAACACATGCGCGCTCTAAGATATTTTCATGCAGTCCAATCTATCTAAATTTCCAGGGGAAGAGACCTTTCAGCTTAAAACACCACGCGCCTAAAATGCTATCCTGCACAAGCAACAGGGTAAAGCGAAGAGAAAAGACCAAAAGGAAGCCGAAGACCTTACAGTGGGAATCTAACGGAGCAATTCAAGTGGGAGTGAATAGTTTACGAGACCATGAATAGAGAATGGAGCCTTTCATTTCTGCGTCGCTCGTCCAAGTCCTCACCAACTCATCTCAAGTGTGTCTGGTGGATTCACTGTAACTGCATGGGCTCAGGCTTCTTCGGCAGGAAACAAAGCCCGTGCCCATGAGCCCAGCCTTCCCCTCTGCCGAAGGACATGCCCTGAGGAATCCTGCCGGCAAACAGCGGTAGGCCCAGGTGCGCATCCCGGGCTGATACAGCCCGTTCTTCCCCAGACGTCCCAGCTTGGTTATTCCCTGTGCACAATCTGCCTGCTATCGCATGGACAAGAAAGAAATGAGGGACATTTAAAAGTGGAGAACTGCTATTTGTAATTCAAGACCAATTTTTGGTCTGCAAATAGGCAACGACCTCCTTGATAGTCTAGCATTTACTTAATCCTCATGCTGCAAGCACTCCTGCAGTTATCCATGGCATGCACCTGTAGACACAAAGCATGCCTTAGATCTTAGAATCATAGAATCCTAGAATTGCCTCGGTTGGAAGGGACCTTTCAGATCATCAACCTAACACTGAGAAAAACCATCACTAAACCATATCGCTAAGCACTACATCTACCTGTCTTTTAAATCCCTCCAGGGATGGCAACTCCACCACTGCCCTGGGCAGCCTCTTCCAATGCTTAATAACCCTTTCCTAATATCCATCCTAAACCTCCCCTGGCGCAACTTGAGGCCGTTTCCCCTTGTCCCATGGCCTGTTCCTTGGGAGAAGAGCCCGACCCCCCCTGGCTCCCCCCTCCTTTCAGGGAGCCGTAGAGAGCGAGAAGGTCTCCCCTCAGCCTCCTTTTCTCCAGGCTAAACAATCCCATCTTCTTTATGAAATCATCATCCAATTACACTTTAACCTTCTATGTAGTTTACATTTCAACCTTCTATATAGTAGAAGAAGAAAAGTATCGTTCACGTGTGTTTACACCGCTCATCTTCACATTTTTAGGCAGCATAAATAAACACCAAATTCACTTCCCTCTGTAACCAGGTACATCTTCTAGCTGGCCAAAGCTTCTCCTCGTGTTTGTGACAAGCAGCCTGAATGCACAAAATTGCTGTCATTCTTTGCAAAAAGAGCTGCAGATTTTAATTCTTGGTCAGGCATTGATCTGAGATAAATACAGAGGTTGCACTCTCGGAAGAAAGATCAACTGATAGTTGTGCAAGGAACAGCCGTTTTCTTTCACATCTCAGAATTTCTCGTCAGATTGCAAGAAGTCTAGGAAAGATGAGCAATTTGTGTCCTTATTGCTAGTTTTAGAGGAGGTGTATGGCAGTCCCAGGTGATTATTTGATATCAGAAGAGAAGCAGCACAGAAGGGGAAAGATTTTGTGACTGAAAGCGATCCAGGTGGATAACCAATTTTCATCTAAGAGACATGGCAAGACATGTTCTTAAAGGGTTTTGCGGGAGGCCATCAAACACATCTGATCTACTGAATGTGTTTTTAAAAGTAAGGATTGCAATCAGGACTCTATCAGGATGAGGATAAGCTGCTTGGGTTCTTGCAACGTCTCCATGCATTCATACCACATGGTCACCGGTACAGAGACTGAAGGATAAGAATCAACACTTTACATGACTTCATTGAGGGATGGACTCCAAAACACGAGGTGGATGAACAGGTGTTTTTCTTATCCGAAATATATGCAGCTGAAAAGCTGCAGACTTGGCGTATGTTCATAGATCATTTCTTGCAAGCAGATTTGTTCTCCAAAGTTGCGTTTTCACAAGTTTATGTGATTTGGCCAGAATAGTATTGATATTTCCCTGTTCCATAACTAGAGTTAAGAGGGTCCCTTACCCCAGGGTGAGGATAGAGGTGCAGGTGCCAACACCCAAAAGAAGACCGTGAGCTTCAGGGACACCTTTGTAAACTTAGGTTCCGTAAACTTAAGGCTAGCAAACAGCTGCATTTCCTGAACACATTCTCTTTTTCAGCCCAGAAGCATAGTTTGGGCAGCTGTTGAAAAATTTATACATTTGTTAGGATCTCAAGCTGTTTGGGAGCTGTGGCAGGTCAGATGCTCTGCCCAAGCAGGTTGTACACAGCCTGGTGGTAACCACAAGACTGCATGAGCCCTTATAGTCAGGCCAACACTTTTAGAGAGCATCATATTTATTGTGCACATGTGACAAAGTCACCGCCTGCCTGCACAGCGAGGCTTTCGCTTCTGGGGGTTGTCTGACGGACCTACTGCCCATGTGCTGCCCAGTCACCGGGAACACGCGCGGTGAAGGCTCTGCGAGTCAGATTTACTGTGAAAACGCAGAGCAATGAAACGCCGCATGTGCAGCAGGACGTGTTGCTTCCTGAAGCGCGGGGTGGAGCGCACATACGCTGCGCAGATTTCCCAGCCTGGGATATGGGGAGCTCTGTACTGGCCAAACACTGCAGGCTTGAGGAGGGGCAATGTTTTAAGATGTGTTGGGCATGAGGGCCACGAGAAATGCTCGGTGCGGTGATTCTGCCGACCTCATTGCAAGGTGCCTGATACACGATGAGGAAAAGATGCTCAGAGCCTGGCTCACCCTGCCAGGTTCCACTATCGGGCAGGCGTGGCAACTCGCGGCGATGCAGAGCTCGTCTTGCTGAGTGGCATCAGTCTGTCTATGCCCTCCTTTCCCATCGGAATAGGAATATATAAAGCCGCGGTAACAAGGATGCCCAATAAAGATGCTATCAACATAAATAAAGATTATGAGTCATTCAGGCTTTATACGGAGTAGGCGCTATGTAAATAATTTTTATTCCAAGAACAGTAACAACCCCTGAAAAGGTGAGAACACCTTTATGGCAATCCTCAATCCCTCGTAAGATGGGGCATTTGGTTACAATTAAAGACGAAGGCTCAAACTACTTATTCGTACCTCCCTGAACTTCAGACAAAAAGAGATCCTGATTTGAGCCACTTTAGGGTACTGGCTTTGCAAAAGCAAAACAAAATTAATGGAATTTTTTAAAACCCAAACCATCCTGAGTTTTGGTCCCTTTCGGTTTCAATGCCATTCACTATTCCTATTTTATTCTTTTTGCCCTCACACGAGAAAAATGTGAACAGACTAGAAGTTAGGTTGGTTTTGTGAGGTTGAGCTGAGGTCAGCGAAAAATTGATAGCAACTTTTGAGATAAAAAAAATCATCAAAGCCAAAGGAAGCTTCTCAAAGTGGGATTTAATAGCAGCTATCATATTGCCTTCAATGGCTTGACCATTTCTTCTGCAGCTGTTTTATTTTAAAAGATTTCACCCCCATCCCACATGTATAGGCCCATACACTGACCTAAGTACACACATCCAAGTACTTTGGTCACTCATGATAACTATAAACCCTTCAGTGAACTACCAGAAAGGTAGTTCAAATGGAAATGGTGAAATTCAATATAGCGTTTAACTAAGTCACTGTCTAAGGTTAAGCCCAAGGAACAATCAGTAACGCTGGGAGGAAAGGCAAATATATTAATTGGTACGTGGACACCAGATATATGTGTCTTTCCTGAAAGCTGTCAAATAACCACGGTGGTATTTCAAAGTGAGTGAAGCAAATGAGTCTATTCAAATGTATATGTTAATTCATTTCTACATATAAGCGTGTGGATGTGAACATACCTAGATACAGATTTAGGCGCAAAAGTAAAATTTAAAGACAAGAGGGTCAGTTTATCTGGTAATCCTGCTGCCTTTCCGTCTGTCTAATCACGGATAGTGAAGTTCTCGGAAGACCCTCAGCGTACCAGGCGCCCAGGCCCCATTGACTCCCAGGACAGACGGACTTCTGACGTATTATGGGCTTTTTGAAAACTCTGCTGTTGTGTGCTACGCCAGCCATCACTGAAAGCCTTATCTGTGCCTCATAGCAAGAGATCACCTTTTATCGCAGGAAGACACCGGGAAACAACCAAGATGATGATAAAATGATGAATAAACCTTCATTTGGATAGTGTGTGTATGTACATGCCCACGTGCGGGCACACAAGCAGACAATAATGGGTCCATATATGTATTCATTATGGTACGTTTCCATTGCTCTCTCTTTTTATGTTTAAATTGAGTTTCCTCCAAAGACGGTGAAGAAGCATTCCTTCATTTCAGTGGAGGCTGAACAAAATTAAAAATCCACATTTGATTAACTAAAGAAATATTTCTATTTACTCATTTCCCCCCACCCTTCATTGATATGAAAAGCATACCAACAATTTTCATGCAGTCTTATATATGGAAATAGTATGACACAATGCCAGTCATAAAGCTGAGGATAAAAGAAAAATGGAGAAATAACTTCACTACACATTCACAGACCCAAATAATTTTACCTTCTCTGAGATTTTTCCTTCACGAGGTACCTCCTTTTGTAACATTTACCAACAGCAACAATAAAAATGAATTGCTGACTGATCTTCTCTAATCCTTTGCTTATTCTCCACTCCAAAATCAAACAACACTCCTACAAAGGCAATCTTTAGTTTATAGTTTAAAAAATGGGCACTTCAGTGTCCTACCACGGTGTGAAAGGGAAACGAACTGTAGAGTGATGGGTCATAGTAAGCCAACAGACAGACAGATACTTGCAAAGCTATTTTTCCCAGAGCTTTCTTGCCTCTTCCTGCACATACAAGTGCACTGCTGGCATGAGACAGAAAATCTGTGAAACAGCTGACCTGCCTCACAGCTTTCCACGCAAGAGAACCATCCATACACTTAATTTCAAAATTGTCTGAAACAACTTGAAATTTGTTCACGATCGCTGTAAATCTGAGATGCCACTGAGTGCTACGATCTGCAGTCATCTGCAATCATTGAATAATCCAGGCTGAAGAAACTTCTGGAGGTCTCTAACCCAAACTCTGTCTCAAAGCAGGGTGAGCTATGGGTCCAGAGCAGGATGCTCAGGGCTTTGTCCAGTTGAGTTCTGAAATCTCTTGGGAACAGAGCCTGCACAGCCTCTTTGCACAGCATGTCCCAGTGCTTAACTCTCTTCATATGATCTTTTTTCCACAATATCCAGAACATGCCATGTTTCAATATAAGAAACAGTCTTGGTGGCCTTCCGCTGGACTCACTCAGCTTTGTCGGCTGTGCTCCCTGTCTGCGTGCTGCTTTCATAGAATCATAGAATTGCCTAGGTTGGAAGGGACCTTTCAGATCATTGGGCCCAACCTTTAACCTAACAATGCCAAAACCACCACTACCCCATGTCCCTCAGCACCACGTCTACCCACCTCCAGGGATGGCGACTCCACCACTGCCCTGGGCAGCCTCTTCCAATGCTTGACAACCCTTTCGGTGAAGAAATTTTTCCTAATATCCACCCTAACCCTCCCCTGGTGCAACTTGAGGCCATCTCCTCTTGTCCCATGGCCTGTTCCTTGGGAGAAGAGACTGACCCCCAACTCTCTACAGCCTTCCATTTGTTTCTGCATGACCACCGGTAAGGTTTACTTGTTAAACTTGAATACATTGACCAGGCTGAGCTAACGTAACTTGAGAGATGTTTTTTCCTCGGTCTTTCCCTTGCCTTGTGCTTCTGGCAGTTACCCAGCTCTTGGTCCGACCAGACCCTGCAGCGTAACAATGTAGAGGGTACCAGGAAACACCATTGCCATTGAGTTTGTCAAATGAGGATTGGGACTGAGGCGAAAAAAGGTGCTCATTTCCACTGTACCAGCTCTGCAATCCTTCAACACAAGAAAACAAGTGACTCACCACGTGTTGAAGACAAGTATATATGTTCACATTTTGTCCTGCCTTACTGCAAGTAGAAAGACAACTTATCACAGCAGAACATTTCCTTCACCGTGAAAGGAAGCAGTGAATTATGCCCAGCTCAACTTGCTGGTTGTTATTTTGTGGAGGATCAGATATTGTGGAAGAGACCATTGGGTCTTCACTCGTGGTGTCAGAGAGGACACCTAGACCTGGTGAGTGTAGGCATCTCTCATACTCTATAAGCATATCTGAATTTTACACCATAGATATATTCCCCAAACTAAGCCATCACCTGAAACAACTTATATCAGAATAGTTATATTTGGCCCTCTTAAAAAAAAAAGAATTACTGGAAGAGATGATCTCTAACTATTCACACAGTATTTTTGGTCACTTGCAACTGGAGGAATGATTGATGATGCTAGAGAAAATCTGAGCTTAATCATGTTAAATTGGAACTAACCGAACCAGTTAATTCACAGGAGCTGTTTAGAAAAAGCTCAGAAGAAAAGATTGTAATTGGTAAAATAATAAACTATCTTTTTGCATACCATGGAGTGTTTTTAAAATATACAGAAGAGCATATTCAATATGAATTTTGAGTATAGGGCATTGAATGTGTGGAACCCTCATTCAGCAAAATCTTCCTAACTGTAATTTAACACCTACCCTTTGATTCAGCTTGCTTTTTGAATTCTTAGGCATTCGAGTGCATTAATGTCAGAAAACCTTAATTTTTTTAGGTAAAGCCGCCAACACTCCCCCTCTGAGTGAAATCCTGTCTCTTCAGAAGTCTGTAGTACTACGTCCACTGGTGCTTCATCTTCACTCAATAGTTTACTCGTAACCTCTCTAACTTGGTTTCTGTAAAGTATTCAAGTCTGCTAATGCTTCATTATTTTAAAATTACCATGCTGTATATTAGTTCTCCTACTCAGATTTTTGTTACTGCCTGTAAAGAGATTTACAAGTCAAAATGTTTCTAGAAGTAATATGTATAAATACTGGAGGAACCTAATTTGTCACTAGAAGTCTGACTAATAAAACCTGAGATTTGAATGCACAAGAAACGCAGAATTATTTAATAGCTGCGACCTTATGAAGTAATGATATCTTCTTTGATATCCGTTTTTGAAATAGTAAAAGATAAGAGATGTCTTGCATTAGTTTATAAGTTTTTCTTACAATCACAGTGATAGCCACTAGTATTATCCTTTAAGTGCCTTCAGCTATTTGCAGGGCTTTTATGAAGTTTTAAAAATAGTATCTTGTGGTTGTTCACAACTGAACAGCAAACCCAATGTGCGATAGTTATCTGTGTTGCTAAAGATAAAACTGCGAAGTTATTAGGCTATGTTTATCTAAACGTCCCAAGGAAGATGACATAGATTTAAAGTTACAGCCCAAGATCAAAGAACGCAATAAATGATCCAGGAAACAACAATTTAAAAAGGAAAATTTCTGCGGAGCAAAAACTCATTTGTTAATACGAGGGCTGGTATTAAGGTGGGGAGAGACATCATTTGTAATAGGATTTTTTATTTTTATTTTTTTCTGTGAAGGATATTCTAAATTAGATGTAGATTTGTAGAAGTATTGTAGCTTTTCACCTCAATTTCTTAGGCATTGTGAGCCTGCTCCAGCAGCCCCTGGTAACCAGAAGGTGACTTGCGCTAAGCCTTTTGAATGGGGTCCCCTGGAAATTCAAGGCTGGTTTCCCCTTGCTTTACTAAAAGCTTGGGATCTGCCCTGCTTTTCTGCTCTCCTGGCTACTGGTTCCTTGGGAGAGGAACACGCAAGCAGGACTGAGGGCAATCTGAAGGGCTGGTAGCACCAGAATGACCAGTATCTTTCTGCTAGAAAAACCACATCATCCAGGGAGGAAGAAAAAAAGCATCCAGATCTATGGTACGGTACAGGATTAGCCTGTTCCTGGGCCAGCTGACCCACCATCCCTTCTCTGAAAGAGAAATGAGCACTGCTCGCACTGCAGAGGCCAAATCTCTCCTTCGAAATACTTTAAGGTCTTGGAGAACCTGCACTGTCTGTTTCAGGCAGCCAGATGAAAAAGCCTTCGCTTCTTCAGCTTTTAGAAATGCGATGTATTTGCACCTGTACAGATTTCCCATTTTTGCCATATATAGGTGGTGTTCCAGGTAAGTGTCGAGAACGGAGTACACGAGGACATATGCAAACGCACATGCTTACTTCCCCTGGGCTAGTTATGGGCTTGGCTGCTCTCCTCTCTCCTTCACCTCTTGTGCACCCAATGGTGAAGACCCAATGCCAGCATACCAGCAACTAGAAACTTCGGTTATTTTCTTTTCCTCAGCTTTAATCAGTGTCTGGATTACCCTGCTTTGTTGTAGATGTTGCTGAGGTCCTCAACAACCCCAAAGAACCTCTTTGTGGTCTGTTTTCCAGCATCAATCTTAGCTCAGGATTTGCTAGTCCATTGCTGAATCTGTTGCCGCTTTTGTGTCTTCCATTATGCCGTCATCAGGCCTGAGTCTGTTTCTTTTCTTCTTCCCCAGCAAAAGATGTTTCTCTACAGCTTCATATCCAGTTGTGTTAGAACAATTTTGGGACATTAACAGTTTTGGTTTTTTTCCTCATATATCTGTTAAATGCGATGGAGATTTGGTGCCGGCTGTAAGAAGTGTATGACCAGCAGTTCTACTGGCAAGAGATGGGATGATTTTTCCTGGAACTGCTATTCTCATATTACAGGTCAAATGTACCGGGGCTCATCAATGTCTTTGAACCTGCCATTCTGATGGACATCAGTGCCAGTTGGGAACTCTTTATCTGTGTTAGTAATGGTTTAACATTTCACCGAATGAGACTTACAGTGTTTTAATATCTGAAGACAGTAAAATGCTTGCAGAAATAAATAGGCAATTCTGTTGGAATCTGGACGGTTCATCAGTCCAGCTGGATGAAGGCATGGCAGCTCAGTAGGAAGCGGCACAGACGGGATTGCTGTACGTGGTACGGTGTCCTTCAGTGTTTGACTCCCTGATCCATCTTGACGATCAAGAATCAATTTATACGTGTGATCCCCGGAAGGGGCCTTCTGTATCAGTTTGGAGAGGGACCTCGGTACGTGCTTCAAGATCCATCAAGGGGTGCATTAAGAGCAAGAGTATATGTTTAAAACAAGAACAAACATAGGGTAACAGGCACAGTAAAATAAATGAAAAATAAAAGTTTAACTTAAATGTGGATACAAGATATGATTCTGTGTCTGAAAGAAAGACACCAAAGCTTCCCGTTGTTTGCCAGAGATGGGAGTGAACTTGCCTTCCGGAGCAGTGATCTCCCCGTTCTTACTGTGACTATTTGGAATTCCCCCCGCTGAGGAGTTAACAGTGCGGAATCGCTACTGCTGTAACTTTCTGCCCTAGAATCGGTTAAAACTGCCAGTTCATTTCAGTGTTAATCTAAATATTGCTGGGCTTTAGTTTTTTGCAGTTATCAGAAGAACTATATGAAATGAGATACAACAGAAGTCCCATTTGGCTCATACTTCTTTTATTCTTTTGTAGAATGACCTTTTTTCTTAGTCTAACGTAGACATTATTTGCAGTTCATTTCCCCCAAAAGTTTAATATGTAGCCTAAATTCTTATTACAAGTACAAAACGCCATTTTGAAATACAAGTACGCAACTCCCCATCCCCTAAGATGTATCCCCTCCTCTGACTCCAACGGTCCATTTCATCTGTTTTTCTTCAAAGTTATTTTGCTTTACACATTCTGTAGGTAAGCTTTAATTTGCATTATTTAAAAGCTGTTTGTAATAGCTCCAATTGCCTTAGCACATGAGTATATTTTACCACTTCAAGCAGAAAATGGTTTTGTCTTCCTCCAGACTGCAGAAGTTAATAATGCATCCCCATTTTCTGTTCTAAAATAACGGCTTAATAAGGGTCGATAAAAGGCCTGATAAACCAGATGGTCTTGGATGAGGTCCTAAGTTTGTCAAACCTGAGCTCTGCTTGCCTACGAGGAGGAGAACAATGTACAGCCGTAAGGAATCCACTGAGGGGGCTGAGCGGGAGGAACGGAGGTCTCGGATATTTAATATCAGTAAGAACAAAAGTACTTGTGTATGGCAAGGTTTGGGGTTTTTTTAACTACAGTCACTTCATACACGATTACAAAGGAAGAGTAAAGGACTTATGGCAGGGCTGACGGCAGTTGGTAAGGGCCACAAGGGGAGTATACTTGTGAGCATAAGTAAATAAAAACCGCTCTCGATTTATGTTCTCAATTGAGAATCTTCATGCGTACGAACAGGGACGACTGTTGAATGCAGCAACCAGACCAAAACCAACCACAGATTAAGAGGAAGGCACTACGTGCTCAATATGGAGGAGAATAATCTGGGAGCAAAAGAAATGAAGGAAAAAGAGAAATATCCCTTCAAGAAAATGTTTGTTTCCAGGTAGGGAACAATCTCCTCTACGTGTAGTTCAATGAAATTCTGAGCAATACAAAACATTTCATAAAAGCTCTTCAAACCTGTCACTACAGAATATATACACTTTTCCGGAAGTTTAATTTGGGAGATTCAGGCTTCTCATGCAAGATTTACAGTTCCCTTGCATAAAAGTTACTGAGATGTAGGTAGCAACGGCTGGATATATCTGTCATCCAATTCTCATTAGAGACTTGAAACACAGTACACCTAAACAAAGAAATTTATAGTGTTTATACAGTTAACTTTTACTGAATACGAGATATCGGATTTGTTTGTTTGTTTTATACCAAACATAGCACAACCACATTTACCAGGAAACGAAAACAAACTTTGCTGAAATAGATTTTGTAAGTAAAACAAGACCTTTTCAAGGCAAATATTAGTCCAGGACTAAGCCAACTGCAAATATTGGGCAAAAATGAGTGGAGAGGTTCAGGAGGAAGATAGTGGCTGTAGCCCACAATATTTTTTTCCCTCTAGCACCATCCTAAGGAAAATTAGCAACGCCCTCCACACACCGTATGTGGGAGTCGGGAGGGAAATGCATAGGAACCCAATTTTCCTAAAGATTTTTGGCTCAAGGTGTATTTAAAAAATCTGGTATTACACCTCTTGCGTATGAAGGAAAGAGCTGAAGTGAAATGAACTACCCGTAAGCAATGAAATATCCTCTAAGAGCTCTCCACGTCTATACAACTTAAGAAGTTTTGCTACATTAAATGACTAACCGGTATATTTCCTGCCGCTTTCATAATAAAGAAATAATTTGTCTCTTCCTTTCAAAACGTGCTGTCTCTTTTCCCCCTCCACAACAAATCTTGAAGAGGTAGTTAAAGCATCAACACCTGTTAGAGAGAATGGAAAGAATACATCACTGGAGATCTTGGAAACATTTCAGCAGCATGTTTGTTTCAGAATAAATGAAGGCCTCTGAACTAATCCTCAGATGAAAAGAGGTTCATATACGTCTTTAATTAGATCATGCTATTGGAACACAATATTGTGATAAAGAAGATTTAATAAAGCATTTTGTCCTTTTATTACTTTCGTTTCATGCAACATATCTCCTTATCCAAGCAAGATGTTTGACTTCAAAGGAAGTGCTATCCACCCTCCCTTTGCGCAATAAATAACTCCCAGAGGAGTAAAAACAATATATGTTTGTAGCTTTGCCGACGCTGCTGAGTGGTGAGAAGATCAATCATTGTCATCCTTTTCTCTAGCTGTAGGTCTAAGATGAATCTCTTCCTTAAAGAAATTTGGGTATAATTTGGTGCCTGTCATTAACCCTTCACCTTCGGGAGAGCGCACCTTAATAAGAAAATGAAACGAAGGGACTTCCCTCACTGGAGAACATCCATCGGAGCAGAGGCTGACCCCGTGCAGAGGGACCGGGCAAAATCCATACTGCTAGAGGGACTGGAAGGTGGCTGAAAGAGTGTGTCGGATGGGTGGTGGCACAAGCAGAAAACGACCACTGACTTATTTTTCTTCAGTGTGAATAAGCTGTCCGGGCTTTTGACACTACAACACAGCCCTTCGCTTCTATTTTTCAAATTAACGAAGCCAAAGTGTTTTCAGAAAAAAATTGGACTCCAAGGGGGTCGATATTAAAGTCAATTTGTGCAAATATCTCAGCTTATGCTGGAAAGACTAAACTAAGCCAGAGAAAACAAATGTCCGAGGGGGCAGGCGTCTCCCCTTTTGCTGCAAGGTGTGACCGTCTGTCAAGCCCAGCGTACCTGGCAGGGGTCTGTGTTTTCACGGATTTCCGGAGAAGAGTCCTTTCTTCTCCAGGTGATTTATTTCAGTGTTTCTCTCTTACTGGCAGAAGTTGTTCCCGAATCTTCGCTGAGTTTGCTGCTGCTGCTGCTACTGAAGCTCGTCGCGTCTTCTAGTTACCGTCAACATGGAGAGTGGTTTATTCTTCTCCTCTTTATAGTTGACTTCTACATACATGATTAACATGTTCCCCTTTAGCATTCTTTTCTTCACACCAGACAACTGGTTTAATTTTTTTCTTCTTTTTTAATATTACACTTAAATGTCTAACGGGTTTGCTGATTCTTTAATTCAGCTGTACCTTTCTTGAAATTATGTGGCTAAGACTGGGCACAGTCCAGTCGGGCAACTAGACCCGCGTGGAGTGGAACTGAAGGTTTACCTCACTTATCTCACAGCCTGTACGTCTGCTAATATCTCTATTTGCCTTTTTTTAATGGTAATTTGACATGGATGTTTCATGTTCAGCCGGTGTGCCACAATAACCGGTAGATTCTTCCCTAAAAATTTATCCCAAGCTGGGATCTCTCCATCTAATTATGTAGTTGATTACTCCAGGAAGTGTAATAGCTTTCTATTTTTCCCCCATCCACTTCTCCATTTTATCAAGGTCATTTTGAATTGTGTACGTGCAGTTCTTGCTAGCTTGATGTCATCTTCTATGTATAAAATCTGTGTATATTCTGTAGTTTATCATTTGGATCACTCATGAAGCCATTGACAGGGATTAGTCCCTGGATGGATCTCTTCAGAACCCCACTTGATCCACCTTTCTGTTTGCTAAAAAAACTGTTGATAATTATCAACATTATTATTTATCCAACTACTGGAAATCTGAAAATCGGGGACAGGTGGAAATGAACACCCAGCTACCAGGTCATTCAAGAAGTCTTCCAGATAAAGTGGTTTGAAAACATTCCCCCCTTGAAGCTCAAACTCAAGAGGACTTTTTTATGCTCCGATTGTGTTTTCCAACACCCACAGTTCCCCGAGGTTTGCGTGGAATTTGGAAATGTACAGCTTTAAAGATCTGGCCTATTACTTGTACGTAACCTCATCCGTGGAATGGAAAAAAATGTAGAAGGAATAAAGCCGTGGTCACCACTGAGGAGTTTTCAGCCTAAATCGGGTACAAGACTGCATCTGAGAGGGAAGCATGATGTCAGACAAACAAGAGCGAAGGAAGGCTATGAGCTAGTTGTTTTGAGATTGTGCTTTTCCATTCTTTCCCCTAAAGTTTACTTTGAAATGATGTAGAATTTGGCAGGCTTCTGAGGGAGTGTGTGCTTTGGCAGCGGGTTTCAAGGAGGAAACAGGATGGAAGAATGAAATTGCCGTTTACGATTTAAGTAGAATTAAAGGAAGAAGGGGAAAATTTTGCTTTCAGCTGCACTAGAGGAATTTCGGACCATGTATGCGTGTGCAACAAGCTTTTATTTTAAACTACTGAGTCCCTCCATGCTGCTTAAATTAAAACTCCCATTGAATCTTAATTTACCTGTAATCCTCAGAATCTGTTGCAATATGGTAAACCTTTTTTAAAGGCATCCTTGTGTGTTATTTTTCCTCGTTTATTCAGCTTGGTTTAATATTGTTTGCTTTTCCCTTTGTGTTTTAACAAGCTTGCTCTTCAGTTTTAAAGTGATTCGTGATCACCCCCAAATGGAAGTTTATTTTATTTTAGTGTTTCTTTCACAACTAATTTGAACTTACATCTGGATTTAAAGAAATATTTACATAGAAATAACACGAAATTGCGTGGTGTAAATGCAGTGCCATTCAACAATGTAAATATGAGAAAAGATGTTTAATTGCGTATAAAACACTGGTAAAGTGTAGACGTTGCTTGTTTTTGTTCCAGTTGTTTTACGCTTGAACGTTGATGATGCAAATAAAGAGAACTAATTGATAATGGAAGTTACAGTTTGATGCGTGTTCTCACAAATTCTCTTTACACGTAGGAATCTTTTCCACAGGATATCTTGTCTTTGGGATGTCCAGTCCTCGATTTATCACTGCAGTCACCATGGTGTAAAGTCATGCGTTGCTGCAGGTAGAGCTCCCCACCCCTCTCATGGCTCCGAAATAACAAAAGCTGCAAGATGCTGATGGATCAGGGACCATTTTTTTCAATAACCTCTTATTTGCACCTACCAAATGTAAGGAAGGAAAAATCCCCAGGATTATGGCTGAATGGGAAGTTGGCCAAACAAAAGCAATTATGCCTGGGCTTCTGGCAGGGGGTGAAGACTGTGTCACCTTCTGCTGGGCTCCCTGTAGGCGCCAAAGCCTAAAGTCTTGAAGATGAGAGATGGTTACTACCCTAAGCGCTGCCATCCAAAGGGCTGTCTCTGCTTTTAATTGAAGCTTTCACCCATTAGTTTTACCTTGCTGAAAAGCCTGCCCACCTCTTTGACCTGGGAGGGCCGGGCCGTTCGCTGCGCAGGACTGGCAGCCTGACTTCTCGCTCTGTCTGTCTGCGCTCGTGTCTCTTCGCTGCTGTGATTCATGGCATGATTTTCACGGCTTCAAAGGGAAGTTTAGAGACATCCGAAGGCAGTGGAGCGAGAAGCTGTCAGGTCAGGCAGCTCCATCATGAGAAAGGAAGAAAAAAAATGGGGGAAGAAGGAGGCTGAGGGTAAAGTGTGTTAGTCCATTCTGGTTGCCCTTACCCCTTGTGGTTAAACCCCAGGTGGCAGCTTGGGCCACACAGCTGCTTGCTCACTCCCCCAAGTTGGGATGAGGGGGAGAATTGGAAGAGTAAAAGTGAGGAAAAAGTGGGTTGACATAAAGACAGTTTAAT
Source organism: Stercorarius parasiticus (assembly GCA_013396915.1). Taxonomy (NCBI): domain Eukaryota; kingdom Metazoa; phylum Chordata; class Aves; order Charadriiformes; family Stercorariidae; genus Stercorarius; species Stercorarius parasiticus. The sequence continues at coordinate 592,356 of VWZL01005271.1, read as the reverse complement.
CAGTAAAGCAAAAGCCGCGCACGGAAGCAAAGCAAAGCAAGGGATGCATTCCCTGCTCCCCATGGCAGGCGGGTGCTCAGCCATCCCCAGGGAAGCCGGGCTCCATCGCTGTAACAGTGACTTGGGAAGACAAACACCATCACCCCCAGCGTCCCCCCTTCCTTCTTCTCCCCCAGCTTTGTACCCTGAGTGCGGCATCCCGTGGCATGGAGTGTCCCTGTGGTCAGTCGGGGTCAGCTGTCCCGGCCGTGTCCCCTCCCAGCCCCTTGTGCCCCCCAGCCCATCGTTGGTGGGGTGGGGTGAGGAGCAGGAACGGCCTTGAGTGCCCGGCAACAACCAAACCCACCAGTGTTTAACCAACAGCATTCCCATCCCACACCCGAACCACGGCACTGCACCGGCTGGTGGTGAGAAAGTCAACTCCATCCCAGCCGAAACCATGACACCACTCCTGTTCTCAGGTGGGTGCTGCCATCAACCTTCCCAGCCAGGTCTACCCAGGACGCTGGCAGGGACGTCAGGGCACTCTGTCTGCTTTTGGTATGAATTAAACAGGAGAAAGGATCAGAGTGCAGAGCTCAGCCAGGGCTGGAAGGCTCACGGGGCAGGACAGGGCCCCCATCCCCAGCAGGGTGAGGGGTCTCCAGCCAGGCCAGCTCTTGGGGAGGCTGATTATCCCAAGGGCAGGACCCCAGCAGAGCCTGATGGAGTTTAGGAGGCATTTACATCCTTTCCTATTAATCCTCCAATTTTGGGCCTAAAACCACTCACATTCTTACCTTGCAATGAGCTTATTTTTGGTAATGAACAGTACTAGCTGACCAAAAAAGAAAGTAAATCTTAGAAATCTTACTTAATTTCCACACCTTTCTTCTTCCTTGAATTCACTGCCCATTGTCTTCAGCTTCACACTGCTCTGTCATCGTCATTCTGTCATCTTCAATATGCATTAGACACCCATTCGTTGGACTTCCAGCTGCCGCCATCCACAGTGGAATGGCACAGCTCAGTGTAGGCAGAGAATAATGGTGGGAAGGAAGATGCCATGGTGTGTCCTGTCCTCTGCCCAGTTGATTTAGAGCCAGGGAAAACACACTGGGCAGGGCAGTGCAGTGCCATATTTATTAGCAAGGTTTAACTATTATTGCAATGTTTTTTTTCCATGATTATTGGCTTTGATGCTTGCATGAATGAATATCGAGCCCATTAATTCTCCTTCAATTAACTCCGGATGGAAGCTGTGGCTACAGAGATGCACAGACCCATTACACCGTGTCCACACTGGGCTATCATTTTCCAGCGGATGTTCTAACAAAGAACAAGAATATTTGCTGAAAGACGGGGTTTTAAGTGAGAATTATTGAATCGTTGACAACATTTTGGATCTGAATGTGAAAATTATGTCAGGATAAACTAATTCTGAAAGTCTTAATTGCCTTATCAGGACACATTACGGCTACTTAACAAACAAAACACGGTAGTGCTACTAAGCGAAGCCTTTATTGCGGTATAAAATATGCAATATCCATGGTTGTGCACCACCAGAACAGTGTAAGATAAGACAAGACAAGACGTGGGTGGGGAAGAGGAGATGGAGCAAAGACAAATAGATATTTTTAGCAAATAAATAGAATAAACTAGAAAACAAAAAAGAAGTTATTCTTATCGAACTATATAGCTTGGTTGTGAAGATATGATTAGTGCCTAACCACACTAGCTTCCACTTTCGTCTTTTAAATGCTAAATGTGGAAAGCCCACGAAGTAATGGGTAAAGAAAAGGAGTTATGCATTTTAAGAAAATATTAATCGAGTGATTTTGAGCAATGAATATTGTTTAAATGAATCTCATCTTGTTTTGTGAATAAATCATAAAATTAAATAGAACTGTGTCAAATTATTTTACCTATTACTTACTCATACCTAGTTAACATTTGCCAGCTATGATATTCTTTCAAAGTAGAAGTTATACAAACACTTAAAAAATTGTTAAAGCTCTAAAACTGCTTACAGATGCTTTGATTCAGAACCACGATACCCACTCGTTTCTACCCCTGCCTTTCCACAAGGCTTTTCTTTTCTCTTTTTTTCCTTTTTTTTTTTCTTTCTAACATTTTATACAGCTGGACATGGAGAAAAAAACACGTTCAGGGAAATGAAAATGTTGTACATATCGTTAAGATTATTGACTTTAGCACGGAGAAGCAAGCTCATTCGAAATTAAGGCTGCAACTCGATGTTTAATCAGTGCAATTGTGCCTTAGTAGAACAGGAACTATAAACAGGAGTGATTTCCTAAGCCCTGTTAGTCTTGCAGGGAATAGAATTCAAACAGGGTGAATTAAGGACAGAGTTGCATATTTCTCTCCACATCTTTCAGCTTTCCTAGTGTTTGTCAATCTTTGCGTTATTTGAACAGTAACTGAATTTATAGATGATTTCAAACCATGTGTTTAAAAACCAGTATGTCTGGGGTGATGTTATTAGCTTGGGTAAATGCAGATAATTCTGCATGTCAAAGACAATTAACACGTATCCTGTGGTCTTGATTACCAGGTTCAAGGAAATTCTGCCCAGAAGAAATTCTTACTAAAGCCCCATGGAAAGTTAAAGGCCCCTGCCCTACAATTAAAAGGGGAAGGTAATGGACCCCCCACTTTTTTTTGGTGATTGACTATAAACCTTGGCTCAAGGGAGCGTTCTCAGAGGAGAGGGTTAAAGCAGTCAAGAATAAAAAGAGGTTGTTTTAGTTGCGAACGTGTCTACATTCCTCAGTTGCTTTTCTAAAAAAAAAAAAAAACAACTAAAAAAAACCACCTTAAAAAAATCTTAAAAATAAAAGTAGGTAATGCCACACTAAGTCTCACGCGGGAAGAAAAAGCAAGAGAGGCACCAAATGTGGGTCAGGCGTGTTTGTACTCGGACTATGTGAAAAGTCTTTTCTTTCTGTGTGTTCCACACACAGGCCAGTCGCTTTACATACCTGTTCCAGAATAAGCAGTCCATTTCTCATAAGCCCTTGAAAAAATTAAATCATTAACTGACATCAAAAGAAAACAATTTAGAATACCTCTTCTGTGGCTAATATTTTTTTTAGCCCATTGGCAATAATTAATCCTTAAGTGTGCAGAGAAGAAATCTTAACAACCAAATCTTAACCTTTTAAGTCCAGAGCCGAGGTGGGCTGTTAGCAGGCTTTTTTTTTTAATCTTTTTTTTTCTGTTGTCAAGGAACTGTGCTGTAAGCCACGGCAGGATGCTGTCAAACGCAGGAGCGAGTTCAGCTCCATGCTGGTGCAGGGTCATGCTCTGCGTACTTCGCCTGGTGCGAGAAACCTAACCTAGAAAACATTAGACAGATGAACCTGGCCGGAAAACTTGGAAGAGCTGATTACCAGGCAGGGTAACTGTGATACTTTTTAGTGTGAGGGACTGTAGAGAGTGAAGGGAGATGAGGACAGGAGGGTTGGAGAAAGCTTGAGGTAGTCACAAGGAGAGACGGATGGACTGTGTACAATAGGAGGAGGGGCAACAGTTTTACACTGAAAGAGGGGAGATTGAGATGAGATGTGAGGCAGAAATTCCTTGCCTTGATGGTGGTGAGCCCCTGGCCCAGGTTGCCCCGAGAAGCTGTGGCTGCCCCATCCCTGGAGGGGTTCAAGGCCAGGTTGGACGGGGCTTGGAGCAACCTGGGCTGGTGGGAGGTGTCCCTGCCCAGGGCAGGGGGTGGCACTGGGTGGGCTTTAAGGTCCCTTCCCACCCAAACCAGTCTGTGATTCTGTGATTCTACGACTGGAGCTGAGGTTTGGGCCAGGATTTGTCTGAGAAAAACATATGGGCGAAAGAACACCAGGGATGACAACTAACTGGGAATGTGATGGAATAATCCAGAACAGCGACAAAGCAGAGGGGAGAACATAGGGATGAAACGTGTCTATTTTTTGTGCATGTTTGATCTCCAGAAGCAAGGCAGGGGTGTCCCCTGGCACCCACTTTAACCTGTCCCCATGCACCAGTCGTGCCCATGAGCAGCTCCTGTTGCTTCTCTAACAGCCACTGAGCAGCCTGGCCAACTTCATCCTTCTTGGCTCCATGCAGACCCACCTCCGCTCCCTCCGGGATATCTCTGTGTCTTTGCCAGATGGACATCGACCTTCTCACTACGTGTAGGGGTCAGGGGACAGCACAGTACCAGCAGCTTCACTAAGCCTGAAAGTCCAGGGCAGGACAGGGACATTAGAATGGGAAGGAGAGGAGTTGCTCAGAGCTGTTGGTCTCATTCAGATGTCTCTTATCCTCCTGTACCTATGTGGATGGCTTATTGAGTGGGGAAAGGCTGATACCTGGCTCTTGAGTAGCCCTCAATGATCATTGGTCTATCCAGAAGGCCAGGCAGAGGGCAAACAGCCACTATCAGCTTCAGTTAGGGGGCATTGAAGCATGGAACCCGCGTGTGAGGAGAAAATGTGTTCCACAGCGGAGAACCCACATCTGAGGAGAAGCTCTGTGGCACACAGCGGAGTTAGTGCTGGCTGAATTTAGGAGCCTCCAGAGTTAGGCCGTGCTCAAGAGCAGGATTTCTGAATCTCTGGCTTACATATGGAGCAGCTAAAACCCTCCTAACTCCTGTCATGAGCACCAATGACAACACTGGTCTCGATACGCTCTGAATCTCATCACGGATTTGCCTTTTTGCAGCAAGAAAGAAAAGAGGAGGAAGCGGGGAGAAGAGTTGCTTGGCTACGAGGGAGAAGAGCAAGGGAAGCTCTATGAAGTTCCAAGGTTTAAGAAGAGTTTGGTCCCACGTGTTGGAGGTAGCAGGGATTTTGTCGAAAGGGAGTGGGATCTGATGAAAGAAAGGTTGTTAGTCACTTTAACGAGGGCAGTAGAGAGGACAGAAGTTAGATCAACATACTATCAATGTTAATGCCTAGAGCGAGTTTACTGGCCCTCCAGGAATAAATTTCTTCTCTGTAGATTTTTTTCTTTGGACACAGCCCAAAGGTGAGCTCAACTCCTCGTACCATAAAAGGATAAGCTCTTCACTGGATGATTAGTTTTACACCCACCCCCTCAAAAAAAAAAAAAAAAAAAAAAGAAAATAAAAGGAAAGAAAATAAGGAAAAGCTTGTGGTCTCGGGGTAATGAATTATGTGCTTTAATGGTATTGGAAGTCAAGCAGCAGCCTTTCCATTATACTTAAAATAAATAAGGAAATAAAACAAAAAAATGGCAATGTCAACCTTCACTGACGAATAGTGCGGGTTAGGAGTTTTCCACTTCTGGATAATTTTTTCTAAGCTAATTGCACGTGTTCTGCCTACGTACCCAATTTATTGGTGTGGATCTCCCCGCTGAAAAATTCACGACTTGTAGGAGCGCAATAGGTGTTGGTAGGTCTCGATTTGGCCCCACGGCACTGTACACACACACTTGCCCAAGGCTCACTTTACAAATCTCGCCTGCCAGCTGCCAGCCAGCTTCCACAGTTTTTCTGCAGTCTCAGTGGCACCTACTAGTGAAAATTGTCGGGAGGATAAAAAATAGTGGTGCTACCAGCTAGCTGTGCCATTCCCTGCAAAACAATGGCAACAAAGGTCATGGGTGGAGGAGTGGGAATATATTTATGGTTTATTTCAGATAGACCCGCTTGTTTCTTCAAATGGCCGTGTATTGCTGTAAAGTCTCTGTGTGGAGGTGTCAGAGGAGTGCACTGAAAGCCCAGCAAATAGGAAATCTGCTGGGCCATGTAGGCTCTCTTTCATATATGCTCTTTTTAAGAGCTCTGCTTGCACATACTTCATCATCAGGATTTGCGCTAAGGATGTGTACTCTTTAAAGACTAGTTGCTCGCGAAGGCATAAAGTCTCTCTTAAAATCTATTAGTTTTGTTTGTGCTGAAAGCATATAGTTGCCATTCAGGTACAATGCTCCATTTGTACAGCTTTCAGCAAATGTGCTGTCACGTAGTTAGCGTGATGATTAAGGGCACTTTGAGAAGCTTACCACCTTTGCTCGGAGAGAGAGGGTACCTTGACCTATAAAAAACTCAAGTGGTACACTCAATAAATTTATCATTTTGCTAGATTCGTCCGTGGATGTTTTATTTATAATTCATTGTTATTAGAAGGTTTCTACAGTGAGTGCTTGGGTTAACTCCTGGCTCTCTCTCAACTCTATTTTGAAGTACTCAGTGGTAAAAGAACAGAGAGCACAGCTCAATGAACTGTTCTGTTCCTGTGAGAGGAAAATGTTTGTGTGGGCAGCGCAATTTTGAAGGACCGAGACCTTAATGTGAAAGGTGCAATATCTCAGGTATTTTGAAAAACACTTTCTTCCACCAGCAGAACTGAGCAAGAACTGAAGTTCTTGCTCTGAACCTCGCTGGAGATCACAGCGGTTAGTTCCACATGAACTATTCCCCGTTTCCCATACTTAAGGTGAACACTGGCATATTAATTTCCAAGTAAATATAAATATTCTGGCCATAAACATACCAGAACCTTTGAAGCAGGGATTTGTGTGGTCACGTTTAGCTATAGAAAAAGATTAAGTCTAAAAGAAAAAGAAAGTATGTCTTTCAAAGAGATCTGAAAGCGGTGATGCAATAAAGAACCGATGAGCTTGAAGTGGCTCACCTTTGCGAGGTTAGATCAATTATCAACCAAATACTAAATGTCTTTTCTACTGATCGGAAAACGCCCTCCTCTTGAATACCCAAAGTAGCTACAGAAGCTTCTGGGATTCAGGCACGGTCAAAACTTAAAAGCCGATTTTCTTCCTTTTTTTTTATTATGTGTCAAGCTTTCAAATAGAAGGCAACATGCTACACATGTGATGACAACCAAACAACGCATTTTTCACAGAAATAGATGGTTGGTAGTCTCCATGTGTCTAAATATCAGTCAGAGCAAAGGCAGGTTAAGTAATGGTAGCACTGGTAATGACTGTGGGTGTCTCGTGCATATCTCAAATCAACAATGACAGAGGCAGTATAAAAACAATTTATGAACCACAGTCCTCTCGGGAACTACATTTCAAGCCATAATTTCATCTAAACTGTTTATCGGCTGCTTTTATTTAATGTATGAAGTGTCAAAAATTTTCTTTGACATTAGGCTTGTTATTGTCTTTTGATTTATGTATTAAAGCAAAGCATAGTAAATACAAAGATTGCTTAGTGGTTTTGTGTTTGAAAAAATATTGGAAACATTTGCTACGGTGGTAAAATCATTCATACAGTAGTTAATAACTAAGAGTCATGAACTTTTAAAACTTAAATAGCTGAGGACAGAGAAGACACGAACTGTAAAAGTTTTTACTGTCCCAGGCCCATCTTGCAAATACAAATGTTTATGCCGTGAGGAGATCCATGACCGTGTACGTGCAAACAAACAGCTGGGCATGGCTTTCACAGCGGGGGATGCAGAACATTCCTCGGTAGGTGTGGATGAAGGCATAAATGCACGTACCCAGAAATGCCTGGGAGGACCTCTCTGTGCGTTTGGCATTTATTTAACTCCACTGGTGGCTATCTGCCTTCTCTTATCTGTGACGTTTGGGGTTTAATAACCACTGAAGTATTTCTGAAATCTTAGACATACTTACAGAGTGGAAAAGTCTGGGGATGAAATTTCTCGAAACCACACAAGGATCCATCGGTGCGTGCCTGAGCTGCACCCAGCTCTCATCCCAGGGCAGCGGGGATGGCCCAGCCACTGGAGAGGTGCCCCAGTCTTCTGGAACAGACCAGGAGAGAGCAATCCCCGTGTGAACGGAAGAACAGTGCATGAAAAGTGCAAGGGGCAGCCTTGGGCAGCAAAGCGTGGTGGGAACATGGCAGATACGTGACAGCTGGGGAGGCAGAGCACCAAACCAGCACAAAACCCGTCAGAGTGACTCCACTTCCCCTAAACAGAACATGTCACAACGTTGTGTGATCCCAACTACAAGCCAGTCTCCCATGTGTGAGATTTGGGGTTGTTCAGCCTGGAGAAGAGAAGGCTCCGGGGTGACCTTCCAGCCCCTGCCAGTCCCTCAAGGGGCTCCAGGAGAGCTGGGGAGGGACTCTGGACCAGGGAGGGGAGCTGTGGGACGAGGGGGAAGGGTTTTACACTGAAAGAGGGGAGACTGAGATGAGATGTGAGGCAGAAATTGTTTGCTGTGAGGGGGGTGAGCCCCTGGCCCAGGTTGCCCCGAGAAGCTGTGGCTGCCCCATCCCTGGAGGGGTTCAAGGCCAGGTTGGACGGGGCTTGGAGCAACTGGAGGGGTTCAAGGCCAGGTTGGACGGGGCTTGGAGCAACCTGGGCTGGTGGGAGGTGTCCCTGCCCAGGGCAGGGGGTGGCACTGGGGGGGCTTTACGGTCCCTTCCCACCCAAACCAGTCTGTGATTCTATGATCTCACATATAACTGCATTTTTCTAGGTGTGTGCTCTCATTGCCCATGAAGGCTGGTGCACACAGAGGTGTGTAACCAGCTTTAGAATTTGGCAATTGAATATCTGAAATATCAACTATGGATCCAGAGGGGGAAACTCTCTCGTTGATCCCTCCCTTCACAACGCTTATCAGGAACCAAGGCGCTTTCCCTAGATCAGATGTGTCCCTGCGGAGGATGGAGACTCCTCCTGAGGATAAGAAAGGAACAACCTTCTGGAAGTCTCCATAAAAAGAGACAGAAGAGCCTAGGATAACGGTGCACGATAACGGACTTGTAGAATATAGAAATGTTGGGCTGAAACGGGGCAGGAGAATATCATCATTCAGGAACGTCTTGTACTACAGGTTTAGCCCATCTTTATTTGAATATTCAAGCACCTGCTTTCTACGTTTTTTTGGCCCAGACTTTTTTACCTTGGCATGCTTTTCCTACAGATGTCTAACCCACATGTACAGGAGAAGGAGTGTAAAGAACAGTCAAACAATGGACTTGGTTTTAGTACCATCTGTAATCGTTATGAGTAAAGTTCATAAAACACCAGCAGGACTGATATTTAACACTTATGCGAACTGGGATGTAAGTGGAAAATTGTGGTCAGCTGTCTGATATTAGTGCAGTAACACAGAATTTACCTGGTTTTTGTTTTCACTTGCTGGCCACGAAGTGTATCTTGCAGATATCAAGTGGAGGAAACCTGCGCTTAGCAGCCTGCTTTGCTTGTCTTGGGTTTTGCACCTCCGGCATGTAAAAAGAATGCCCGTGTTGAACCAGGGATGTATATAGTATGCCCTTAACATATATGTAAATGATCCCATTAGCTTCATAGTTTTAAAGGAGACACATGTTCTGTCACTTCATACTGTGGGTTTACGGGTCTTCAGCCCGCATGGAATTATATCTGAATATTTGCTCCTTGGCATCCTTGAAAACCAGGGTGGTTTTAGGCTCAGGCCCCCGTGAGCAGATCTCCGGGAGGACTCGTGGATGGAAGAACTGCTAATCAGTATGATTAGCGGCTGCAATGGACCGAGAACGCAAGTACGTTTTAATTATATTTTCTGCTTACCTTGCACGCCTCCCAACTTATCTCTGCTCTTTTTTATTCGTGAAGGGAGGCTCTCTGGGAGCTGGGAGATATTCACTCGCACCCCGTGAATGAAACTGGTCTGAAAACTCGTAAAGTCAGATGGGTTTGTGCAGCTCCTAAAGCCCTCTACCCTGTAAAAGCACATTTTTAATGAATTTGCTGGATCCAGCAGGTTGTGTTCATTTAGAAGAGGAGAAACCCACTAAACCACTGTAACACCAACAATTCAATTTCATTTACTTAATAGGAAATGAGAGTTTTGACAAATAGGTGTTGAACTTTTTTTTTTTTTTTTTAAAAAAAAAAGATGCATAAGAATCTACCTTTCCACACGGCTTTTAGGGTCTTTCTAAATGATACAGTCCTTTTTCAGAAGGAGGGACTAAATGCAAGAGACTTATTTGTTTATTTGTGATCCAAAGAGGCTTAGGGTGTAAATGGCAGAGGTTGCGGCTGGGTTTAGGAAATTTCGCTTTTCCCTTTTCTATAGATTCCACAGTTCTATACTGTACTTGCAAGAAGACTTATTTTGAGGCATTTATTACCGTTATTCTCTTAACTTGAGCCTGACATTAAAAAAATAAAAAACAACCCCAAAATAATTTTGAAGACAAAGAGATGACTTGCCAGCTGAAGGGATAGGTTCCTTTTTCCTCCATGAAGAAAATGATGTTTCACACTAAACTTTCTTTATACTAAACCTTAACATATATAAACAGGCATTAGTGGCCTTTACGCAGCGCTCTAGCTGGATGCCTGCATTAAAGCGATGTAAATCTCTAGAAAACATATATCGAGCCCTAACTTTTCATTTAGCTATTCAGGAGAATTTAATCTCACAGACATGACAATGAGTCTGAGCCTGGTCTCGTGACAGCTGTACAATACGTTCACACTTGACAATACTGGAAATAGCTCTTGATTTTCGCCAGAGATGGGGCAGAATCAGGCCTCCATATTTTCAAAATCGATTTGTTAAAATTGACCATCCTACAGAAAAGCAGCCTAAACGGAGCCGGTACTTCTGGGCCTTGGAAGCCGGGTAAAACCGCAGTTGTACCCTGTTACACGCGCACATGCATAATTGTATTTGATGCATGTTATGAATGACAGAGGTGAGAAAAACCACTCCTTACTTTTCAGTTTTTAATGAGCTCTGACGTAATGTGGTGGGTTTTTTTTTCTTTTTCTTTTTTTCTTTCTGCTGTGAAAGATCTGTGAATATCGTCTTTGGCAAGCGTGCTGCTTCGGGAGGGAGGGGAAAAGCAGGGCATCGGGCTTTCACCGTGGGATTAAAGACACAGAATTAAGTGCCTATGCTGTAAGTAGCTGTTGTCTTGAACAGGAAGGTACATCACATGCCATACCCTTCCAGTGCAGTTGGAGAAAAAAATATTCTTTTCCGTTGAAGAAATACATGTTATGGCATTTTTAAAATCACAGCTATAGAATATAAATTGTAACAGCGAGCTCAGAACGGAGCAGCAAATGCTTTGGGGAAATTAATCAGGACACCATTAAATAGCGGTATGAAATTATAAACAATTTAAAAGTAAAAATTTTTATGGCTGAAAAAATTTTCCTTTGCAAAATGCTGATCTGATGGTTTGACAAGTGTTATAGGAAAACATAAGTCTTGCTGACTTTTGTAAGAAAAGTAGGAAAATGTTTTATTTTGTGAAAATCAAAATACTCGCAAGTTATTTTATTTTATGAAGAAGTCCTAGATTCCCTTTGTTTTGGTCCTTCTTCGGGTTTTCAAATTCATGCAAGTGCCCAGGCTAGAAATTCAGTCTGTAACTAAGTTCGGAATTAATGAAGCGGATTCATTAGTTCCTTAATTTTGCGGTGGGGTTTTCATCCCGACGTAGTTGCTCAAAGCCGCGTCTTTTCCCTCTTGCCACTATCAAACCAGCGAAAGGCCGGGAAAGCTGCAGCTCAGTGTGTGATCTTAACGTGTCTGCGAACAACGAGAAGAGAAACGCGGTTTTCTCCAGAGTCCTATTTGGTGTTGAAATGATTTAGGTCTGGAAAATCAATCTGTTCATCCTTCTGGACAATTTCTGAAACAAATATTTAGCAAGATTTATGATGTCGTACATATGTAGGCCAAAGGATTCCACTGGAAGGCAGATTTTTGTAATACCGTATAATCGTCTACTCAATAAGATGTTTTATTGTTGTGGGTTTATTTTTTTCTGAGTAATAAATACAATTCTGCAACATGTTTTAGGGCCATATAAATATAACGAATCATTCAACTTTTCATTTCTTCTGTAACTAGATGATTTTATATTATCCTGTTTATAGAATAGATACGAAAACACTGGAGGCCTTTAGATGAAAGCAAACAAACAAAAACCTAAATGAAACACCTCCCCTTACATGCACTTTAATTACCGAAATTTCATTTTTACCTTAGTCATTTGAACCCATTAAAGCGTGGACTTCTCAGAAATGCCTGAATAACATCGGTTCAGCTGAGACCTTAGCACATAAATATAATGTGAAAACAGGGTTGAAGAATGAAAATCGTGAAGGTTGTTTTTGACATGTTAAGGCTATTTGCTTGTTGTTAATCATACTCTTAGTCATAGTTTACTCCCGTCACATAGCCTAGGAGTTATGGCGGTGTCCCCCTGAACACATCCCCTCCGCAAACACAGAATAAAAAGCCTTAATGCTTGTGACCAGAGAAAAGAGAGAAATCCAGTGGTGAGTAACCAGCAGAGCCCAAGGAAATGGCATGACCCATGCTGGGACCCGCGCACTGGTATCCAGAGAGGAGAGACATTTCCAGCTGCCATCCTGAAGACCGCTAAGGTCGGAGCTGGAGACTCTTCTAGTGATCTCCTGCCAGGTGTGAGGAGCCGCACCAGGGAGGCTTCAAGGCTTCAGCTGTGAAATGCAGGTGGTGAGTGACGAGCTTCCACAAAGGAGTAGAAAAAGACCCAAGAGGGCAATGGGAGTTTGTCTCCTCTTTGTTTTTAGCTTATGCCAGGCAGCTCCAGCCTTCTCAGGTAAGTATTTCAGCTATTATGGGGTGGGGAGGAGATGAGTTCAGCTGAGCCTGTGTGCCATTGGCTCTGGGGGTGTCCCATGTGTGGGGCCTGCGTTTGAAAGCCCTCGGAGCTCTGCCCATCCTTGCTGTGGCCACCTCGGCCTCTCCCCGCAGGGACCAGACTCCTCCACTGCCCCGCACTGGGATGCTCAAGCCTTGGTGCCCCACCAGAGATGGTGGACCTCAGGCACCATCTCAGAATGGGCTGAAACCCAGGGCTCCTGGTGTCCAACAGGAACGTGGCGGAGGGGGGAAAGGAGAGCAATACTTCATATCTGGGTGGTGTGAGCAAAGATTTTATCGCTACAAATAACTGCTCTGTTAATTTGTAGAAAACTCTTCATGTAGCTGTAAATTGGAATGTACTCAGAATTTCAAAGGTAAAACATGTGGCGTTATAATGAATAGAAGAGACAGTCCTGGGGAAATTAAGATGCATCTGCATCCAGACACCAGACTTCTCCCCGTTCTCTGTATTTTTATCACAGAGTGGAGCCAGTCAGGGGCCAGGACACCAATCTTTTAACAACACACAGAAGTAGCACAAAAATGTCTGTTATAGCAGGCCAAAAATTAGTTTTGAAGCCAGAGAAAGTAACTATTGCACCTGATCAACTCTTTAAAGTGGTCAGGACAAGCTGCATCAAAGCAGGTTTATTCTCCCTCCTCTGAGCCTAGTGCTTTAGTTCTAAAAATTAAGATTAAACTCAAAAAAAAAAAAGGAGAGACGCAAAATGTCTTTGAAAAAACAGTGGGTTTTATACATAACAATTCTTGAAACTCTTGTTAACCATAGAAGAGACCAAATGTTTTTTGAGTCTTGATAGAGCTTAAAATCCCTCCTCCGTCTAAGTATGGGGTGAATAAAAAGGTAATCCCTTCCCCAGTTTTGAATTTGCTATGTGTAATTCTTGTTGAGCCTTCTCTTGTTATTATCTCGTGAAACAAAAGATCTTTTCAGTTAATTGGGTGGATGTTTTTATCAGCATCTTTCTGTGATCTTTTAGTGACGTAAAGAATCTTGCCAGTTCCTCTTCATATGAGAGTTTTCCTGCAGACAGCAATACTGGGAATTGTGAATGAACCAATTCTAATTCTTCAACAGCCTTTAAAAATGAGATGAACACTGCTGCACAGGTGATAACAGTTGCTGAATACCGTAACTGTTATCTTAAAAAGTCCACCTTCTCTTCCAAGCCATTATGTATCCATCCAAACCGTGTGTTTATTCTTTTGACCACACTGGCTCAGCTGGAACAATTTTGATGCAATACCATCCTTTCCTGTTTTACTTACGATGAGCTAATAATCCTAAAAAGTGGAAAAATCAGCTGAATTTTTCACTTCATGGTCAACAGAAAAGTTTTTCCTATGTGCCGTGTCCTCATCTTTTGGCAATTAATGTCAGAATTGACTAAACGTAGCAAGAAAACCCTCCTCTGCCTTTAAGTAAGTAAATCCATTTATTCATGCCTGAATAGGAATATTTTGGAAACTTGTCTCGGTCCATCTCTGTCTTAGAGCACTCAGCAGTTATCTCCCTGTAGCTGGTCATATCCCAAGCAATACATCTTCTTGGTGGTTTTTCTTGATTATTATGGCCAACCACAATTTTTTTTTTCCTGTAATTATTTCATCAAGAGTACAACCGAAGCTGAATAAATTGAGCCTTGATTTTTTTGATAATGAGGGTTATTCTTCTCCAACATGCATCTAAGACATAAATTTGTCTTCCTTTGTCACCAGGAGAAACTCTGGAGATTCACAGGAGCCATTTGTCAAGCGCTTCTATTACTTCCTCGTGGGCTGCATTTGCTTTTCCTCACGTACATCCACAAATTGCTCTGGGGAAATTCTTCAGCAGTTGAACCTTCCTATGTTTTGAAATACTACGCTCATCCCGTGTTTTTGCCAACTTGGATGTCCCTAGGTGGTACATGGAGATGGAACGATCTATTGTTAATTTTTATACCACTTGTGTGATTAAATTTCCTATGCTTATCTGTCAATTTGAAAACAAATTTTTGCCTTTCCACAATGAATTGGTGTTTTTCAGTGCCGCTGGTCTCTGTTCTGCCTCTGTTTCTCTGTGTGACTTTCTCTGAACTAATGCATCTATTGACTGGAGGCATGAAATCAAGTCTACAGGCTTTCCTTTGCCGTTCTATTTCTAGGAATGATTATTTGGCAGTATTTTCTGCTTTCAACATCGCTCATTTTCAGTTGTACACGTGTCAGTAGGCTGGACCCTATTGATGGGATAGCTTAACACTGGATAATGCCCCTCACGACAGTGGAAATGTATGCTGTTGTCTTTGGTAACACTGATACGGCCTTTTGGGTGTAGAACTCTTTGTATAAACCCAAGTTACACCAATAGAGATTCAAACATGTCCTGGAGATGAGAAGACAGATGTAAATTCAGGCTATTTTCCAACTGAGTGCATAAGCAGGTGCTTAAATTTAAGCCAATGCGTTTTAAGTGTGTGCTTCTCCAGGGGTATTGAAACCTCGGTACCGTGTCAATAGGTTTAATAGCCAATTTTCAAAGATCCTGAACCTCCGCTGAACTGGCAGAAGCCAGGTATGACCAAAGGGCATTGAGACAGAGCAACTAAGTCCCACCAAGTGGAGAGGAACGTTCTGCTCTACTCGCCGTGGCCAAGAAATGCCAGGATTTTGAGAAGACAGGCTTGTTTTTTCACTTGGAACATTTCTGAATATGATACAACCGATTCATGCTGGCAGCAGACAAGTAACCGAACTCGTAGATGAGCTTCACTGTCATACCTACATATCATTATATTTGTGCATTGTTTTTAAAATGCTGGTAGTAGGAGAGCTGCAAAGCAAACCCGTGGCCGTAGCTTGCCACCGTTGGTCAGAAAACCATGGGATTAGTAATTTTCCAGGGAGACCTGAAGGGGGCAAGTTGCATTTACGTGATCTAAATCCACCGGTCTCATTCAGGGGGGATTAACATCTGTTAAAAGTATTATGTTTATCATGCAGGTGTTTCAATATTTGTATTTATTACGTGTTGCAGCAACAGTCTCTGAGAAAACATTCATATAACAATCTGGTTGTTTTATTGTCTGAATCTGTCAGGATAGTCATTTTGTTACTCCAACATTGTGATCCCCTTGCAAGCTGTAAACTATTTAATGAAGTGAGTATATGGAGAAAGATGACAGACTTTCAAACTTTTGGAAGACAGTTTTACATCAGAGACATTAGTTTTTGCACTTGGGATTGTTCCTAATACATGTATGGCAAAAATGTTGAATTAGATTGAACATTTCCAGAATTCCAACGTATTCCCCTGTGCAGTTCTATGTTTGACATCGCTTTCATTTTGTCAATAAACAACGCGCTTGGATTCCAATATTAATGGAAATAAATATTCCATGAAGTACCTCATAGAAAGTGTAATTATATCTGACTTTGAAGAGCTTTGCTTCATGTGTCTATAATGCTTTTATTGCTCAAAAAGTAACTCTGCAGATACAGTGACTTGCAGGAAAGGCTGTTGCCTGTTAAAAAAAAAAAAAAGATAAAATTTAAAAGCTAGACATCTGCTGATTTGCATTGCAGTGTAATGTGACACTGCCAGTACCACAGACAAAACAGCTATGTTAAAAATGTTAAGGTTGCAAAACCAAGTGCTCAAAAGCATGAGGAAATAAAACAGTTTAGGTCACCTGTGTGATCTTAATTTGGCCCCCTTGAGTGATTACATTACGGTGCAGTCTTTATTATATTATCAGGGATGTTTTTGTTCACAGGACCTCTTGAGTCTGATCCAGCTCATACTGGCGCTAATGGAAATATTTTCATTGACTTCAGTGAGTTTCAGGCCGGCTTCCAAATGGCCATTTTTTTTTTTTTTTTCTTATTTAACCCATATTTCTTGAAATAACATAGGTGTACATAATGACAAAGTTTATCCGGTGAATAAAACATGATCCTCGTCCTGAACAATTTACAAAGGCCCTGTTGATATGATGAACTGGAGGTGATTGCTTCCCTCTGCCTAAATGGATCGCTATTTTGCTTCGATTAATCCACGAAAAGGCAAGTTTATTTTTATATGGAGTTCCTTGCTGCACCAAGAATAAACAAACAAAAAAGAAAAAAAAAAAGGCACTAAGCTGGGTTTTTTTCAGCAAATAATTTATACCGTGGACAAAGACAACACAGTTCAGCTGTAAAAGGGGCCATAGTGGTGGTTGATCATGGAAAAAGGAGGAAGTAGAGCCGAAGGAACAGGTATTTCTTTCTTTTAACATTTGCAGACCAATAGATTACACAAATTAGAGTGATTACTGTAGAAAGATAATTTGAATAATAAATATCTAGCCAAAAATGGTATTTAGATGGGGTATGGTCAGGCCCAAAGGCTGAGAGGGGATGAGATTTCTACCAGCCATTTCTGATAGATAAATTCTCTGTTTTGCTTGGATTGAATATCAGCCAACTTGTCCTCTTTTTGGTCCTAAACCTGGCCAGCCACTAGCTGCAGTTAAACGACTTGTCTCAGATTGTTAGAATTGCCTTTAAAGCACAGCTTCCACGAACAGGCTTCTATTCCCCCCTCCCAAGTATACTGAGAACAAAGATAATTTAATATATCACAATTTCACCGTAACACATCACCTCATATACTCCTTCAGATGACTTCCATCCACTGTACTGTGGCCTTTAGAAAAGCAGGATCACACCCAATTTATTTGCTATTTTCCATCAGGGATTTAACTTACTGCAGGTCCTCATTCAGTGGGACTCCTTCCTGACCGTCGATGTCTTCCAACAGGATCAAGAGCAGCGTCATTCATTGTTTCAACTCTTGCATTTATTGATCCTATGGTCAACAGGAATACGACTGAAATGTTTATATGTATTATGTACATATAATTTTATTCTTTCTTTTGGCCTTCCGAATTAGTAACATCTGTTACCGCTGATGGAAAATATCCTCTGGGCCACAGAGGAATCACAGTCACATGTTGCCGCTGGAACAGCCTGTGTGAATCAGCAGTAAGATAGACTCATCACTCTGCACCTAATAGATATAACACCAAAATGGAGCCAAGACATTCCTCTCCAAAGTGGGAGGTAACGGTCTATCCTCCAGCTTGAAAAGAGACGCCTCAAACCATTTTCCGAGTGCCTGCAGCCGAACAGGCAGAGCTCACTTAGTCTGATTCCGTGTAAGCTTCACGTTTTCATCGGAGCTTTGCCTTACCTTCTTAGTATAAGGAATAAAGTGGTCCATAAGCTGACCAGAAGAACAACAAGATTCAGGAATACAGAGTGCACAGCATGAGAGGTCCCTGAATCCTTGTGCTTTTAGATTCCGAAGGATGGCTTTGGAGGACTCTTCAGCATTTTTCATTCGTGTCAGGCCTAAAATCTCAAAGACCTATAAAATACCACACGTTGCCAATGTATTAGTCATTGCCTGAGGAGGCCGTAGCAAGTAATCAGCAAAATATTACTCTTCATGGTGCTGATGCGGGAGGAGCAAAAAGAAAATTTTGGTTTGCAAAGGGGCAAAAGTTCTCCACCTTTGGAAAAATGACCCAAGATCTTTCATATACAGTATCCAGAATTACTGTCTCAAGTGCCGAATTAGTGACAGACTCCCTTCCTCAAAGTAGTGCTGTTGTCAATGTAGCATGCATTGGTCTTGATGGGCACTAGCCATTAAGGTAGCCAAATTTCTGTTTGTAGAGTGTCTAACATAGAGCTGGAGCATGTGGCCAGGTCAGCCACTCAGGTAAGCCATCCGTACTCAAAGCCTCTTTGTCAGATAAATAGTAGAAGCATAATAAATATTTATCATTTTGGTTTCAAAACAGGTTGTTTGTTTTTTTTTTTAAAGACCAATGGAGAGCGGCTGTGTTGAGGGCAGTCTATGCCAGGCTGGACCTCTGAGACTTACATCTACAGTGAAGATCAGTAAAACAAAACCAAAATCAGTAAAACATTATCATCTCCAAACAGACCGATGAATGATTTATCTAGCGCCTTCCACCCTTACATTTGCAGCAACCCTATCTGTTGTACAACTTATTCGTATGTACTTGGGCAAACAGATTCCTTCATTTCACTTGATACTTATAATAATTTTTACTTAAGTCTGAAATTACTTGTTTATATTCTTCTTCTACCTCTCTTTCTTTTTACCTTTCTTCCGTATTTATCTCAAAGGCAACCACTCTGGGTGGAGAACCTCCAGAACATATAAAATAAAGCAAAAAAAAGTATTTGAATTTGATTGAGCCAAATTGATTCATTAAATGCCGTAAACCACATTACATGAATTTTTGTAATATCATTTATATTGCAGAGAAAGAGAGGCTTGAAGAATATAAACATCCATTTCTCAAGTCTGTGAGTCAAAGTGGCAAAACTAGATTGTATTCCAGAAGCGTTTGGCCCTGGTTCTCTACATACTTGCACTGATTTGCCCTTGCTGTTATCTCTTGAGCCGTATCACAGCGACATATTTTGCATGGTAGCAAATTATCGCAAATGGAGAGATGCGATGTATTGGCTAAAAATAATGCCCGCGTTTTGCAGAGCTGTGGAGTTTTAACCGAAAAGCTCAAGCAGCTCTTCAGAAAGTCACAACGTCTGCGTTGCAAGGTGCCGTCTACCTTTGTCTTCAGTGGGAGTTGAGGACGTACAGTCCTCCGGAGACCTGACACCTAGAGAGGATATTATAGAAGTCAAGTAACTGCCATGCGATAGCGCGGTGCATCCAATAAGGAATGGATTGTTTAAAGCAGACAAAGTGGAGTGAGTAACTAGCTATCAGAGACAGTTTTGACATAGAGCCATAAAGTGGGAAGCGGCATGCCGTTTTAGCAGGCATTAATGCAGCAGACAGGCCTTCCTAATGATCTATAAATAAAACAGAAAAAATGTCTTCCTGGCTTAAGTGAATTATTGTTGCCATTAAAGATGATAGCAGGACATGGGAGGAAAGGTAGTGCTACTTCTTTAAAATGGAGCGTTCCTCCCGCACACTCGTTATTAACTCCAGCTAGAAACTGGAGTAACACAAACACAACCTTCTTCTGTCCGGGTTTGACATTACAGCCGCACAAAAGGAAAAGATAGCTTTTTTTTTTTTTTTCTTCCTGAAAAAAGCCAGGCAGCCCCTCTAAATACTTGCAGTTGTTCTTTCCCCAACACCAGTCGCAAATAGGAAGACTCTCATACAAATATCCACCTGTACCTTTGCCTGCTCTCCAGTAGGCACTGCGCTTCCAGTGCGCTGGGAGCCACACGGACAAGAAGTTTTTATAATTTATTACTTAGTAACAATCAAACGGCTGGCTGTTTGCTGTCCTGTTTTGGCTTAAATAAAATGTTTTTGAAGTCATCTCAAAACCCGAGCTGAAATAAGGGATTTGATCACGTGGTCACAGGTTAAGGCATTTTGGAGGTTATGCCATGAGGTGTCCAGTGTAACCTCCTGATCCATGAGACCAGACCAGGTTGCTCAGGGCTTATCCAGCTGGGTCTTGAAGGCCTTCAAGGCTGCAGCCTGCACAACCTCTCTGGGAAACCTGCTCCGAAGCACATGGCTGCCCGTGGCCATCTGCTGGAGCATCACGGCTTGATCGTACGTGGCCGAGAGAACATTGAGGTGGATTTGCTTTTTCTGACACTTCTTTGTTGATGTTGTCATTAGCCTTCATTCAAGAATGTGAAATCTACCAAAACCATTACTTGATCTCTACTCCATCCCTTTCTGTTCTGTGTTTCTTGTCTCCTTTGTCTTTTCTAGGGGCCATATTTACATTTTAGAGATAGAGAAGGGGGAAGTGTGCTTGGTGGGTTTGTGATATATGGAGCCTCTATTCAAAATCCCTCTCTTTGGACTTGCATTCAGAAACTTAGCATTGGTTTTCATACTGTTTGTCTAGGCCAGAAACACACAGGACAAGGCGTAATGGCTTCAAACTGAAAGAGGGGAGATTTAGATCAGCTATGAGGAAGAAACTGTTTGCTGTGAGGGGGGTGAGCCCCTGGCCCAGGTTGCCCAGAGAAGCTGTGGCTGCCCCATCCCTGGAGGGGTTCAAGGCCAGGTTGGATGGGGCCTGGAGCAACGTGGGCTGGTGGGAGGTGTCCCTGCCCAGGGCAGGGGGTGGCACTGGATGGTCTTTGAGATCCCTTCCAACCTTTCCATGATTCTATGATAAAGGAGAGAATATTTTTTTTCCGTTTAGTGCATCAATATTCCCTTCAGTACTTCAAAATTTTAAATAATAAACCTATCCCTCTTTCCAGAGATGTTCTGAAGGTGCCACCATATGTTCTGGGAGCCAGCAGATGCACCCCTAGGCACCAACTCATGTCCTCTGCTGGCTACATTCCCCTAGTTCATTATGTCACATGGTTGCTGAGTTTTCTACCTGATATAGGACAGCTGTGTTGCCTGTCTACTTTGAAAAAAGTTGGTTTTCCCAGTATTTATGTGTGTACATTACTCTTTTAATTGTAATCAAATACAGAAAGCTCACAGTGCTGTATTTTAATAGATCGAAATTCAAGGTCTTGGATCAGGTATTTAAAAGAGATTGTTAAAATACCCCAATCATTTTCATGTTTTTGGTTCTAAAATTTAATTTTATAATTCAAAATGCTAGGGATTTTCTTAATTTGAAAAATGTGGATTAAAAAAAAAATAATTCCCTTGTCTTAGGCATGCTTTCTTAACCTAGAGATCAGTTCAGTAAATCATATGAAGTGCCCCTCAGCACTTTTCCGACATTTTACAGTGCTTCATTACTGCAGATAAATGTAGTTATAGTTCACATAATATGAACCCAGAATTCTTGTGCAGGTACTTAATTGAAGCGGATAAATTTTTACGCAGCAGTACTTTGTTCCTCCTAAATCTTTAGTAGTCCATGGGTAATAATATAAGTGGTAGTAGTGTTAGGTAAACTTTTTTAATGAAAAGAAAAAATACTGCAGTTTGTTTTGTGTTTTCAGTCTCTGACAACAAATGAAATGAAGGAGGCTTATATTCCAAGGAATTATAAAGGGTTAAAAAAACATAGATCTCCATAAAGAAACAACATTTGTGAGTTTTATGGTTGAATCAGCCATTGCTTTGCTGACCAATAAAATGGAAAATGTGTGCTTTTATAGGTTTATAAAAAAGGCAAACTCTAGTTGCATGAAAAATAACTTTCACCGATTGAGTACAGGTGGCGACTTGTTTAAACTCTGAAGATGTAAGGGCTTAGTATGTATGACTGAAAAAGGGAACATGGCACAATAAAAAGTCTTCCTTTCTTTACTCATCAATCCTTTGGGTATTCCATGTCAAATAAATGTTACAACAATTTACAGTAAAAGTATACAGTGGAAGTGCCAACGTTAACACTTCTTAGGATTGGACAGGGTCCAAATTTTTCACACCAATATTTAACGTGAAGTAAAATGTCTTTTCCATTGGAAGTGTCAGCTGTAACATGCTTTCCTATATTTGGCAACATGCTCATGTGAAGTATAAAGTCAAATGCACATGATGTTCTTTTTATTTCAACCATGATAAATTGTGTTCATTTGTTTAAGTGCAAGTGGCAGTTTTAGTGTTCCTACTATAAATTTTGGTTAGCTTCTATTGACATGCTGTATTAAACTTAAGAAAAACAAATTACACTTCACCCATTTTAATTGACTAAATGTGTCAAAAACACAATAAGTATAACACGAAGGGTCAGAGTCTCAGACTTCACCATAATGGGTGTCATGGCAAGGATCCAGCTTTTTGTACATTTCATTTTTCATAAAGTTTTAGTACGAGGCATGCATTTAACATTCACTTCCACTTGAGATTTGTAGCTTAAAAAAAAAAAAATATCTCTTGTGTTCTGTTCCCATTGCACTCACTCGTGATATTGTTAAAAGTTCCTTTTTTTTCTTTTTTAAGGTGATGGTACTGATGAATATTGATGATCCGCTATAAACATAAGATTTCAAAATTGACTTTGGTATTTGAAGGAAAGAAGCCGTGATTTATGTGGTACAAACGGACTTGTGTCAAAACCCGTGCCTGAGCCCGTGGTCAGGAATCCCTGAAACCACTTTTCTAAATAGAGGAGCGCGGTTGAGTGCCAGATGAAACTTGGCATGCCTCGCTCCCAGAGGGTTTCAATGGAGCTGTCACTTTTAATGCGGGCGTTTCATGCTAAAGGATTGATGTCTGCTTTTATCTTTTGGAAATCTTTACCTGTTTGCTGGATACTAACAAGTGAAAATCAAGGAAAACCACCGAGAGGTGGTATGAGTATTGGCAAAATGCCCCTAAGCGCTGAAATACCTTGATGGAGTTCAAGCCATTGGAATATCTCGGTGTAGATTCATTCTTAGGGATCGTGAATAAGGGATCGGCGCCTGTTACAGGTGCCAGAGTATTTTTTTTTTCCTGCTTTCATTGCTATGCAACTAGCACCCACTGCAGGGCTTTTGCTCTTGGCCTGAGCCTCTGCCTGGTTAGGTGCAGCAAGGTGGACTCGCTGGAGAGCAGATGGGCTCAGGCTGCACCTAGGACTTTCAGCAGGGTTTATCAGCTCTCAGGGGTTTCCAGCAAATCCTTTCAACCATGTTCATCTTCTAGCGAACATCGTGAAGAGGGTGTCACGTGCTGCCAGATACCGCCAGGCCAGACCCACACAAAGAGCACCGTCCAATTGTTTTGTAGGTCTGCACCTTCTCTCCTCCTGCCACGGCTAAGCAGCGTCAGGCAAAGCCTTTGCTGGCTCCCACTTGCTGGTGGTACAATGACATTCCTCTGACCTGTGAAGCAGCAAAGACTACCCCTAATGACGGCGGTACAAAAGATGTGTTCAGATGTGCATTGGCATAATCCAAAAACAGAAAGCAAATTTTTCAGCTGCAACGGGCGTGTTTTTAGCCCCAAGTGTTTCTGTGTAGAAGTCTATTCATCCAATATGCTCTGACACCTCACCACCTTCTCTACAACTGCCTGAAAGGAGGGTGTAGCGAGGGAGGGGTTGGTCTCTTCTCCCAAGGAACAGGCGATGGGACAAGAGGAAATGGCCTCAAGCTGCACCAGGGGAGGTTTAGGATGGATATTAGGAACAATTTCTTCACCCAAAGGGTTGTCAAGCATTGGAAGAGGCTGCCCAGGGCGGTCGTGGAGTCGCCACCCCTGGAGGTATTTAAAAGCTGGGCAGACGTGGTGCTGAGGGACATAGGTTAGTAACTTGGCAGTGCTGGGTTAATAGTTTGATTCAACGATCTTGAAGGTCCCTTCCAAGCATAAGGATTCTATGATTCTATGGTTCTACAACTCCATACTTTTTAAGAAAGAATTCGGACAAGCCGGAGGACCTGGTTAACCCTAATGAGATCTATCATCTGGAGGAAGTTCAGTTGGTTTCTACCTCCCTTCAGAGCAGTGACAGCTGGAAGCAGGTCCCTCACCCTGTAGGTGGTGCTGGTCTGGGCCCCTCCGTGGGGCAGGAACGTGGAGGGGAGCTGGTCTGCCAGCCCGCCCGGCTGCTCTGTGAAGAGCGAGGGGTTTGGGCAGGAGCCCAAGGGGACCTGAGCCTGGAGCCCATGGTAGACATCCAAGTCCAAATACTGCTGGAAGGAGTCCAGAGAGGGGACTGGGCCTCGTTACTCTGAAAGAGTGATTTATTCTCATATTTGCAGCTTCTCCACTTGTGCTGAACAATGTTCCTTCACCCACAGGTTTCCGAGTTGTATCCTGTTGTGGGCACTTCCACAGCTCTTTGCACGCAGCACGTGGAAATTTTCTTTACTTTTGAATTTTTGTTGCAGAAGATTTCTCTTTTATTCAGAGGCAGCCTGCTGTATCCATCTAACTAGAAAGTGTTAATGTGGGTGTCTTCGGTTTCAAGGTAAATTTTATTTGCTTTTGTGGGTTTTATGATCCTGTCGCAACTTAGGCAACTGGTTTCATAAAGGTATTTTTAGCTACCAGAGAAGGCTATGCATTCCTCGAGACTGAACATACATCAGCTGGGATCATATATATACACCATCCCAAAGGGAACTTAAAACTTTCTTCATGATAGACTAAACGACAAAAACTCTCCAAAAGTTATAGTTCAGTAGGTAGCAAACCTAGTTAACTCTGTGCACATTGTCAGCAGAACAGGCTGCGCTGTCTGTAGCTCCATTTTCACGCCACTTTCAATGTAGAATCACAGAATATGCCGTTTTCAATATGAATTTGCCAAACTAAATGTGCGAAATTCTTCTTTGTTGCTGTTTTTTTTTTGTTTTTTTTTTTTTTACCTCTGGTGGAATATTTCTCTTTTGAGAAATTGCTCTATCAGAAAAAAAAAAAAAAGACAAGAAAGAAAAATGGTTATTGAGGATCTCTCCTGTACCCAGCCCGTACAGCCTTGAAATTTGGAAAGGAAAAATATTCCATCTGCTGTTCAGAAAGTGCTTTTTACTGGATCTCTAGTGATATACCTAAACCTGGCCAAGCTAAACACGTTGAACACCTTCCACCCCAGCAACAGCATCAAAGGACCACTCTCTGCTGGGACCCCCCCTTAGAGTTTAGCAGCTAATTTGCGGAGTATTGGGTTGGGGCTGGGTGAGCTCCAGGCCGGAGCTGGCAGGTTTCCCTGGAACTGCAAAATCTGGCTGTTGTGGGACAACGTGATGCCGAGCACCGGGAATGGGAGCAGAGCCCGCCTCGCTTCTTTTCCTTCCATTCAGACCGAGGCAGGATAAAGAAAAAAGAAGAAATGCGCTGTAATGAAAAGGAGAACCCGTAGCAGACTGCAAAGGTAGAGAGGCCAGGACTGGGAGATGATACTGTAAAAAAAAAATCTTTTCTTTTTTTACTATATAGTTAAAGATTATTTAATAATGCACAAGCCAAAAAAAAAGCAAAATAAAGATTTGTACAGAGCAGTTGAATTCTGGTGATTCCGGTCTTCTGGTGCTTCACCTTGCTTTAAGAATTCCTTTAAGGTTTCTTGTGTATATGTTTTATATTTTACTTTATTGTGGCCATATACAAATAAAATTTGTCATTTATTGCCATGAGGAGATATAGTATTAATATTATACTAGCACACAATTATAATACCACAAAAAGAAATTATGGCAATTGAGCTCATGAGAGGTACAGAAAGGAGCCCCAGGTCCCTGTGGCTGCAGCAGTCTTTCGTAAATTTGACCAGAAGATTTCTATAGGACAGAAAGATATAATTACCTGAAAGATCATTCTCATCCTGCAACAGGAAGACAAGTCAGGAAATGTCAGGAACAGCTGTTGGAGCTACATGAATCTCCTGGCCTAGGAGATAAGAGAGATGACAATGACTAAAATCCATCGGTTTTTTTTCCAAAAGCATCATCTGAAGCATATATGTCTCAAATATTGCTTTGCAAAAAAATTGCTTTATTTCTGCCTCTCAAATTTGAAAATAGAATTTGTATACAACTTTATTGGTAATTATTTTATGTCATCTTGACCTTTGAAAAGCTAGGCCTAGAAGTAAGAATGGGATACCTTAATAGTTTTGAAAAATCTTAAAAATCCAGTTTTATTTATTCATTGAATGGACAATTACTAATTTTGTGGAAAATTGACAATACCTACCTAACTATTTCCTTGGAAGAAGTCCTGGCTTTATGACACTCTTGGCAGCAACACTGCCCTGCAGAAACCTCTGCCCTTCAATGAAGCATAGTACTACCAAAAAATGTGTTATCAGACTACAACAACCAAGTGCTGGCCAGATAAGCCCTTACAGAGTAACATTGGTGTCTCAAATGCCCCAAAAAATTATTCTGACAATTCAGTGTGAAAGAAGCACGCCAAAACCGTCAGTGCCACCGGAGCGATAATGGGGACTTCCACAGCTCTCCTTCACCTCCAGGCTAAAGGCGGATTTGACTGAAGTCAGGGTCCTGCTGTTTCTCATACGACCACACGACTAGCTCACGTCTGCCACTGGGAGATTCTTGAAAATATTCCGCGTGGTAATCTGGGTGTTTCTAGGGGGTCTCTCTCCTGAGCTGTCTCTAAGAGACACTCTGAGAATCGCTCCACCGTGCTTCATGGCTGCTTATCCTGGCTCTGAATCCACCTCACCCACCCCCTTGTCATCTGTCTGTGCTGTCCGTTGGAGCGCAGCGTTTTCATCTGTTATTTAATAAATGATGTCAATCAACCTCGACGTTCTTGGCGGTACTCCATTCCAATCCCTACTGCTAAACCTTGTTCATCACGGTGAGGTATTTGCTGCCTCCTCATACAATTAACTGATTTTAACTGAGTCTTTTTGTCTATCCTTTTAATTTTTTTAATGCCTTTTAGCATCCTCTTAATTTTTATTTTTTTTTGCTACATCCAGTGCAGCAAAGGCTTAAAGTGCCTTCGTTCATGTGTACACACAAAAACCAAACACTGCTCTGTCTGTAATCGAACAGTAGTATCTTCATACACATTTCTGTGTGAGGACAGAAGTCATTTCTTATCATATCTATCTGTTCTTCCCTCTGTTTTGGATCTTATTATGGGCTCAGAACTGATGTTGATACTAGCTATAAAGATGTGCATATTTCTTTTCCTGCCAATGACATTCAATTATAAAATTATAGTCCCCCAGAAACTAAATAAAGCTTTCCATTCATATACAAAATAGTCTTCCAAGTAATTGGTAAGAAATGCAGTAGATTTCTTAAAGTCAGATGTAGTTAATGATGTGTTTAATACTCTTCTGTTACAGGAAGTGTGTATCTCTATTTCGGTGCTGATTTTCTGTTCTTTAATGCATGGAATCAAGAGGTATGTTTACTTTTGACAGTAAACTCTTTATTTAAACACTGGAGGAACAGGCTGCCCAGGGCAGTGGTGGCGTCGCCATCCCTGGAGGTATTTGAAAGCCGGGCAGACGTGGTGCTTGGAGATCTGGTTTAGTGATGGTTTTTGTCAGAGTCAGGTTGATGGTTGGACTTGATGATCTGAAAGGTCCCTTCCGACCTGGGCAATTCTATGATTCTATGATTCTATTCTATCCACACCTCCGTTTAACGTTGCTGATGCGCTAAGGGGTTTGTCCTTTGGACTGGGAAATGCAGGAATGCTGCTCACGTCCTCATGGCTCCAGCCCCTTTGGAAATCCGTCAGTAAAATACTACTGTAATGCACCTGCACGAGCTCTACTGGATGCGTCTGAGATTCAGCAGGGATTGGTAGATAAAAAGAGACTGCCCCAAATCCGGGAGCCTCTCCCACATTTCTGGGAGACTCTTTTTCCCAATAATCTTACACCACTAGAAACCCCAACACAGATCAACAGTAACGAATGATCTTCCTTCGCTCAGTCATCCTACAGTAGGAGCCACTTCAAGATCGGTGAGGTATGAGAAGCTTTTACAAGTATTTATATTAAATTACTAAGTGGTTTATTATAGAAAGAAGACTCAAGTTTTTTCTTATTACGTGTGTTATTATTACCAATTTATAGAGTACTGCTGTTGTTGGCAGCGCTGAACATCATGGACAGAGACAGTTCTTGCTCCAAGGAATTACCTAGAATGAGCTGAAAACATTCTCCTCCTTGAAAAATTTGCCACATCAGAGAAATTCATGAAGTTTGGAGGTATTTATTGCTGAAAGCAGACCAAGGTGAAATGAATAGGTTTGGCAGGGTACGAATATGGGTAGGTATGGCTGGGCTAACACACAGCTGTGCCTTGTGGCAGGGGTCACAGCAGACAGCTGCCATGAGACTGCCTGGGAAGTGCTCCTCAGAGCTTGCAGGCTGGAAATATCCACACAGCCACGCTGGGGAGACTCCCCTGCAGTGCTGCCTCCAGCTCTGGGGCCACCAAGAGCAGAAGGACACGGAGCTGTTGGAGCGGGGCCAGAGGAGGCCCCGGAGATGCTGGGAGGGCTGGAGCCCCTCTGCTGGGAGGACAGGCTGAGAGGGCTGGGGGGGTTCAGCCTGGAGAAGAGAAGGCTCCGGGGAGACCTTCCAGCCCCTTCCAGTCCCTAAAGGGGCTCCAGGAAAGCTGGGGAGGGACTCTGGAGCAGGGAGGGGAGCCGTGCGGCGAGGGGGAAGGGTTTTACACTGAAAGAGGGGAGATTGAGATTGAGGGGGAAGGGTTTTACACTGAAAGAGGGGAGATTGAGATGAGATGTGAGGCAGAAATTGTTTGCTGTGAGGGTGGTGAGCCCCTGGCCCAGGTTGCCCAGAGAAGCTGTGGCTGCCCCATCCCTGGAGGGGTTCAAGGCCAGGTTGGCCGGGGCTTGGAGCAACCTGGGCTGGTGGGAGGTGTCCCTGCCCAGGGCAGGGGGTGGCACTGGGTGGGCTTTAATGTCCCTTCCCACCCAAACCAGTCTGTGATTCTATGGGAGACACACAAGTTAGTCTCAGATTTGTGCTCCACATCCAGCAGCACACATGAGAGTTTTCTAATCCATCCAACAGGGGTTCCTCTGCTCTGGGAAGAGTTATGTAGTTAATAGGGTGCAATATAGAGATAGCAAAGCCAGCTCATTTGGGTATGGTTACTAGACATTGCCCTGGGGAACTGGACGTCGCACGTTTCTATGGGAAAGAGCCAATGGAAGCGTGGGTTCCTGTGCCATGCAAGTTGGTCGTCTTGCACATAGTGGTCATTTGCTCAAAATTTGCAGATATTCAACAGCCCAGCTGGGCTATTTCTTTTTTTCCAGCGTGCCAGATGTCCAGAGAGCACAAACAAACAGCTAAACTCTTCTTCAATTAAATAAAATTTCCAGACTGAAAAGGAGGAGTTGTCCACAGAATAAAAGAAGTAAGATAGCCCGGTTTATGGTAGATGTGTCTTTTCATACAAATAAGTATGAGATGGGGTGGTGACTTGGACTAGATATTCAGGGCCGCAGGTTCTTTCTCTCCCTGAAAGCGATCGAGGACCTGAAAGCTTTTCGACAAAATCTGGCAGGGTGCCACAGGATTTCAGTTTTGATAAAGTGTCGTCTTTCTAGTAAAACAGGGCTTCATTGGAAAATTCCTGACTCACTAGATTCATCTAAACAGATGCTGACAATATGGCTCAGACATACGGGATACATAGGAAGACAGAGCAAATTTCAATTTGTATTTGGACTCCAACCCTACACTAAGAAATGTGTAGCCTCACTCCTGAGCACCGGTGGAGCCTTGATGTGGGATGGGGGTCGTGGTCATGGTCAGTTACGATTGAAATTCTTCCCAGAAGAAATTTGTAGGGGCCTCAGCATAATTCTGCCATCACATTCTCACCTCTGCAGCGCCAGCGAAGGCATCCAGCCTGCGCCTTTTACCATATCTGCCCGGGCCGCAGACACCACGCTGGAGCTGGCCAAGTTGCAGGCCAGATATACGGCTCTTCTGCTTTCCTTTCGGGATATTTGGCAGAGGTTCAGGGATGTAACAGTGTGCTGCCTTCTAAACCTTGATGCACATGACAGACCAAGACTAATGGTTTCCTTTAAATCTGGGGCTGAATACCATCATTGGCTTTGAAAATTCCAAGAAATGTAATTTCACTTTAGATCACTATAAATTTATAAGCTGTTGTACAGTGAAGGAGTAATCTCCTGGGAAATGAGCATAAACCTATTATATTTTCATTAACAATCTGTTTTCACCATTGACTTAATCCACATTTACTGTTGTGGAATTTGATTATGCGTTATAAAGCACCATAAAACAAAATTAGGTATGTATCAAAGCATCCATTTTCCCGGTCATGTTGAATTACTCATTTCCTTGGTTTAAAACCTTGGGTATCCAACTCAAACAAAGCTAGCCTGTGTGTTTACCGTCCTCCACCTGAGAAGAAACATAACAATTCCTTTTGTTTTTTTTTTTTTCTTTCCATTAATGCCCCTTTTCTACGAGAAAAGAAAAGAAAAGAGAATAGAATAGAAGAAAAGGGTAAGGGAAAGGAAAAGGGAATGAAGTATTTTAATAAATTTAATGTATTAATTTGATTTCAATGTTTTTTTTTTAAGCTCTGCGCCTTTCTTTTAATTTGATCGTGTAATAGTTAAACACACAGGCTTCCCCCCACAGCCGAAGCCTGCAAAACACACCAAAAAGAAATGCTAACCCGTAGAGTGTAACCCACTTCCTTGGGCCTGTTTTGGAGGTGTGGTGTGAGCAGGGGTTGGGGGAGAGGCAGTTAGGAAGGATTTAAAGTTGGCATGCACGTGGTTTTGGAATAAACCCATATTTTAAGTATGATGTGGATTTTTGTGTCACTGTTGCCCGCGTAATTATTCTGAAATCTGGAATTCCTTACAGTCACACAGCGATCGCTTCTGCCTTTTATGAATTAGACAAAACAGTCTACAGAAACGTCAGGCTACTTATTAGTTACTTCATTGCCTAGTGGTCAAAGAGTTTTTCTGCATTTTAAATTATTACTTCTGTTTAACCATTAAAGCAGGAAGTCAGCTACTTGAAAATAAGCTCATTGATGAGCATTAGGTAAATGGAATATGTTAAATTTCACCTAGCCCTCCGATAGCTGGCTGGCATTTCATAGCAGCTGCAGTTACAGAGGACTGACAAGAACTTTGTGTCAGCGTTACAGTTTTGCAAATAACCTTTCCAGGTCTGTCAGCTGCACCAGTTTTATAGCAAAAATCAGGTTTGATGACGTTAATCACTATGTTTTAAAATTTGTACAGACTATTTTGCATCCACCAATGCACCAGGAGAGAAATGAGGGTTAAAGAGCAGTGTGTAACTGCAAGGGAGAGATTTTGTGCATGAAAGGCATTGTACCTTCTTCATTACTGTTCAAAATGGGTCTAGAAAGATCAAAAAAAAAAGAAGCAAAAGGAATTTCTCTTCATGTTCACAAGTTTTCTATTTAGCGACTTGCTCTTACCTACTTTGATAATAACACCATGTACAAGCACAGAGGAAAAAGGGGAAAGGTCTTGGAAGTTATATTGATGAACTACGTGTGGATCCCACAGCTGGCATAAAATATCTTGTTTGGGCTGTAAAAATATATTAGTATGTCATGTTATCTTCATAAATTCTTCCAACACATAAGGTGGGTAGTGTCCCCCCGAATCCCAGGGCTCATTACCATTTCGGCTGGCTCTTGCCATCCATCAGCCACGTTGTCATACAGAGCAGGCGCGCGGTTGGGGCCGGAGCATTATGGTTCTGGAGGGGTAGATACCGAGTGAGTTATTAGCTGTGGCAGACAGCCCTGTTCCCAAACACTCCTGAGAAGGTTCTTCACTTAGGCAAGCAACAATTACGATGGCATTCCCAACCTGGGGAACGCCAGAAGGTTCGGAATATTGCCTGCGGGTTTCGGTTTCCCCTTTACGAGGGCTCTGATTAGACATTAATCATGATTTCCCGACCTTTCCAAAGTTCACCAAAGAAGTTCAAGCATTTTGGACATTCACAAGTATTTGTATTCCACTAAAGCCATCTGACTTGTGTGTTATTCTTCTTTGTAAGAAAGCTATATATTCCATTTCTGTGTGAGAAGCTACAGTCTGAGACCCCGAGCAACCGAGAGTTTGGGTCTCTGGCATAATGCGAGACAGGAACAAAACCTGTAAATTAACATATGAATTATACTGCTTTTCACAGTTGTATGAGTTTAGAAGTACCAGTACATCTTCTCTTTCTTTTTTTTTTTTTTTTTGCTGTGTGTTTCTCAAATTTACACATTTAAAAATAGGTATATTTAAGAGGATTTATTATCTGTTTGCTCTAATGATGAGTATTTGATTTATTTAAAATAAAACTATTACTTTTTTTCCGTACTATTCGGAGGCAGGGAGAGCAGCACTCTTTCCCAGGCAGCTACTGCCAGATTAAAAAATTAATTAGGAATTATTTAGAAGTGATGTTGGTTGATTTTGATAGATGATGGCCAAGTGATCTAGGAATGTGCCTATCTTATTTGCAAGTGATTTAGGAACCAAATCACTTTTAGTGGGAAATGAGCTAACTTTGGCCTGTAATAATATTTAAGATTTAGAAACGACCCTATTTGTTGTTTAGGCTTTCACTGATCTGCTCTGATGAGGTGACCTTAGCTTTCAGTCAAAGCAGCTTTGCTGTTTGTTTCGCTGCAGCACTAAACCTTGCGGAACTAAAACTGGTGACAACTTGCCGTTTGCTGTTCAATGCACCACACGTTGTCAACAGCACCAGGAGAACTTGGAGCAGGAGCACCCCATAGGAATTTTTAGTGAAAACACCTTTGCTTTAATCTTTTCAGCAAAGTGCTTCAATTATATATTCATTATTACAATCTGTTCTTATAACTGAGGGTCTTATTTAAGCTACATAAATCAGTCTGCTGTTTAGATTATCAGCATAGGATATATATAGATGGGAAAATACCCAAGAAATGTTGTGCTAAAAGCAAGAATAGCAGTCTAAAAAGAAAGCATGAGATTGTATCCTAAAAGGCATTCCCTTTGATAGTAAAGGAAATTTCCGCGTCAACTTTGATGCATAACTCTCAGTAGAGTGCATATAAATATCGGTCATTTGCGGAGCACATCATACATCACACAACTGCAGTTTTCATATCCATTTTTATATATTTCAGTTCTAATTTTGGTCTCCTTCCACTTCTAAACAAAGACAAAAGAAATACCTAAGTTTAAAACTATTTTCTTCCACTGAGCTATGAAGTTTGAGAGTAGAAGTGAGTTCAGACGCTCGTGAAAAATATTTTCTGCTGCCCAGCTGAGGAAAGGCTCACGCTGATGCTTTTACTTAACGTGAGGGAATTTGGCGCGAGAGCAGCATGTGATGATCTGCCTGGAAAAAGACAATCATGGTTTTGCCTCAAAAGCCAACGTGGGTCTTGCAATTGTGCTCTTCCAGTGGGTTTTCTTGCCTTCTCCAGTGTGTGTCATGGGCAGTGCGCTGCACGCACACTCCCAACATTAAGTGATGATTTAAATCTTTAGTGACTCCAACACTGCAGAGATAGGATAATTTTTCGGTCACTCTAACTCTGTTAACCTTAGCAATCGTTACATATTATTTAATTCTTTTGTTCCCCATTATTTTTTTCCCCACCAAAGTACTTTACTGTGACTTACTAAATATTTGGAAAAGACTCTTTCAAAGCTAAACTCCATAATCACATCGGAAGGAAACAAATCTCTCTCACTCTCTTCATATTGGATTATGTCAAAGATTAGCTTCGATTTAAGCAACGTTGTACGGAGTTTTCCAAAGGATTTTCTTTTTAAACTACAACCATATGTTTTACTCCATTGAAACAGCTTACATATTGGGTATACGGGATTGATTGATGACATTTGCTCCAGTCATTTCACTAGTCATTTATTCATTTAAGGTTAGGTTGAGAATGTTTATTAAATGATTGGCAAAGTAACTCATTGATCAGCATTCCATGTTTCTGGCTAGAAGCAGTTGAAGAGCAATTATTTTAAACAAAAAATATACTAGATTGTTATAACGTGAGTACACAGGGATATTCATTATTGTTCTGCAACTTTATCGTAAATGCTTATAACAAATACATTACAGTTTCCCCTAAAAAAAGACCCCAGCAAGGCTATAGAATGAAGAGTCACTGGTCCAACGGCAGCCTGATCCCGAGCCTCCCTCCTTCCTCTGTCTCCCACTCACCAAAACAGATTGTAGTACACAGCACCCTCATTTTCAGCTTTCTTCATTGGCGCCCAACTGAACATTCAAAGTCATCTTCGTTCTGTTTAAGGCTCTTGAGGAAAAGGATCCACGATGCTGAAGAGGCCACCTCACCTCTCTGAGCTGCAGCCTCTCCCTCTGCGTTTCTCAGCAATGGAGCTTTCTCTGTCCTTGGTGATGTTTTCAATAGACCGGAGCTTGGTCTTTCCTGGCAGACTGCCCGAGACAACAAAATTCCTTTTTCCAGGAAGGAAGAGCCAGTCCAGGAGTCGTTATTTTCAGGTCACGTGCAGAAGCTGCTTTCTTTGATTTTGGCCTTCCACAAAGCAAAAGTAGTTGGGGAAAAATAAAAGGAAAAGGGAAGGGATAATGAGAATGGTCAGAGGATGGTCCAGAAAACATGAATTGGAGGCAAAAGACGACAGAGAATAAGAGTACACCAATAAACACAAGTTTTGCAGAGATAAAGAAAAAAAAATTCCTCTCCACCAGTAATAGAACCAAAAGTAATTGACTCAATGGGGAATAAGGGAGATTTGCCAAAGAACCACTTTAACAGACTTTCGTTAGGTGTGGTCAAGATATACTTGATATTGCTCTGGGACAGAGGTACAGCTCCTTCCAGTCTGCCTTTTTAAAAAGAATTGTTGTTGTGGAAGAAAGCAGGCAACACAGCTTCTATTAATTTACACACTTGGGTGTTATTTTCCAATTTGCAAGAATTGATATAGCAAGACAATAGCACTCCTACTTTGGCATAATTAAATATGCCATCTAATAATATTGCCAAACAATGTGCCTTTAAGCGTGTTTCAAGGACTTTTAGAATAAATAGAGTCTTTATATAGTGCCCATGTGGATATATTTGGGGGAGGTCAAAGAACTCCTCGTTTCAAATTTAAATCACCTGCGGTACTTAACTTCCCTAGCTACACCGTAAGACAAGTAATTTCCTGAGGAAAGGGCAGAGAAAGAAGCTCCTTAGACCCAACTAGGCCAAGTTTTCGCTGATTTCTGGCTCCTGGAGTGTAATGTGTAATCCTGGAGAAGAAGAGAAAGATGATTGGAAAGATGCTCAACCACATTTCACTCCCCTGCATTTAGCCTAGACACGGGTATGAGAAATAGATCTTTTCTGACCTTCCCACCCTGGATCTTGTCCAAAGCTGGTGACTTCAAGAGAGACCCAGCCCTGGTTTGTTTGAAGAGCTTTAGAGCTGCAGAGTTCTGCTGGGCAGGGTTGAGAGCCAGAGACCAGCTTTGAAGTCTACCTTGTCCAGCGCTCTGGGTGACTTCAGGATGGTTCCAGTGCTTTGGGTGACTTCAGGGTGGCTGCAGACTGACCCGGGCAAAGAGTCGGGGAAGTCCCGTCCTGTTGCTAGAAGGCAATGGCAAAAAGTAGCTTGAGACAGGCCATGCCCCTTGTAAATGTCTGTGGGCTGTGTTTGATGGGCCTGTCAAACAACGTGCCTGTAAGGGTGTTTCAAGGACTTTTAGAATAAATAGAGTCTTTATATTATGCCCATTTGGGGGACGTCAAAGGTGGCATCCAGGCCTGTGAGGTGAGGCCTGAGGGCACTTCGGGAGGAGAGGCGCGGCCTCAGGCAGCCATTAGCAGCATACGTGCGGCCTAAAGCTCGGACTCCGCAGAGGGCAGGCGACTATCTCATGCTTGTCATAGAACGAGCCCCAAATGTTAAGGAAATAATATTATAATGGCAATTATTCCCTTAATTTCATGAGTATCTTATCCAGATCATAATAACATTTATTTACGGTGGGTTGGAACTAGATGATCTTTAAGGTCCCTTCCAACCTGAACCATTCTATGATTCTATGATTTATGCGAAATACCGTATGAAGTGCATATACATCCTTACAATATAAAGGCCAGGCTAACTCGCGTCAGAGGAATTCTGCACTTCTTTTCAGAATAAATGGACTTTTACTGTAAATGATATTTGGACCCTAAATTGTTGCATACAGGAGTTGCTACCACCAGCTAGAAAATAAATTTGAGGGAAAAATTGCTTTCTCCATCTCTATTCAAAATTATTTCATACATGTTTATCCAGGTAGCAGCTATGTATGATACTCACTGCATGTAAATAACGCTGAAAATATGGAAAGAACAGTCCAGTGAAGGGCTGCAAAATATTTAGTCTATCTGCTCCAAACAAGCAAACGTCGCTGCAGTATTTGCACACATAACAATGTACATTTCAGTGTTTTGAAAAACACATTTACAGTGTTTATAAAACTTGTAATTTTGTCAACAGAAAGAAAACAAAGGTATCGCAGCTTCTGATGCACTGAAGGGAGCATACAGATTTTACATTATAAGTTACTTCTAATAAGTAGTTTAGTTTATTGAGGAACATTTAAGGATAGAGGAAATGAATAAGCATGAAGTACAGCTGGTATATTAAAAGGCAACCTACATGACAACTGCCAAATACCCTGCAGCAAAGGGGTTTAATAAAACAAATAGAAAAAGCACCAGGATGCTTTCTTTATTGCAGCACTACCAAAGTGTAATAAAGAAACCAAACATACAACAAACAAAGTAAACTAAAATACTGATCCTACGTTATTGGACTGTTAATCAATCATACCGATGGCCCACTGTTAAATGCAAATGGATTTGTGAGCAGCCAGTAACAAAAATGAAAACTCATCTAAAATAGTTGGTGTAGATCCTATTGAAGATAATGCCTTCCAGGAAGTAATCACCGTAAAATGATGGGGAAAAATCAAACTAATTTGATGGCCTATTTGATGCAGCTGGTGGGGAACCTGAACAGCAGACTAGACTTTGTGTTTACTGCTCCGTGAGGGCTTCACCACCGCCAATAAACTGGGTGTGAATTCGGGGCGATGGCTTCTAATCAGTCCAGTATTACTCCCTGCATCATTAAGGGCTTGACCCGGGTGAAAGTAGCCTCCACGGCTGCCAGCCCACACTAAATTAAAAAAGAAAATAAACTCCGTCAGCCGCTTGGGACCTGCAGCTACAGAAGCTTCTTGTGACTTCCAAGAGCAGTATTTCCCCCAGTGACCGCAGAATTCTGGATGGAGAATGCGCAGCCGCTGCTGAATCTGCTCAGGTGGCTGCTGGGCCGCACCCGGAGCGCGGGGTTTTCAGGGTGCTGCCATGGGGCTGCGCTGCCCAGACTCTCCACCATGGCTGTACCTTGGGCACATACTATAATAATAACAAATATAACAACAAATAAATAAAAATAACAATAAACAGCAGCAGAGATGAGAATAGAATTCTCTAAGTCTTGCCTCCCCATTCCATTCTTCAACCAATAAAATAAAGTAAACCCCCCCCTCTTTTTATAGGTACTGGCCAAATCCATTTGTGTTGTGGTGTTACTCCAATGTCCCATGGTATCACGAAATCTTATAATCCATGGGCACATGGATAGTTTATAAATTTAAAAATTCGCTTGACATTCAGTCCTTTCCAGGATTTTAAATCAATTCAAATGCATTTCCACAAATGTCTCTGCCTGAAACTTTTACAGAATGCTCACAGCTACAGGTTTGGCTATTAAAGATACACTTCTGTGTTAAACAAAGTTGTCTTCCCTATTAAAATTGACAGCCAGTTCCATATGTTCCATAAAATAATGGAAAGGGTCATGCTGAACAGTGCTGCAATGGATCCCAAAGTCCTCGTAACCCTTTGGAGTGTGCTTTCGCAGTAAATTCACGGGAACCTTTCAAAGAATATTGCTTTGCAGTTCAGGCTTACCTCTCTCATTTACACGGAGTGGAAAAACCAGCCAAACCCAAATTCTGACCACGTTTGCTTATGCAGGACTCCAAATATGTGCAATAGATGGCTTGCCACTTTAGAAGGAAGAAAACAACTTTTCTGTCAAGCACCCAGAGATTTCAAACCTCCCGAGGGAGCCAGTTGAGCAAACGCCCTGGGATGCGTGGCAGCCACAAAGGGACCGAACGGCTCCTCACAAAAGACAGTTGAAGAAGAGGGATAAGGTAGATCGCTACCTTGAATATAAAAGGTATTTAATAGGTATAAATTAGGTTTCAGAATAAGGGAGACCCAAGGTTATGAGGCTGAGAAGATCCGAAAACACTTTTCCCAACAGGCTGAGAGAATTTCTCACTATGAGACTGAAGGTAAATGTGGGCAGGACCATTCTCCACTGCTGGAACTAATGATGCGTTACATGATTGTGGAGAAAATAACATAAGATGAGGTCCTGAGATGAATTAATAGTGCAGATATGAGGAAGTGTCCACAGGATCTGTTACCTGCAATGGAGAGGATCATTTCCAGTGTCTTTTGTCACAATTCCCATTAACTAGTGATGGATAAAACATGTTACAGCTTTAAAAGACAAGACTGGGACCTACTCTATTTGTCAAGTCTCTTTTTCTTTGCAAGAAAACCTCCTGTACAGTGAAAATCCACAGAGACGTAACCGTTTCTGTACAGCCGTATGAGGGGTAGGACTCTCCCCCGTCCTTAGAAGAGGTTTCTTCTTCTCCCTACATTTTGCTTATCAGAATTTGTGTTCAGAATTCCACTTTAGAGGCCAGGGACCCCAGGGTTTTTTTGGATGTGGTCCCAAATACCTTTAAAAATATTATTTCAGGTATTGTGCACTTCTGTGGCAGTCCATTTAGTCTCCTCTGCCTTCTACATTACTGTCTCTTCTGTTCTCAGAAGCTAAGCTCAAATTTTCCGTCCTCACCTAATGTGGAAGGTCATCTAACGCTGCTAGCAGAGGTTTTGAGGAAAGGTTGCAGCATTTTTTATTTGTAAGGAAAACTAACTGCTGTCAATCCTACTTATCAATCTGCAATCCCTGCCGTTTATTTTTTCTGGATGTCATGCAAACACAGTAAATTGGCTAGTCTCAGCATCATCTGATCGGCTTTTCGTACACTTAATTAACAGTAGAACATGCCTAAGATTTCGCTCATGGATAGAGTTTGTACGTTAGCCTGGAAGTTGTATTATCCCTTTTCATTCGAAGACCTAGGATTCATTATATGGGGCTTTGTTGCCACAGGTTATGACAAAAAACCAAGATGTTGCAAGGACATGCCTGAATAAGCAGTGATGGTCTCCTGCATTTTTCCAACTATGAGCCAGTCCTGTAGCCGGTCAAAAGCCGACAGCTCAGGAGTTCGTTTGAAAACGCACACATGTAATCAAATTAGAACTTTAACACTTCGGGAAAGAATATTTTTACTATATCTGCACCAACAACTTCACACGCTGTGCTCATATCGGCTCTTGCAGACAAGGGGAAAGTAGGTTCCAGCATCACTTGGAACTGCGGCTGGTCAGAAAGTTACGCCTTTCCTCTGCTGCCACTTCTGAAGCACGAGCTCCAGGACAATGTTAAAAGCAGTATATTCCAACGGAGGTCCCATACTTCAGGTAAAAGGACAAACATGTTTTGTCTGAAATGCCAATGGAATTGTTTCCATGTTGTCACCTACACCTGGCTTTTTTTTCCTGAGGGTTCATGGAGCTCCTTCCTATGATTAATGGGACAATTTTACTTAGAGTTTCTCACTAGCCTACCACTCTCTTAAGCCAACTTGTTCTAATACAACCTTTCCTACACAGGGAGATGCTGTTTCACAGAATCACAGAATTGCCCAGGTTGGAAGGGACCTTTCAGATCATCGAGTCCAACCAACAACCCAACACTGACAAAACCCATCACTAAACCGTACCTCTAAGCACTATGTCTACCCATCTTTTAAATCCCTCCAGGGATGGCGACTCCACTGCTGCCCTGGGCAGCCTGTTCCAATGCTAAGAACATCCCTTGTGCTTATCACTGTTGTAAGCAAAGGCAGCCAGGATATGACACTGCCAGCTGGGCTCCACCATGCTGCTGGTCCCCTCTACGCCACTTCTGTTATACTTGACACAGCCCCGTGGTCTCCTCCTGCTTCTCTGCCTTTCCAAGAAGAGAGCTATGGATGACCCTGTTCCTCCCCAAAACGGGAAGAATTCAGCCTATGTTTGTCCTCGTCTTTGGCTATGAATCACTAACGAGCCCAGAAATCCCTTCAGATTCTCTAACCCCATTCCACTCCTAACCTGCTGAATTAACTGCAAAAAATACAAGGAAGCTCGGTTACCTTTACCGTTTATTTACCGTTGCCACACATGACCTATTGTACATCTTAATTCAGTCTTGCTTTTATTCATTGTTCTGCTGTCAGTTTTTGGGTGGAGTTTTCCTTGCTGCTGATGCTGAAACACTTGGGATAATTCCGCTTCCTCCACTGCCAGCAACTAATTTTCTTCTCTGCAACCTCCCAGCTGGGCTTTCCAATATATTTACTTCCCCACAAAAATAGCTGCTAAATTCCCCACTCTCTTCTTTCAGTGGGAAATTATCCTCCACCATCTTAGATAATCAAGAGCCTGTTGCAGTCCAGACATATTAAACCGTAGCGATTTATTGTAGCCAATGCTATGCGATTATAGCATTTTAGCAGCTAGTGCACTTCTTTTGTGCGTAAGCTGTTAAATATAACAAAGGCCTATTGTCTTCAATGTGGGAAAGAAAATAATTTTTAAAATGTGATTAATTGTGTAAGTATGGACCTTTTAAGTACATGTGGTAAGCCCTATGCTATGGGAATGGCACTTACTGCTCTCTCAGCATGAGCCTGACGAAGTAAACAAAAAGTTAAAATACAGCCGACAGTTTCCCTGGCATTCATTAACATAGCATAGAAAGCAGAAACTAGCCACATTTTATATAAAAATACTCTAGAAATCTGTGTCTACTTACATTAACATTAGTCAATTGGTGGGTGCCAACTATGCACATAGCATGTTTTATTTATAGGTCTATATAGTAGTCAAAAACATTCTATCACGGAAATGTGTTATTCATTAATTCATATTTTGCTCAGCCTTACTTTACTTCTTGAACCCATCCAGGTGTTTTTTAAACGATGAGGGTAATTTAATACCAAACAGCATTCACATTCACCCTATTTTTCAATTCCATGTAACTAAATATTCCTCCTGATTTTGTCTATTATTTACCTTTAATTAGCTCACATATATTGCGAACTAGAGTTTGCCTGTGTTTTTATGACAAAATTCCACACAATGGTAAAAAATAAAGTGGAATAAATGGTCAGCTTACTGAACAGAGTATTCGACATGAACTTTTTCTCAAATATCCATTCTTTATATCAACTGGAATAGTAAATAGCGCTGTAGATATATGCTTCTGGTGCCTAATTTGTTTTTAAAGTGTTCGTTTAAAATGTTTGAAATGTTCATTTTAGCCTACTGTTTCAAAGCTCCGTACGAGATCTAGTCACACATTGCAGAACATAGATCATATCAAATGACCTCAACAAATCCAGCAACATGCAATGTGTATGTGTTTTCACTAAGGGAGCTTTATAGGTTTCCATGACTTAACCCATGAGGTTTAAGGGGGTTTAAGGAGGAAAAACAAAACCCTTTTCTTGTTGGGTCTTTTTATCTTCTACACGAATGTGAACTCGACATAATCTAATTTTAATCACGAGGAAAAATTAAAACGAAGTTCAACCAGGAACAATATATCAACACTAAAATGCTGTCAATTATTGCCTATTACCATATTTGTCACGTGAGTCGGCCTTACAGGTCGTTTATGAATAGCCATAAAGCAACTTCTTCCATTTGCAAGGCACACAGCCTTCGCTGTGCAGCGATGTACGTAAATACTGGTGTCAAAGCTGCTCCTGAAACACCGGAGAGAGAGAGAAATCTTACTGCCGTTAAGACACACAAGCCTTCGGCCTCTGAAGGAAAATAACGGCGAAGCCAGCAGTAACTTTTTTTATAATTAAAGGTGATAAAAGAGAAAATGTCAACATTGTAAATGATTTCTGCTGGGGTGCGCCGTGCTAAAATGGGGTAGAAGGTTTTTGATCAAAATGCAGAAATTTTTGCTAACATCCTTGAAATACAAAAATATTCTTAAGCCTGACTTGCAAGGCAAGACGATTGTTTCCTGTTAGATGTTTTTGTTTTCTTTTAATTTATTTTTGATCCTAATTTAATTTAGTTTAATTTAATTTACTTCTTTTCTTCTTTTAAACTAACGGCCACGCTGTCGCATGTCTTCTGCACGTTTCAGTTCTCAGATATAGATTGACTAAAAAATTATGTTTTCCCTCTTCTGTGGAAACTATAAATTCTCAACCACTTACAATATCCTTCCTGAGGTTCACAGCCCCAGATAAACATGCCCTGCTTTGTGGAATAATGCGATGTTTTAGAAGGTATCGCCAACCAGCATTTATTGATCTTCTCTGCAGTCTTTCCAGGAGGATTTCAGAGGATGCAACGAGGCATTTGGAAGGATAACCAGAGCAAGTTCAGTTCTGCAAAATCCTGTTGAAAAACTTGAATATTGTGTTTCACAGTTCGACTTTTAGAAGTCTCCAACGGAGGTATCGCCTGTCTCATTTTTTGTATGATCCTTAAGGCAAAAAAAAAAAAAAAAAATAAAATCAGGCTGAGTTTAAGACTTTCTGTCTCATCTAACTGAATGAGATTGAAGAGCTCATCTCTTCAGGCTTAGCTGGCTGTGGTAGCATTTGTGTTATAGTGATTCTGTTCCTCAGCTCAGAGTTTTTAGATAGGAAGATTGCAGCCACTCATGTATTTGGAAGAGTAAAGACAAAATGAGGGTCAAATTCTCCAAAATGAGGTTAGGTTAAGTCTGAGGGACCTATCGATCAGGCTGAGGGACAGCTGAAGGAGCCAGGGAGTTTAGATAGAAACATTGCCTTGGGTGAAACATTCTTATTAGAAACTTTACCCCTGACTTTATCAGCTGCGTGGAGTCCAGAGCGAAGGACCCTTTGCTACTCCTGTGAAAAGCAGCCTTTCATTAACAGTGTTTCCCTATAAATAATCGTGGTCATCGTCATTTGCCAAACACTGACTTTACGAGTCATGAAAAGCATTTGGGTCTAGCACGCAGTTTAGGCAGAGATTAGGTTTCCGTGTCCAAAACAACCAACCTTCATCATTACACACCCTAAGTTTTGCTATTATTCATGTCTGCATGTATCATAACCTTAGTCAAATTGAGCTTGTCTCTAAAACAGTTTAGGACATCTGGAAGTCCCTTGAGGGGCCTGGTGTCCTACACGTTGGCAGAGGAATCCCCAAACACTTTGTCAGCAGCAATGAGTTTAGCACAAAGCAGAGCACCAGAGCCTCTTTCACTAAATAAGTTTGAAAAAAGAGTAACCCTTCACTGTTTGCGTGATTAGTGACCACTAGTGATTAAAGCACTTTCACAGGAAGTGGGAGGTTTGATTCCAGCTCCCTTACCCAGCCCGAGACTTACTTCTCTTGGCAGAAAGGGAAAGCCATGCCCTGCAGTCTTAAAAAATTGCACAGCCCTGGTTGCAGACCTTGTGCCAAAGAGCCACCGAGGCAGAAAGAAAGCCAAGAGCAAATCCATCCCTGCTGGGGCCTATAGCTGAAATGGGAACTGCCTGCTGACAGTGGCCCTTTTCTTTAGGCAGAGTTATTTCTTGAGACGATTTATTGAGAGGGAAAATATCTCTGCTTGCTGCTGAGGCCATTGCTGTTCAAAGACCACAGCGTTTAGTCTACTCAACACCTAACACTGAGGACGTGTCCAGAATTCCCATCATTGATTCCTCTTCCAGTAGGAGCATGGGCCTAGACACATGCGAAAGGACAAAAAAGCCTTTTTGCACAGAAAAGAGCTGAGAAAAGATAATATTTTTCCTATCTCTGGTTACACAATGTGTATCATTTTGAACCTGACGGACCAAGGCAAATGAGCCTTATATTATATTGTCGTGGTTTCGGCTGGGATGGAGTTGACTTTCTCACCACCAGCCGGTGCAGTGCCGTGGTTCGGGTGTGGGATGGGAATGCTGTTGGTTAAACACTGGTGGGTTTGGTTGTTGCCGGGCACTCAAGGCCGTTCCTGCTCCTCACCCCACCCCACCGACGATGGGCTGGGGGACACAAGGGGCTGGGAGGGGACACGGCCGGGACAGCTGACCCCGACTGACCACAGGGACACTCCATGCCACGGGATGCCACGCTCAGGGTACAAAGCTGGGGGAGAAGGAGGAAGGGGGGACGCTGGGGGTGATGGCGTTTGTCTTCCCAAGTCACTGTTACAGCGATGGAGCCCGGCTTCCCTGGGGATGGCTGAGCACCCTCCTGCCACGGGGAGCAGGGAATGGATCCCTTGTTCTGCTTTGCTTGAGTGTGTGGCTTTTGCTTTACTGACTAAACTGTCATTATCTCAACCCATGAGTTTTTCCTCACTTGTACTCTTCTGATTGTCTCCCCCATCCCACCGGGGAAGACCTGCACGAGCGGCTGTGTGGTCCTATCTACCGGCTGCTGTTAAACCACGACATACGTCTATCTCCAGCATTTCTCTGACAGGTGTCTAATGCAGAATTACCAAGTGGAAGTCCTTCAAGATACATATGTAATCACTCAATTTGAGATCAAAGCAGAGTTTGTTTTCCCCTATCGCCTTGATACACCCTTTTGTGAAGTCAGCCGTGTAAAATAGAGACGATGATAAAGGAGTGGATGAATCTTCCGGAAGC
The DNA here is from genome assembly GCA_013396915.1 of Stercorarius parasiticus. Taxonomy (NCBI): domain Eukaryota; kingdom Metazoa; phylum Chordata; class Aves; order Charadriiformes; family Stercorariidae; genus Stercorarius; species Stercorarius parasiticus. Next base: position 547,432 of record VWZL01005271.1, on the reverse strand, counting down.
CAGACAAACCTTGTCTTCAACACAACGATGATTCACGTACACGGAGAGCATCCACACAGGCTGGTTAAACTGCTCGGTGTTTTGCCTGATGTTCCCAAATAAGGTTTACTAGCACTGCTGAGTCATCCGTAAGGTACACGTAAACCCTTCAGCTGCAGGTGTTTCTCAGGTTCTACCACACTGAGATGCTGAGGACTCCCCCAATTTGGTTTCTGATTGTTTACAGTCTCCTGCTGTGCCTGCAATATGCTTGAATTGTGCTTAAAACACATAAATCTGCCTTCAAAGGCAGCTTGGGAGGCAGAAGTGTGGCTAGGGAATTTTAAATGGAAGGGACAAGCAATGGCTACAAAGAGCTCGGTTTTTAGTAGTAGGTGTTGCAGTTTGTTCCAATTACTGCACACGCTAGAGTGTGAAATGTTCATGCCAATCTAGTAAAAAGAAAAAGTACACGCAATGCTGAAATTAACACCTTTGTAATTACAGACAAGCTCCTTTACTACTGCCCGGCAAGTGCGGCTGAGGCGGGTTTGGAGAGACGCAAGCCGAACGCCTTGTGCAATAGGAAACGGGACACTTTTTTCCAATCTGATTTGGTAATTGGAACCTTTTTTGGCAGCCGGATAAAGTCATTTGCATTTCGGAGCAGAAGAATTCAAGTGTACTACATCTATGTTTGCCTAACTGAAAACCAGACGAAAAGGGTGGGTTTTTCTTCTGCAATTAAATGACTTGCATTCCCCTTCTTTCCCTCATGTACCATTAACATCACAAAACTATACATTTGGCATTCTTCAACATAATTTATAGCTCTTTTTGCAAATCAAGCCAGTAACAGGCCATCACAGAGGCAAACATGCTTTCATTTGCATGGAGTGAGCTGTCTCAGGCTCATGGCAAAATGAGCCGCTGGATATCCCCCAATAATCCCAGTCCCTTGCTATTCACACACATTCTCAGTGACTCATCCAGGAAAATATCACTGAGTGTGTCTTTTAATTTTATTCATGTTTCCACTATAACCCTGCAGAGGCTTCTTAGTGCTTGTAAGATTATTTTAGTTAGCTTCACTTGCCAAACAGATCTTTCCCCACTTTATTATATCGTCATTATTATTTCTACTATATAGGAAGTATACTGCCACGTATCATATGTCAAAACATTACTAATGCCATTAAGAGAACGCCAAGCCCCGTCACATGCTGCGCATGAAAAGGCAGCTCAGTTCTTCGGAGAGCCCTGAACGTTGGGCTGGGGTTTGTATGTGGACGCCAAAGCCAGAAGGAGACATTCTGTCCCGGGCGGGAGGTGGAACCTCTCTCTCTGTCTTCTGAAGTAAAGGCTGAGGAGCAGAAACGCCACCTCGCAGCTGAAGAACCTTGTGAAAAAACATCCGAGTGCTTTGTAGTTTTTGTTGGTGTCGGAATAGATGCTTCAGCGGAAAATATCATTCGTCAAGATTTAAAAAACTTACTACGGAAAATTTTTGACACAACTGCGACTTTCAGTTTGCATAGACCTTTTTTGCATGAAGGGGATAAAAAGGCCATCATTCAATTGTATCTCAAAGGAGAGAAATGAGGCCACAGGGAACCTTAACGCTGGTGTTTTCCAGCCTCTTACACCTTGCCTCGGCAACCTCGTCATCCATTTCCCAACATAGCTTCCTATAATATAATGAGAAATCTCTTCACACCACGTCCTCTCTCCCTTTAGGTCTCTAGCTCCAGCTATTCCCATCTGCTTGTGCAGGTAACCGAGTGCGTTCCAGCTCTGATCTTAACTGCTGATTATTTTTTTTTGGGAGGAGCTGAAAGCAAAATACTAAAACAATTTCAATGGTTTAATTTTTATCCTTTCTTTTACCTAGTTTAAATTTTCTGGGGATCATACTACATATTAAACAAGCAATGGGTGCGCAGGTTTTAGTACCGGCCACCACTATTAGCAGCAGCCTGACTATAATTAACCCAGGGAGAATTAGCATTTGGTCTTCACTTACTGCAGCCCGTGTCGCTTTTCATTTGTATATCTTAGCAGAAAATATAGTGTATCTAGTCACCATAGGAACACATTCCCCATCTGCTGTATTATCACATTTTTTCCCCTTGACTTCTGTAGATTGCAGTCCTCTCTACTATGTTGGCAAGATATGTGGGGGCCAATTTCCTCCCCATCTAAAAGGAGTTATGACAGACACGAAAGCAGTCCTGCTTCTTAACTCTTGGAATTCCACGGCTTTTCACGTACACAAGATTTTCAAGAGTATACCTGCAAACCAGTTCCTCCTTTTCTTGCCTTTCTAGCAATATTGAAGAAAGTGGGTCGGGAATTGAGTCAAATGCTTTTTTTAAGGGAAAAATGAAGTTTCTCTTTGCAAGTTTACATCCCATTACGCATCCCGAGCTCCCGTCTGACCGAGCCATGTGGCTCATCGTTGGAGTCACGTGCTGCCGTGCAACGGGAGAAAGTTTGCCAAGAAGGCCAGCCCGTAGGAAAGCATGGGAACCGGGGGGCACCACGCAAATCCCCACGAGGCACAACAGGCCGAAGCAGATTAATGTGGAACTGACTTGAAACACAGCGTTTGGGCTCGGTTCAAGAAAATAAACTGCTTTGATTTAGGAAGTCAAAACCAAACATAGACATTTCCAAACTGAATTATTTTGGAACATTTTGTTCCAAGAAAAAATTGTGATATTTCAACTTTTTGTTCCTTTTCTGAAGGAAAATCATGTTGAAATAGTGTTTTTTCCTGTGGGATATTTTCTGTTCCCAGAGAGGAAAAAATAGCTTACACAAAACAACGAAATTATTCAAAGTCAATAATATCTGTGTATTGTATTCAGCGCTTTTGCTGCCAATTTTTCTTCAATTTAAAACCGAATGAGAATTAGTGTACATACATAAGGAGATGAAAGCATTTCCAGTTTTCCGAGTTACTCGAACGTGAAAAAGACTTATGCTCCATCCATAAAAGTCAATTGGATACTTTGAATTTAAAAATGAAGAAGTAACGAAATTTTTATATAGAGACACAACATAACCACAGGACTAACTTCACTTGTTAAGACTTTTGTTTTTGGTTTAGACAAGTTCTGGTCTGACACTTCTAAAGGAAGTTAAGACAGTCTTAATAATTCATTATGGTTAGGAATATGGAAATATGGGCTGAAGTTTCTGTGATTTAAAATCAGCCTCTGCTATCACAATCGTACCGTACATTTTTTTTCAGGAATTAATCAGGCTTGATCTTAAAACTGTTTAGTTTTTGCTCCTACTAATTCTAATTGGATAGTCATCCTTTTCTGCTGCAAACCACTTAGCAGAAAGCCACTAATATTCGCAAAATATTATTATAGTTATATTCCTTCATTAAAATAAGTTTCTCTGGTGTTCTCCTTCCCGTTAAATGAAGTTTCCAGTGCTTGCTCTCCCCAAGTTTTTTGCCCGCCTGCTATATAACAACTTCTACCTTCATGCCCTCATTCCTGTTCAGATGTTCTCCTCTTGTGCCTGCGTCCAGCCCTGGGAAGCAGCACTCAGTGGGTTGTACACCAGGTTTTCATGACATTTAATCTCTCTGGTCCACCTTTTCCCCTCTTTTCTTTATTTTGCCAGGTGCTCGCTGGGAGCAGGACCTGGTGAAAGGAGGGACGCTCCCTTCCAGGCTGAGGTTCCTCAAGCATTCCTCATCCCCTTCCCAACCTGCTCCGACTCCCAGCCCACACGGCTGCTCCGGGCCCAGTTTTCCCGACAAGTGACATAAGCTGAACCCACTTTTTGACTTTCCCCAGGGCTGGCTGCCCCTCGGGTTTGTACCTCAGGCTCCCCCAGACACGTGCCAGGGTCTCTCCTACTTATTCCACATCCAGGTGAGATAAAGAGTCGCTTTCACCAGCAAAACACTTTTCAAAAGCTTTTCTTGTTTTTAATCATTTTAATATTATTAATCAGATTAACTCCTGGCAGGCGTTTCTTCCATTTCTATGGAAACACGGAGCTGCATGGAAAACCGAATATTGAACACACATAGTAAAAAATCCTTTAAAATGCTGTTGAGGCACATTTAGTATTCTTGTACAGAGAAGTTATTCATTGGTAAATCCATAGAATTGACAAAGCTAACACTTGCAAGACCACTCGAAAGACTTGGATAGTTACGTTTTCCTAACTTTTAACAGGACTGAACAACTTTGGCCGGTTCTTCAAAGGTGCCTGTCACCTAGTTTGGATCAGGGTGCTCTTCTGAAGCACATTCATCCCCTCTCAACAGGGCTTTGGTTCACACCACAGCCTGGTCTGGGAGTGCACAGAACCGGATCCTGAAGCTGGAAACTGGAAGATGGCGCCCCTTCTCCGTGTCTGCTCCTAGCGGGACACGCCAACTGCTGATGAAGACCCAGCCGTGGGTGCTCCTGCTGTGTCCTTTGCTCTCTTACACACTTAAACTTCATTACAATCAAATAAAGCTCTAACACAAGGTATAACCACTTCTTTTCCATTTTGAAACCTTGGGCAGAAACCAGTACTTTCTCTTTTGGCCCAGTTTTTCCAGCACAGAGCATATGTGGCCAATTATTTAAATTACTTGGTACACAGCCCCAAAAGAATGGATAAAGTTCTTTCAAGATCATGGATGTTTAACATATTCGTACTTATTTATTCATGCAGCATCTAGTTCCAATCATAACATTAAGACTTTTTGTATTTTGTGTGCCTGTTAAAATCACAAAATAATCATAACCCTCATTTGGGGTAGAGGCTGAGCTGAAAAATGAGAGCAGAACGGACACGGGGAGGCAAAATTACTCGGCTGTCAAGTGTGTTGGATCATCTCACCTGTCCAAATTTCTGCCTGTTGAAAGGTTTATCCTAAAAGCTGCTGCTCAGTTTTAACCCTCTTTGAAGGCAATTAAGAGCTGAAGTCAGCGGGATCATCGTGCTCAGGCCCTTACTGTTGAGTCGCAGATTCCCTCCTGCCTATGGATATTGCAATTATCCCTGTTTCTATAATTACACTATGCAATCATCAGCAGTCCAGGACAAGATCCTTATTAGGTTAATAGCAGAACTTAAAGGGGTCGGGGTGCCCTTTTGGCATGTTTCACACACCCTGGGCTTTTGCGGAAAACCAAAATCTCTGAAAATAAGTTATGCATGGATGGTAATTAAACAGCCACCCCGAAGCTTGCCATGATCAGTTTATAGCTGTAGCCTCGAGATTGATTTTAATCCTGCTTTAATCCTGCTTCTTTTTTTTTTTTTTGTTACTGATAGCAATGTTGTTGTTTTCAGTCATGATTTGGAATACGTTATTAAACTTCTACTGCAAATACAACCTCGGTGCAGAAATCTCCCAAAAAACGTGAACAGAAGCAGCTCTGCCAACCAGCGGCTCTTGAACACTTCTGTCCGGAACATTTTAAACAGTTAAATTAAGCAAACGTTAACTCCACTCTGGTTGGTGAGAACGGTGGAGAAAAACTATGCTTTACTCAATGTGAAGACTCTAGGGTTTTTTCCCATTAAATGTCCACAGTTCTTACCTCATGTATCTGAGATACGAAATCCAGGATTTTTTTCCTTTTCTAAGCTTAAATTTTTAAGTTTGCACATTGCTTTTATAAAACAGAGCAATCAGGAATAGGAGGGGCTGGCAAGAGAGTAGCTTTTGATAACTTGAATTACATTATTTTCTCATTTCTGACTTTTTACAATAAATGTGTCAAAAATTGTCAAGTGAAGCCTTTCCTGGTGTTTACGCAGTGTTTCCTACCAATGCTATAAATACAAAATTAAAAGGGTAAATATTTGCATTCCAATAAAGGCAATTATTCAGTCTTAATGATTTAATTGGTGGAAAAGCATGCTATTATCTGTATTGTTTTCTTACCTCCTCCTTTTTCTGCAGGTTTATTTTTGTTGTTTCACACTATTTCTCATCTTCATTATTGCGCCAGCTCTAGATTGGCAAAGCTCACGAAATCATGCTAACCGCAGTTTTTTTGAACTTCCAGCACTGCTGCCTGGCCCAAGGCTTGGTCTTGAATTCACTGGGAGCTTTTGCAGGTAGATCACACTGTGCCCGCTTTCCCTCTGCTTGCCCAGAGCATTAATGGTCCCGGTTGCATCCTGTATCCCCAGTACCACCCACAGCCACTGCCGGGCCCTTCATCCCGTGGCATCGGCACTCAGGAGCTCAAGATCAGGTTTGCTCTTTGAGCTGAATCCCATCATTCCGTTTCACATGCAAAATCAATGCTTTTCCATTAATTTATTATAAATCTGTTATAAATAATTTTCCAATAATTTATTGAATGGTTATTTGCTGTGGCCAGAAGTAAGAAATAATAAAACAAGCAAATAAACAAACAAACTAACAAACAAAAGTGAAGGTTTGAAGAAGCTATAGCCTTAAGAAGGCACTGAGAAATACCTGTAACATACACAACCCCCTCTTATGTTGAAGGCTGTTTGGGAATTTGTTGTCAGAACAATTGGATGGAAAATAGGACTTCTGCAAAATGGAAGCTTTTCCAAAGGAAATCTAGAGTGCCATTAGAAACATTCCTGCCTGCAAAATCGAAATTGAATATACCTTTTTGGGTGGATTTCATTTGAAGTAAAATAGTTTGGTTTGCTGGAAAAAATCCCTATTTCTTTTTTTCTGAAGTCAGTTCTGCGTTAAATTTCACTTACCCCAAGTCTATAGTACCTCACAGGACTTGTAGAAACGGCAGCGTAGGTTTTCCTGTTCCTCCTCTGTGAAATAGATAGGTTGACCAGAAAAAACACTCTCATGCTCAGGCTATTCAAATCTCTTCCCAAAGGCTCCGTAAGCTGCGATATTTCTCCTCGTTCAGGTAGTGCACATTTACTCTGCCAAACCTGCCTGTATGGGTCTTCAAAACCCCAGACTGGTTACTAGTTTTAAAAAAAAATAGCTAGTTGGTGAGTGTGCGGACACACGGCCTGCCTCTGGCGTGGCGGATTTCTCCCCCTTTGCTCCCTGTTGAACATACACAATTCACATCGATGGGCATTGCTTTGACCCCGTGATCCCAGGTGTACTGCAAGACGCTGTTAGGATATAACACCGATTTTTTGGTAGGAGGCAATGTGCACTTGATTGCTGAAAGCCATCTAAGACTCATGCGCGTACGAATGTTTTTTCAAAATATATAAAATTTTCTTTTTTTCTATGGCTTGATGATGCTGGAATTTTAAAACTTATTGCTTTGGATCAAAATTAGGGAATGTGGAGAAGTCCAAATGCAATGTGAAAACTCGCGCATTCAAATATACCAATGGAGAAATGAAATTAACTCTTTTCAGTTATTTCAGGTTCCAGTTCTAGTCCAAAGGACACTATCTTAATCAATTCCAAGGACACGTGAGCTATGCAAAATAATTGCTTCTGCCACCACTGGAAATAATTCATTGTTACAGACGAAATTTCGCAGCGAGAATAAGCAACTGCAATTTTCCGACGAGATTTGCAGATAACTGGAGGTAGCAGGGTCGGCACGATGAATGCCTGCCCTCTTACGGAAGTGTCAAATGTCCTGGAAGTCCCAAATAACTGGAAAGTTATTGAACACTGGTCTGACAGCTGGTCTAAAAATCGGCATCATCATTGGAATGCCTATGGCCTTTCAAGTCTTTCTGGGAAAAAGTCTGCCGCTGGGAACGTCACCATAATCCCTGTGTCTTTTCCCAGTTCCTAGCAGAACCGTAGCAGCTGTTAGACTTGGCGTTGATATTTATGAGAAAACGGGTTAATATTGCCATTTGTTTTGTAAGATACACAAAAATTGTAGGCAATTTGGGCGAAATATAGGTGCAAAAATGATTCGATGGTTTACATTCAAAATCTTTCATTTGTTCCAAAATGGTTTTCTCGCGTGTGTATCTTCAGCTTAGAAAAGAAAAGAAAAATCAGAACGAAGTCTGTGATTTTTTTGAGGCTGCTTAATACAAATGTATTAAATTAAGTTTTGTACCAGTGCGATCTCTTGTCATGAAAGATTATCTCAATCATTAGCTTTGAATTTAGTTCCGAGTGTCCTTGTTTTACTAAATTTGACTCTTATTGGCATGTTTTAATTAGAACTAAAAAATTAGACTCTCTAATGCCATGAACAAATCAAGCTGCACAATGAAATATGTACAGTACCATCCAACGTCCAACACTAAAAAACCTGGCAAAATATTATGTAGCCGGCTATTATATCATAATGTCTCATTTTCCAGCAAATATCAAAATATGCATTCGATGAGTTATTGAAGTTCACTGTCTGGTCAGCAACAGGATTATTATGAAATTCATTATTAATAATACATCGTAAATATTATGACTACTAGAAAGGGTAGACTTATTGCTCTGTCAGACTTCTGGGAGAAGATCTACACTCTTGCTGAAGATATTTTCTGACCTGAAACCAGAAGTTACTCAATCTACTCTCGGTCACAGCGTGTCCATTCTGACGTCACAAGGAAGTGAAGATTTCTCCCTAGGGAAGTAAGTAAAAAAATCCCAAACAAAATCACTGCTGGAATTAATGACTATGACACAGGGTAACTTTGGAGCTTCTCAGCAAAAATATTAAGCTGCACACTCACCTCGTGCACTAACCTGGTGCAGATATTCATTATTTAGCTAGAGCCACATGGTTTAGTGGAAGATTTTAAGATGACTTTTTAAAAAAAGACTTTTAAACCGTACACTGGATGTAGTGATGAGGCTTGGAGTTGTGAGGAGATAAAAACAGGACACCGTCCTAAAATTGTCTCAAAAAGAAACTCAATAAGAGTATCTGTCTGATACGGATACTTCATCCCTCACTCGTGGAAGTGAAGATGTTAACTGACATTATCTGCTACTGAAAACCTGCAGACAGTTTTAACCTGCGTGGACTCAGAACTAGTTAAATTTGCATAGCTGCAATTTTTACAAAAGCGTTGCTCCATGAATCTCTCTGCTTTCAAGCAGTTTGGCATAGTGGGGCGGTTTCAATGTGTAGGAGTCACGACGTGAGCCAGGAAGTTCACCGAAGCATTCTCGCTGTTTTGATTTGCATGGAATAATTCAGGGCACCAGAGCAGGTGAGAGACGTTGCTCTTCAGGGTTCTGCTGTGCTCACCGGGGGCTGGAGGGACACATCCGGGGCGTTGTTTTCCCCCCAAGATACGTTTGAAAAAAAATCTGAGTAATTGCACTTTACTCCAGTAAAGGCATTGCTCCGGGTTGCCGGAGTTTAAAACACGGTTCAGTGTTTACATGAGTATTCTCTTTGGCTACTAGACATCAGCGGGAAAGAGGTGGATTTTTGGCACGGCTCAGCGACGAAGCCAGTCTTGGCGAGCAAGGTCTTTTCCTGGGGATCGTTTGTGAAGGTTAGAAAGTTATGTTCGCACCCGGAGAACAACATAGTTCAACACACGTAGAAAATAAACAGACCCTCCGGCTCCAGCCCAGTCCCATGACCCCGGCGCCCAGAGCTTAACCTTCCCGAAGGCATTCCACGCCGTTGGGTCACTGGAGGAGGGGGGAAGATGTCTCGCTCACTGGAAAATGCCACTGCGACCAAAGAAGTCTTTTCTGAGACAATATCCTGATGCGAGCATTTACCTTCCTGCGATATACCGGTGTGATTTCATGCCAAAGATCAAGAAATAACCCTCCCTTTGGGGAAACTATTATCATCCATCAAGCGCTACTTGTTCAATCACTTTTGATAGAGAGTTGTAGTGCCATACTTCAGGGATTTAAAGTGGGATGGAGCGTGTCAAGAAACATACCCTGTGATTTTGAAAAAAAAAAAATATTACAAGCATTAGTTAGAAATCACAAACCCATTTAAATCAGGACCTCTAAGCACTTTAAATTGAGATGCAAAATGCGTTTTTTGTGTAACGCGGGACTGTAACGCGTACCTGAGATGCAGTGGAAAGAACTGCGAGATATGAATGTCATTTTTACCACTGGAGACCCGGGTTGGAATTCCCACTGGGGGATACCTTTATAGATCTCATTTTAGTATATTGTACTCATGCCATTATAGAACCATCAAATGCAATTTGGCACAGCATGATACTTAAACGGTGTCCCGAAATTAACAGACCGAATTACCCTCTACAGGCAGCCAAGGTTATTTATAAATTGGAATTCAGATAAGTGAGTGAAGTGCCTTAGTGAACTCTGTACTTTCATATTCCCAACCTCTGTCTTCCCTGCTTTGAAATACGTTCTGCAGGCGTCCTTTAGTTGAACTTCCAGAATATTTAGCCGCTTGAAATGGGAGCGAAACTGCAAGCAGGATGCTGTGTTAGGTACTCACGAGAGATAGCGCTTTTACATTTGTAAACTCTCTTGTAAAAAGTTTTAATTAAAAGAGCTACATCTTGGCATCTGTGAGGTCTAGTGCAATTAGTTGCTTTAAACTCCATTTTCTCCTCCCGCTGCCAATTAAGCAAAACTTGCGTGCATGAGTAATGGTTGCCTCAGTGACAAAATCAGAACATGCTAAATAATGTGATTAAACTTGTTAAAAGCCAAAATAAACACTTATAATTATCCCAAGAAAACCTGCGTAGCCCAAGCGAGAGCTCTATAAAGGGGAACTCTGCATCCATAATTTCAGACTTTCCTACACAATAGATCATAGTTAAAGATCTGTTAACAGACCTCTGACTGCTGAACCGGGCAGCTTGTGGTTTTCTTCTCAACCTATTGGCATGACGTGGATTTATGCAAGAGGTGCAAATTGGGCCTTGTCTGCTATTGGAGCCATGGGCAGAACAGAAATCCTACTGTAGGGTTAGCAGCGTGAAGTACATTGCTTTGAAATTACCCAGCGGGGTTTCCGCTTGTTGCTCCGCTTGCCTTTAAGGCCAAGGTCTTGTACTGTCTGGCCATGATTAAAATCAAAGTGTAGGCCTCTTTGCTGGGTGCCAGTAAACGAAGGTGAAAAACAGAAACAATCTGGATTCTTAATTATTTTAAAATGCAACATAGGCAAAAAACGAAGATGAAAGCATTTCTTACTAATCTATCCTAATTATTCCACATAAAATGATTTCCTAAAGAGGCCCATATCTTGAGATAGTCGCTTTCTATGAGTACGCAAGAGCTTTTTTCCCATATAGCATCTTTTACCCAAACCCACACACGTATGCAGCAAACAAGGACTGACAAGCCGTTTAAAGGGCAGGCTTATTTAAATCCAGGTTCAGGTGTGCATCAAAACTTGAAATAAACCAAGATACCACACTGAATTTACTGAAAATTAAATGACCGTTAGCTTCTACAGTGGTCCATTAGTGAAAAAGTGCGCATTTGGGAATGCTCCATTTTATAGCCCCACCGTGGAGACACAGGCATGTACGTACTGGCATGTGGGATCAGAAAGAACAAAGGATCGCTACATTAAAAAAAATAAAGGTATGGTAAAGGGGTAGGAATCCTCAGTGTAAATCCAAGGCCATCTACTCAGAGACTCATAAAAGTCAGTTTTCAAGTAAAATCCCAGCAAAATAATGGCATGTGGCAGAAGGGCAGTGCCGAGCCTGGGTACCACAAGAGCTATCTACACTACTGCCAGTTTTACCATAAGTGAACAAGGGGCTTTTTCTTGGCTCGTCAGCATATTCCAAAGTATTTGCTGTCAGGATATTTTTCCAAATCGGTGCTTGAAGGGCTTAATGATAGAGCTCTTGACCGAGATGAATACGCCAATCGATAGCTGGAGATAGCCAAGGACAATCATTAAAGATGGCTGAAATCATTCATCCCAAAGGTAAAAGAGCATTCATGGACATCCTAAAAAAGTGACTGAAACTATCTTTGGGGGCAGAGAAGTCATCCCAGAAGTTGTATAGGAGTGTTTCGCTGAGCTGCAGGACGCCAGAAGGTCTCTGCATTGCAAGAACATCTTAAAAATCCAATCCCAACATCTGATGACCTCAGTGTGACACCCGTGAGGGGTCGTTCTGGGTTTACTTGTATTGGACAATCCAAGGGGAATGTAGGAAAAAATAGTTCAAGGACAGTTTTAATTCCAGGACCTGCTTACGTATTTGCATCCTTTCATAATTTATACAAAAAATTTACATGCTTCATCGAGAGTTGAGCATTTGCTGAACAGTTATAAGCACGGGGAAATAAAAGGGATTTCTTGAACTAAACTTATCCTTCCAGATGATCTCAGCACACTTACTCTGCAGAGTATTCCGGAAAATGAGGTGCAAAATACTTGCACACTTTAATTTCTGACTTAACATGTACTGTTTTGATTTCAACTACAATGCTTGAAAGTCAGCTTTTTTTGGCCTCGTATGAAAAATATATCTTATTTTTTTTCCTCGTCTAGGCTTCTTCTTCATGATGCCTTTTCTCTTAGAAGGCAAATACATGCCTTCCAAGTTACCAGCAAAAGAAATATATTACATATAAAGGAATAAAGGATGCAGGCAGTCACTTTGAAATGTGATGTATTTTGTTTGTTCTTTTAATATATTTTAACGCATTTTGAGTACCTTTTTTTCATAATAATTCAAAGCCCATTTAATGTCATGTAGTTTGGTGAGTCCCAGACAATTACTTACGAACAAGATTTTCCACACCTTTAAATCTACATCAAAGAGAGAGAGAAGTTTCTTTCACGCACCAGTTCAGAACAGTCCCTGCTGTTAAATTTATTTCTAACTCACAGCTACCTGTCCGGGACCTTCCGGAGCCACTTCTGTTAACTGGGCTTGTCTCTAGTCCGACTCTGGTAAGACAAAATTTGGTGATGTTGGTGGGAACTGGGAAAGTGAGCTCCTTGCTCACCTCCTCCATCTGCACTGCTCGCCCACTACCATAGTGGAAGACAAAAATATATCTAAAACCACTGCGGTAAGAGATTCAGAGCAGTTACTGCCTCCAGTTTCTACTTCTGACAGAGCCTTGTCGCCTTTTCCTGTTTTGCCCTTTTCCCTCTCGATAATCTCGTTACCATTAAGAAACCACATTGTTTGGGTTTTTCCCAGTACCCAAGTATGTTGAGTACACTCCGTGGCAAACTCAGCCACATAAAAATCGCTGCCCTAACAGCAGAGTTTCGACTCTTATTCATTGAAATTCATCACAAATATTCTCTCGGTTTTTAATGGTGCAAGACTGTGGTCCGAGAGAGAGTCACTTTCCTTTGGACTTCTAACATGCACAGTGCAATGTGCTCCACTGGGGAGTTTTAAAGTGATTTAAAGAAATACATTCCACATCGTCGAAAGCTGTAAAAATTCCAAATAATTCAATAAAATGCATTAGAACAATAGGTAGACAAAATCACTACTAGTGTTCACGGAGCTTGTTTTCTGCAAAAGACTCCTTGCAACGTTGACTGAACTTGGTGTATCAGGCACAAAATACTGGTTTTACAGGTGTACGCCTCTCAGGAAAAAAGACTTTTTTGTTGTTGTTTGTTTGTGATCTGGTAGTTGGGCACTCGGAACTTTGCTATCAAATGGTGAGCAGAAAACCTGCCATTTCTTCCCTCTTCACGTGTCGTGTCTTGGAACACGTGAACTCACTTCGTAAGTAATGCATTCTCACTGAAATTAAGGTATCTTCAACAAAATAACCAATTTTAGCTGCAAAAAATTTTACTAACGTACGCAAAAATATCAAAACCGTAGAAAACCACACTGTGCAAGGCAAAAATGTTCTCCTAAACCGTCACTGTTTGGTTGATGTTTTCAATTACAGGTTTGTGTATCTCATCCAAAACTTTAAAAATACTATTTTAGAATAATTGTGGGTGTTCTCAAACACCTAGAAAAAATAATGTGGGCGAATAGATATTTCTCAGGGCAAAGCAAGAGAATAATATAAAAGGGTATGTATTATCAATGTAAAAATAGACAAAAGCCAGATTTGTTGATCGGCAGAGGACACAAAATCCGGCAGTTAATCTCAACTCCTATTTAATTTATTAAACAGTGAAAAACATGGAAAAAAACCCAAGGACAGAAAGAGTGAATTTGGCCCTAACGGTACTGCTGTATTACGATAGTAGCGATAGGGCCTCTGAGTCCCGCTTCCTTTGCATCGCAGTCTTGGCATTTGTCCTCAGGCAATTCACTGAATCTCTCCTCAGCCATAAAACGGGATAAAACACTCATCCTAATGTGATAGGAAGGTTGTTAATACTTTTCAAGGCTTTAAGTTATGGTGGGAAAAAAAAAAGAAAAACAAAAAAGAAATAATTCCTAGTGCCGCGTGGAATATGCAGTCTTGGGTGAATAAAAATAAATGTTGCCAATGCCTTTTTATGCGCTTTAGGAGAATTTCAAAATTAATGAAACGATGGGATACAGTAGCCTAACATACATTGTCTTAGCTCAAGTACTTAGTGAAGTCCCATGAACCGTGATTTGAAAACATAATTGAAGCTTTTATGTAAAATGGGGCCACAGAGATTAGAAAACAGGATAATGATAAATGGCGAAATATCTAACTGCCCAAGCCAATGGAAGGATCAGTGCAAGAGCTGCTTTTAATTAACATCTTAGTGGTTTGGAAAACCGAATAAAGATCATATTAAATAGATATGCTGAGGATGTCGCACTGAAAGATCTTGCCAAAAGTAAAGCCAGAAAAAATACAAAGGACCAGAGAAGTTAATAAAATACAGCAAGGGAAGTAAGCCCTCAACCTGGGGGAAAATTAAAGCAAGCTAAACATTTGGTAAAAATGATAAAAAATATATGGGAGAGAAAGCAATGGTAGCGAGCAATTCCTTTGGTTGATGCCAAAACCACTTTAGATTCGTGGTTTTAGCAAATCAGGCATCAAAGGAGTTGTTCTGCGTGGGCTGTCCCTACCCTGGCAGGTGCAAAGGAAAGGAGGTCTCTCTCTGAGCAGTCTGGCACCATTAAAAACCGATAGAATATTTGTAATTAATTTCAATGAACAAAAGATGAGACCCTACATGAGGCTGCTAACCCCAGTTATTGAAGACTTCTGATTCCGCCTCTCTCCTCAGCTCCCTGACTGCAAATTTTAGGAAGCAGCACATTTTAAAAGTAGCAAGTGCTGCGTTGGAAATGTTAAGCATTGCATTTTTAGGTTTTCAGTGGGGCAGAGGGTTAGGGGAAAAAAAAATAATGTGGTTTTTTATTGTTGTTGGTTTTGTGTCCCGAGACTGAAGAAAAAGCTGAGATCGGCTCTTTCCGTATAACTTTAGGAGCTGGTGCCTTGCAACAAGCACCCAGTACTATGAGTAATGATAAAATCAGCCACGCGTGACTGAAAAAAAATCAGACACGGTGACTGAAGGAGGGTGATTCACCTACGAGAATTTCCAAGAAAGCGACTAAATTCAGATGAAAGGGAACCTTATTCTGACGGTCTCCTGGTAGAGCGGCCGTTACTGAGCTGTCGCTGCGTAACGGTACGGCAGATGCTGACGGGGGTCAGGAGCATCTCCTGCACCTGGCTGCTCCCTTCCAGGATCCCCAAGAGAAGCTGAGCTCTGCTGCCGAATCTTCCAGCAGACTTCATATTTGTACCGTTGTAGGAATCCACGTAACACTTTTTTTTTAGCATTAGGTTTAATGTGCTTACATTTACACCTGTAAATTACCTGCGGTTAATGTTCTGTAAAACATCATCTCTATCGATAAAAGTTGGAGGGTTGGGAAAGGGGTGATAATTATGTATAAACCTCTAAGAGCATAAATTATGCTGCTTTGCCCTCCTACCTCTGGTTGCAAAACCGTCCTTCGTTTGCACAGCACGCTGCAGCTCAGAAAAGCTCAGGAAATGTGTTTAATCCCCTAAATATCTGGAGGTTATTAAATATTATTATCATCATTTAATTTGATTGGGAAACCGAGGTGGACTGGTCTTGATGTCATGCGTGGCAGTAAGGGGATTAGAATGCAAAATGTACCTAACACTGAAGTAATATGGCCAAGATAACGTTGTTTTTAATTAAGGCTGAGCTCTGACGCAGTGCTGTTGAAAATTTAGGACTCTGCCTTGTTTTTCCACAGCTCGCTCCCTACGTGCGCAAACGAACACCTCCTCTTTGTTTCCAAATAGCCTAAATTTCTGCCCTGTGCTTCCCTCAACAGCCACTGCCGCCCACTGAAGCTGGAAACGTCCCTGCAAGCAGCTGATTCCCTCCAGCTCTTCTGAAGCGTTTGCAAGTCCCGGTACAACCAACCAATTAGACGTTCTTTTTTAACGTATAATGCTTCTTGCTCCAACACAAGGGAGAACTATTTAAAGGCGTCACATAAAAAACACTTCTGCAAATAGAAACACCCCAAACCCAAAAAAGATTTAGAAACAAATTTAGTTTACATAAATTAAAATCAAGAAAAAAACGTAGACTTACTTGTACTTGTTGGTGGTTAAAAAACAAAGACTGTTCTGCCTGCTACTTAACGATGTCGACTTTAAAGGACATGAGGACACACGAAGGATGGAGGCAAAGGTTAAACCTAAATTCAAGTTGTGCAAAGCTTAATAGAGCTGGTGTTGCATGTAGTACTCTGATTCTTTATATAAGTGAAGAAAGCAGAAATAAATACTTTGTTTGACAGCTTATTTATTTTTGAAGTACATAAAATAATCTAGGAAAAATTTTACAGTGATTTTAACGGAATGATAGTAGAAAAAGTCTGTTCACCAAAATGTTTTTCTTTTGAAGAAAATGTGGCAACATTAAATGACCTAGCAAAAGACAAAAGCACCTAAATATTTTGTATTTTGAAGAGTTTTGAAGCAGAATGCAGAATCCTGTTTGAGGTAGTGAACTATTTAAAAGTCTTGCATGGGGAAGTAAAAGAAACGGACATCAACACAGAGGTTGACTTTATGTGCTGTTTCCCAGAGGAAAGCAAGCAGGGGAAGGCTGAGGACAGACACAATTTAGGTCCTCGAGTAGCTTCATTTGGGCAGCGGGGTGGCTGCACACCAGAGGCCCAAACCTGAAGGCTGAGTGAGTTCTGAGGATTGCAGCTCAAGTGTCTTCAGCCTTTTTGTAATATGGCGGAAACCCACTTCTGTCATGGAATCAAAGAACAGTTTGGGCTGGAAGGGACCTTAAAGCCCCCCCAGTGCCACCCCCTGCCCTGGGCAGGGACACCTCCCACCAGCCCAGGTTGCTCCAAGCCCCGTCCAACCTGGCCTTGAACCCCTCCAGGGATGGGGCAGCCACAGCTTCTCGGGGCAACCTGGGCCAGGGGCTCACCACCCTCACAGCCAAGAATTTCTGCCTCACATCTCATCTCAATCTCCCCTCTCTCAGTGTAAAACCCTTCCCCCTCGTCCCATGGCTCCCCTCCCTGCTCCAGAGTCCCTCCCCAGCTTTCCTGGAGCCCCTTGAGGGCCTGGAAGGGGCTGGAAGGTCTCCCCGGAGCCTTCTCTTCTCCAGGCTGAACCCCCCCAACTCTCTCAGCCTGTCCTCCCAGCAGAGGGGCTCCAGCCCTGTGAGAGCACCTCTCCTTTTTTTGCTTGTATAATTCCCAACACTTTTGAGAGATGTACTAGAAAAGCTAAAATTCTTCCCTTAACACTTCCTACCACCATTTTTTAATTGGATTAATTCATGCTGAAATAATACAGAAATCCATCCTTCTGATATGGAATATGTTTAGCTTCAAAATCTTCGTGTGCAATTATTGGCCTATAATGTCTTCAAAGTAAAACCAGAGTCTTAAACGTAAAACCACATTTAGACAGGCCAAAAATTGTTGAGCAACTGGCTGAAGGAATAAATGTTAATAATAAAAACTCCTTCCAGTGAATCAAAAGAAAAAAGAGAAGTTGGGAATGTTGGATGATCTTGATATAAAAGGACCTGTCAAGGAAAATCCAGATCACTGCAAAGTGAATTCCTTGCGCTGGTATTCATTACAGAAGAGACCGTACACTCGGATCGTGCTTTACTGGGGAAGAGTCTGAAGAAGTATTTCCACCTGAAACACGAGTAGAAGAGATTTGTTCTGTAGTGATAAATGAAAGGGGAAAATTTTTTTCAGGATCTGAATGGTATTTCCAGGAGTGCCAAAGGTGGCGCAGCTAAGAAAATCCCGTATCGGTAATTGGGATGTGTTAGCTATTGCTTACGTTGGCTTTGATACTAAGGGGATATGACACAAATCTTTGATATCCCGTCAGCTGCTAATCCAGAACTTTATTTCTAGGCTGCCTTTATGTAAGGCTAGATAAATGGATGGAGAGCACATCAGAATATGATACATAGCCATGATGCTTTGGGGAAGAGTCAGTACGTTTCGCAGATGTGGGCGTGACTTGCAAACCCGATAAGGTTATTTGAAGGAATGATTTACCGTGTGAATAAGGGCAGACCCGGGCGGTGTGGTGGAGCTGGACTTTCAGTCTCCTTTGCCAGATGTTCCTGCAGGAGTTGTGCCCTTACAGAGTAAGAGGCAAGGGCTTGTCATGTAGTGACAGCTGAGTGAGAACTGCTTAAATGATAAGGAACAAAGGGTAGGAATAAGTGGTCAGTTTTTCCCCCCAGGAGGAAGGTTAGGAATGTTCTCCCTCAGGGATGTGTATGGATCCCTGGACTGGTAAAGCGGGCAGGAAGATGTCCAAGTGCAGGTGTGACAGTTTGCAGGGGATATGGAATTATTTCCGAAGAACAGTAGACACAGTAGGGCTAGCAGGAATAGGACTGCCTTCTATTTGCCACAGCTCAAGTGAATACATGCACCTCATTTCTGTGTCATGATCCAGGTCTTTAAGATGCAACAATTTGCTCATAGATTTGAATCCTGTGTTTTCAAGAGCTCTGGGACAAGAGAATTATCGGAGGATAATAGTAATTTGAGTAATGCTCCTGAGATGTCAGCACGCAACGGTATAAACCCAGGTATCTGGAGCAGTTTAAACAGGACTTACAGGATATTTTTGTTTTGCTTAAAATAAAATGTGTGTTTTATTCTGTCACAGGCTGTATTCCATGTAGAAGCTACCGTAGGATAAGGAGGAGGAAAAAACCAAATATGAATCTAACAAAAATGTTATACAGATCATTTCTTAAAATAAGGAAGAAGTAAAGAATACAGTGTTCTGAAATCTTATTTTCTTGAAAATGGGGCTATGTGGACACAGGAAAAATTGAGTGAAATATCTTGGGAATTAACAACGAGCCCTTGAGTTTTCTGAAATATTTCCCTCATGGATGAAACCTCTATTTTCAAGGGAGATTTGATTAAAAACATGTTTTCTAACAAAACTGCAACTGCCTAGTCACTCATAAAGAAAAAATGTTTTTTATATGCATCTATTTACTTCTGCAGAGAAGCATATAAGATGGGCTAATGATTAGTGTTCTTAAGGGGACAGTTAACTAAATAATTACAAAGGAAAATTGCGGTAATTTATGAAGAACATGTTAAGAGAAGAAAATATTCACTAACAGTTATTGAGACCAAATGCACACAATGATATATTAGGTCTTATCCTGGAGACAAGAGGCCAATAAAAATTCTGCACATGAGTAAAGGAAAGAATTTAATCTGAAAAGAAAAAAATCCAATAAAAAAATCTCCGTCTGCCAAAGCTTTTCCACTGCCTACCTCATCCCTAGGGCTGGCAGTGGCACCCCCCTGGGAGACGTTTCCAGTCCTTTTCGTACAGCCCCTCTCTGAATGCCATCCCCCGAGGAAGAGGGGAACCGCCATAGCCATTCCTACGAGCTTTCACTTTTAGCACCAGCTAAAATTAATATTTAGTACTTTCACAAAACGCGACAAAGAGGAGAATCTCCCGTCGGTAGTTGAAGTTGGGCACGTGATTTTTTTTTTTTTTCACACTTCGCATTCAAGCACAAGATCATATGCTACGTTTGAGGAAAATCTCTTCCCGGAAAGGGCTGTCAAGCATAGGAAGAGGCTGCCCAGGGCAGTGGTGGAGTCGCCATCCCTGGAGGGATTGAAAAGCCGGGCAGACGTGGTGCTGAGGGACGTGGGGCAGTGGGGGTTTGGGCAGTGCTGGGTTAATAGTTGGGCTTGATGATCTTAAAGATCCCTTCCAACCAAAACAATTCTATGATTCTATGGTTCTATGAATCGGCTTGCGCTAAATATTCATTACCCAATATTGTGGCTGCTGGCTTTCACGTGGCTTCTCGCAGGGACAGGACTCACTGATTTTATTGGCCCTACGCCAGTTTGAGCTGGGTATAATTTCTTTCTTATATTAGCGACTAGCCCTGCCCCTCATCAAAGTCTATTAGTGATGTCGATGGCTTGGTGGATGAGCCCGTGATCTTTATGCAGATGTGCAGGTTCCTGCTGCCCTGGGTAAGCTGGTGGGCAACCGGAGCCTGCCGTGCCTACAGACCCTCCGGGCTGCTACTGACTTTCCAGACTTTTCTTGGGCTTATATCAGTTTAACGCTGTGTTTGCAAAACACTTAAAAAGCCAGAAAAATGGGAAAAAAATTATTTGTAGAGAGCAACATGCTCATTTCTGGCTGGATTTACGCGAACCCACGCGGATCGCTATGTTATGTCTACGGAGACCATGTAAATAAGATAAAAATACACTCCAGCTGTCTGATAAATTCAGGGCCAAAGCCCCTCCTTGAATTCAGACACAAATGGCTTCCACTGAGGTGAATGGGACCAGGGTGCTTATGCTGTAGGGTCCCTAATTGTTTCTTGGCTGGCTAGCACTTGATATCAATACACACACAGTCAGTATTAAATATAGATGTGTCGTATCAGGCCGATCAGCCAGATGATAAACAATGCCCTGACGTGAGCTCTGACAGGAGAAGGAGATTTTAGTGTGCAATCAAGAAAAGTAATTGTTAGAAATGCAGTAATTGCACGCAGCTCCTCGATGAGTTACTGAAGTTCAAGAACAAGCGCCGTATGTTTTTACGGGCGATAAGCCAGCAATCAGGTAGCAAGGCTGAAAACCCTTGTAGAAGTTCTAAGTGGCTTTAGGCTGTAAGATGAGGCTGTTGTCTTCATGGATCTTTTTTGACAGCTTTTGCTCTTTGGTTCTGAAATTAACAATTCAGCTGTTAGTGTCAAGATGTAGCTAGTTAAAACTAACAGGCAGCTGCTCAGAAAGAGAGCACCAGGTTATAACTAACTGGACGATTTTTATAGGGTGACTTCTGTAAAAGCGCCTAGATCTTTGGAGGAAGACAGCAGATAATGCCACTGCTACAATAAACTGGAGACTTTCTGGACTCAATGTAACGCGATCGATAAAAAAAGAAATCAAAAGAAAAGGATCCAGTGAAATACTGCAAGTGACTGATAATCAATATAAATAATACAGAGGTCAGCTTTAATCAATATAAATAATGCAGAGGTCAGCTTAGATCTCTGCTAGGCCTGTATTGTCTTCAATTCGCAACTAAGCATGTAAAGACTTTTCTGAGGTCTTATTTTACATTCGCAATGAGAAACATAAATGCAGATTGCTCAATTTTCCTCATAACAAAAGAGGAAATTTTCAGGAAAATGTAAGTGTGATATCCACGAACGAAAACAACCCCCGTGTTATTCATGGCAATCATTTAGTCACCTGCAGAACTCTCCAATGCCCAGACATTTTGCGGGTTCCTTCACTTATAGCAAGGTGACCATCTTATAGCTAGATTTATCACGTATTTTTTTTCTTTTAGCTTTTTAACAATGTTTTCAGGGCTTTCCTTGAAAGGCAGATGCACAATACCTAAGTCAAGCTATTGCAATATTCTTACAGCAGATCAGCCAAGCCTACTTCTCCCTCCCTATGGAAATACTAATTTTTGGCTAGATTTATTTGGAATTACAATCAATCTGGAGTTTTATATTGTTTTTTTTACCCCGAGTTCCAGGCTATGACCTCATTAGGGTATATCATGTGAAATCAGAAATATCTGAGTGTTGAGCAATAGCTCTGGCATTCAAATCTATGAATATCATCTGTTAGACTTCTGATATCCCCATGCAGATTGCTCAGACTCTCTCACAGATGTCGCTCCTTACGTCAGGATACACACATCGGTTTATATTTTGACTGTATGCTAAAGTCCAGATTTCTCAGATCTCTCGTTACATCCTGTTTCGGCAAATGGAAGTGGTCTGTCGGCTCAGTGGTTGCGGTTCCTTCCCCTTCCTCACTCACCGCCGGGCGGGAGATGCTGACCTGGCATGGGGTCTCCAGCTCCCCACTGCTCTGCAGCTGCTCAGGGATGCTGAGCGCCCGGACCCATCGCCCTCCCCAGAGTAAGCGGGCAGAGGAGAGTGGCTGAGCTCATTAGATCCCACACACTTTGGCGATGAGGGTTTCAGGTTGGTTTTGCTGTCCTGGCAGCCACCAATGACCCGGGCAACGAGCAGCCCCGCTGGCCATGGACCCCTGCTGAAGGCTGCCAGAGCATCGCTCTGACCTAGTGCCAGAGGAGGAACCATTTCTAAAACAAAGGAGTTTTGTTTAATGCTTTAAAAATGCCAGGAGCATTCCTTTTTCCAAAGTTTTGTAGGTTCTGATGTGCAAATTCTTCTATAGGGGAACAGAATGAATGATGGCCAGCAGGCGGAGGGAGGTCATCCTCCCCCTCTGCTCTGCCCTGGGGAGGCCGCAGCTGGAGCACTGGGTCCAGTTCTGGGCTCCCCGGTTCCAGAAGGACAGGGACCTGCTGGAGAGAGTCCGGTGGAGGCTACGATGGTGATCAGGGGCCTGGAGCATCTCTGTGCTGAGGAAAGGCTGAGAGCCCTGGGGCTGTTCCACCAGAGAAGAGCAGACTGAGGGGGGATCTCATCAATGCTCAGCAAGAGCTAAAGGGCGGGGGGCAAGAGGATGGGGCCAGGCTCTTCTCAGTGGTGCCCAGGGACAGGACAAGGGGCAACAGGCACAAACTGGAACACGGGAAATTCCATCTCAACATGAGGAGGAACTTCTTTCCTGTGAGGGTGGCAGAGCCCTGGCACGGGCTGCCCAGAGAGGTGGGGGAGTCTCCGTCTCTGGAGACATTCCAACCCCGCCTGGAGGTGTTCCTGTGCCACCTGCTCTGGGTGACCCTGCTCTGGCCGGGGGTGGGACTGGGTGATCTCCAGAGGTCCCTTGCAACCCCGGCCAGTCTGGGATTTTGTGAATTCAGTAGGATTATTCCAACAAGTTGGGGTCTTAAACTGATAGGAAATGAACCATTTCCTCCAAACCATCTTCTGAGAAAGAGATATTCACTCCCTGGAAGTCCACAAACACAGCCGCGCTGCCGCACCGGCCTATGCTGTTCTCAAAACACTACATGGAAGGGCACAATGAAAATCACGCGGTGGGAGAAACAGTCTAATCTGGAAAGGAAACTCCTGGGTCGAGTCCTACAGTGCTCGGGCAGACAAAACTCCTGCTGACGTTACAAGGGAAAAAAAGTCTTCTGTCCTAAATGGGCACTCTTTTTTGAATTAAACAGAATTTGTTTACATCGTCAAAAACATGTCATTGAACGTGTAGATTACATGCCCTGTGGAGCAGGATATACCTAACAGAAATTTAAGTAAGATGAATGAAGTATTTTAGCAGAGATTTTTTTTCGTGATATAAAGATAGTTCTAAATACTTGTGGAAAAAAAATAAAAAATCAGAAGACCAGTGGAAAATGTAATCTTTCTGAAGAGGAGATGTGACTTAACTTCAACCTGGCTATCTGATGTTTGGCTTATAGAATACAAAATTGTGCAAATTACTTCCAGATGCTGACCTGCTTGAAAATGGTGGGATATGATAATCCCATGTTTTTATCAGCATAAGCAACAGGTGAGAGATCTCCAAAATTTGTTTCAAGAAATGTAAATGGATAATATTTTTTCTTTTATGTGGAGGAGAAATGTAATAAAGTCTGAATTTTTCATGAGTAATTTTCTTGAAATAAGTCTTCAGTAAGGGTTTTTACATCCTTGAGCAATACTTGGTCTAGTTTCTGTGGTCGAGTGAAAAAAACAAACCCCAAGTATAACTCCGTAGAGCTGTGGTTTGCGATTTACAGAGATGAAGAATGAAAACATTAATTCATCTGCAAATATTCTGTCATTCCCTTTGTTTCCCTTTTCAAATAACTTCTTGCAATGTCCAAGCCAGCGGAGTCCGAGAGCGCAGGTCTCCGTGTGCTGAGCTCAACTACAACAGGGCTTTTCTGGAAGAACTTCACCAATTCTCATGTCGCTTCTGATCAATGTCCTGACAGTGCGCTGGGCTTGTTCCTTCGGAGATCGGGAACCAGATGTGAGAGTTATATGCATAACAAAGGAACCCAGAACAACCATGTTTATCATAATCAAAGAATAAAACCCCCATTTGAAGGTCGTATCTGTTCCAAGGCGGTTTTTAGGGGCCAACAACGCTGAGGCGCTGAGGACGCTAGGGGAAAAAAAGGGTCGTTGCTTGTGAAGGGGCTTATTTCTCGTTTTTCATTTCTGTTTGTAATCGCTGTCATCTTTGTTTCTTATGCTTTGGATAAAAAAGGTGACTTTTATATTTATTAGAACTGGGTTTCAATAAACATTATGCAATATGGTAGACCAGGGAATGATTTATTGATAATTTGTCACTTATATTTATGGAAGTGTAGACCCTGGAGCCCTAGAGCTGGTAAATCATATTATGCAGCTACAAATGTTTTTTTATTCTTTTCTGCCAAAAGTGCACCATGTAAACTGATTGCCTCACCAAACCCCTGGGGCCTGATAATGATGCACTTGCCAATACAAAGGGAGGAGGGGTGAGGAGAAGACAACTAATTATAAGTTTATTTTTGTTTCAATATGTTTGCCATTTAATCTGGAGTTCCATAAACAATAGATTGATGAAATATAATTAGGAGGAAGATTACAGTTTAATGAGGCAAAAAAGATTGGGAAAGAATGTAAAGTAGGCTGCGTGGAGTTTTTAGCTGTTTATTATCGTACAGCTGGAAGGCGCTTTCACACAGTTCCCAGATGGAAGCAGCTGTTAGCTCTTCGCCGTTGGAAAAAAAGAAGGGGGAAAAAAAAAGAGAAAGAGAAAAAGAGGCTCATAGTTCATTTTTATCCACTTGTTCCAGCCAAGTTGCGTTGGCTCCAACACTTGAGGGAGCTGGAGGCGGCTGTCAGGATGGGCACCCGTCTTCACGTGCCACTTTGCCACCGCCTTATCTCGCCTGGCCACCTCTCAAGCAACAAGCTGTTCCACTCCTGGTAAGGCCTTTATCTCCCGCCGTGATGTCAGCGAAAGGCAGCGAATCTCGCGTTCGTGCTCCGAGCGATGCCGCGGTGGCTCTTTGTTTATAGGCAAGGGCTCGGTATCACCCCCGCAGCTGCTTCCTCTTCACCAAGCTTTGTTTTCCTGCCGTGCTCTTCAGATAGGCACGGGGAGCCGCGCGAAGCAAGTGCCCGTCTGAATTAACAGCAATTTTGTTATTTTTTTCTTTTTTTTTTTATATTAAAAAAACCAACCCACATCTCTTTTTTTTTTGT
>VWZL01005271.1:497261-521917 GCA_013396915.1 Stercorarius parasiticus | reverse complement strand
CAGCGTCTTATAAAACCTACATTTCTCCCTCAGCTTGTCAAGGGCTCGCGCACGAGGCAGGGTATAAAAGGCAAATAAGGGAGGCGTTTCTTTAAAAAGCGGCCACTGGGAAAGCAAAAAGCAGGCAGCCTTTCAAGAACGAACACTAGAGTAACGTTTCTCTCGTAGCGCTTGAACAGTCCCACGTTACGGGCCAAGCCATCCCCTGCCCTGCCCCCTGCGCAGGCGCTTCCGTGGGTGCAGAGCCAGTGGAAATCTCTGCTCCTTCGGGCAGGTCGTGTGCTGTATTTGGTGCCAAGGTCCCGCACAGGCTACAGGGAATTAGGGGATCTGGTGCTATTTTTGTAACAATTTATACCTTTCGAGCTTCCCATTTCGCGGCGCTTGGGGCGATCTCAGGTGCTTTATAAGGCAGTTCCTGTGCGGGCTTATATCAATTTACACCTCGAAGGTACCTTGTGGATGACACCCCTGCCAGCCAAGGAGAAGGCAGATCCTGCAGTTTATTCAGGGGTGGCGTTAGGTATGACGTGTCTGAACAATTTCTCAGTCCGGGTGAGGCACGAGGTTAGATTTTATAAAATTTTGGGGGGCTAATTCACCATTCACCCAAAATGTTTGGCAAGAGTTTTATTGCAATTCCATGATTTACTTACCCCAGCACAGGACAAATTTGGGGATCTGGGTTTGACCAGGTGGCAAGTGTGGCGCTTCCCTTTCCGCTGATACAAAAACCAGTCTGGTTCTACATCTCCTTTTTTTTTTTTTTAAGGAAAAAATCGAGTATTGCTTTAAACACTGAATGAAATTCTGGCCTCTTTAAGCTATTTTGCAATTGGCTGCCAAAGGACAATTTATTTCGTCATCTCCAAAACACCTTTCAACATCAGCATGCACTACGCTTTTTAAATTTATCGTTTATGAGAAACTCAGGAGCAGAATCCTGTCCTGGTGCCTAAAAAAAGATACAGCACAAAAAATTCCGGCAGTATAAAGGTTGGTTTTTTTTTTTTTCAATTCTACCACTATCAGCAGGCCACCCACATGCTTAGTCTAGAAGAACCAGCTCTAGGCGATGGGAAAGGCTGTGCAGTCTCTGCGCCCCTACAAAACTCGGCTATTTTGCCGACAAGGATGCCGGTTAAAGCCAATTATGGCAGGGATTTTACGGTCCAAACAGCTGTCTAGTTGGAATTGGACTGAGACCACCAAATAATTCCATGCCTCGCAAACAGGCAGCCCATTGGTTAAATAAAGCTGCGCGTATATATATACATATATATGTTTTTTATGATTAGAAGTGGAAGGTTTAATTTGCTTTTGTTTGTGGGGTCTTATTTATTGCTTGGAAGTGTTTGGATGCCTGCTGGGTATTTGTGGAGAAGGGCTGCGAAAGCGGCGCGTATTTCATCGGCAGTTCTGGAGGGCTGGGGGTAAGGCGGACCCGAGGAGGGGGATGGAGCCGTTGGAGCAAGACAGGGAAATTATTGCCAATTATAACCAAACCCACCACCCCACCTAAGAACCCCCCCATATGCATGTATTTCGTGTGTATGTGTGTGTTTATTCAATATTAAGGAATCACTTGTGCTCAAAAAATGTTACCTCCCGCTTAGGTATGTTACCACTTCGAATTACAGCACTTAAATGGTGTCCTTACCTGCGCTTTTACACCTTTTTTCTCCCGTTTGATTAGTTCGTGCACCTTGAGCGCTTCCCTACGCGCAATTTTTACGCCTTCCCCTGTTCAGCCAGCCTAGTTTTTCCCTCCTGTCTTTAACGTGAAAGCCCTGCGCAGCAACTTGGGAGAGAAAAGCATTTTTTAAATTTCAAAAATTACGACTTTCACAAAAAATCCGAGGTGCAACAGTAAAATTGGGAACACGAGCAAAAGAAGCCCAAGGTAGCTTGAGTGTCTGCAGCTACGTCTAACTCCTAGACCTGCACTAGTCTTAAAGTCACCGGCACCATTTTAAGATACTGACCCCCAAATTCCCGGCTGCGTGGATCACATGCAGATTTCTCATTAGACTAAGAAAATTACAAAACGTTCATAATATGGCCAATACTTCTGATTTTTTTTTTTTCTTTTAAAATACACTTCTAAAGCAAATCGCTTGTTCATGGCACGTTCATGGAATTAAAGCTCCCCAAAGTTAAATTTGCTGTCTACTTCCGAGCTCCATCGTACAAAGCCTTCACGATTTACTGCAGAACATTTGAGTGCCTTTAGCATCAATACTTTCTCAGTGTTTGCTTCCTCTCGCAGGACATCTTCACTCAGCTTCTTCCCCCGCTGTCCCACTGCATCTTTTGCTCATATTTTTTCCCCTTCAGATAGCTTTTTTTTTTTAATTCACCTACTCGTCTTTCCTTTTTCCTCTAAATATCCCCTCTGCTACCAGCTGGCTCGTTCTCCCCTTGGCTGCCTGCAGTTGTCACACCCAAAAGTTTGTTCATAATTCCGGGATTACATTATTTACCTCTTATTCCCCTGATGTCCGCCCTTTCTTCCTCCTTTTCTCCTCCTTTCCTCCTCTTCTGCCCTGTTCCTTTCCAGTTGCGGGTGTTCTGCCTGCCTGCTCTTTATTCTCTCTCAAAAATTTTCTGTTTTATCAATAACTATTCCTGTCCTACTGCCGATAGGATTTTCACACTGTTGGTCCTTTCCCTGGTTTACTTCTCCTCATCCATCCCAAATCTTGCTCCAGTCATTTAGTGTATCTTACGCTTCCCCAGGTTCCCCCAATGTTCTGGTTTCGTCCTCAGTCAAGCAGCTGCTTCCTCAACCTTTCTTCAAAGGTCAGCCCTTCTCCGAAGAATTTCGACAATTTCATTTTTGCTTTTAATTGACTTGTAAAATCAGCGAAGAATTCCCTAAAAGTAGAGTTTTTAGTTAGGATGGCACGTTTTAGAACAAATGGTATTCCACAGTGCTGCTTAGATAGTCAAATCGATCATAAGCCCTGCATTGTTTTTAATTCTCTGGAGTAAAGATGACCTTCTATATGAAGGCACACCAACATGTTACAGCCTTGGAAAATGAAATAAATGTTTCTGTCTTAGTTTCCTCAGCTGTATTTCTTTCCCATTTTCCAGTGGTCCAGCACGCTGCGTAGTACGTATATTTTGTAAAGGGGCTATAGGCAACATCTAGATCAAAAGCAGTGTATCTAATAAACAATGTCTTTGTATATTTATAATGAATTCCTTCCCTTGATACATCTTATTATTGCTAACGACTGACATCTAAAAGCAAGATTTCTGTGATTTGAAGCGAACGTGTTACATGAAACAAATCATTAGGATGCTGATTCATTCTCTCATTCAAGCAAGAAGAGTTGTGATAAGAAGCACAGAAAAAGCTTACGTCTACAAATCTGTTTTTCTCTCGGTTAAATTACTGCAATATGGGAATAGTTGCACGGATCCTAGCGAAGAATTTCGTCTCCAAGATACCACTTGGCCAGAAATAACTTTTATGACCGTAGAGTCTGTTCTTTAGGGCAACTTAATAGAAAGAACGTACTCAATTATTAGGTTCATTTCAAGCCCATTAAAAACATTTGAGACTTAATATATCCTTTAGAAGAGCACCTCACTGTAAAGACCACAACTGCTGGAGAAGCCACCAGCCCCCAGTTCATCTGGATCTGACCAAAAGGTGAGGCTCCTGGGCAGGTAGTTTTAACCAGATGAAAAAAGTGCGCGAAACCCGTAGCTTTACAGTGAAGCTGCAAGAAGTTTCCCAAAACGAAGCGGGAGGAAGTTTTCGGCTCTAAAAATTTCACTAGAGTTTTTGAAAGTTTTGTGGGCTTGAGCCTATACGGACATATGGTAACTATCAACTGTAAGGCATGGGTCAGCCTGATACGTCTTTGATAAGAGAAGAATAAAAGAGAACAGAGGGAAGAGTTCCAGGGTTTTCCTTGAAAACAAACCTTCCCCCACCTCAAAAAAAAAAAAAGGGAAAAAAGAAAAAAGGAAAGAATCCAAAGAAGTTTTTAGCTTATCAGCTTAAAAAAATCTTACATGGAAGCTCTATTTGTCGAAGCATTTCAGATGCACATCAAAATACAGCGGGTGTGTGCTTCACCTGCTAATGCGTGCCGTAGTACGATACAGGAATTTGGCAAATCATTGTAGGCCATCTATACGGACACACAGGTTTTAAAACTCCCCAAAACTGGAGAGTTTCTACGTATGTGCCTGAATATCTGCCACTTGGCCCGGAGGCCATTTCGAGTCCCCAAGTAAGCTGATATTTAGCACCTCATAAAAAAGCGGCGTACACCTGAGTAGAGGAAAAAAAGTGACATTTGTTGGTGGTTTATAGGGAGGATCACATTACCTTTCATAAAAGTAAGAGAAAGAAAGGTCTTCATCTCTGTGTTTAGAAGAAGGAGAAGGAGCAAGGGTGGTTTTGCAAAAGTGTTTGTTTTGGAGAAGGTGCTATTTAAAAATAAAGTGGCTTTGCACAACAGCAATGTCCTGGGTGGAGGTGGACGGAACCAACTTTCTGCTGGTTCTGATTTATAAGCCTACCGATTTATAAATCCGCCTAACATCGCATCGAACTTTATCCTGAATTAAGAGATTTTCAGTACGTTCCTAAGAAAAGTCAGGGCTACTCTGCACTTACCCTGCAGGTACCTGGTGGCTTTTTCACTACCACGTGCTGGGGAAGGTCTCTGAGTTCGCCCAGATGACTGCCGTAAGGGCAAAGGAGGCGGCTACAAGCCGCGCGGTCCGCTCGGCTTTGTTTTCCTCCAGTGAAATATGATTTTAAACCTAAATACCGAAACGGCACCAAATATTTCAACTATTTTACAGTGGGTGAGTTTTTCCCCAGCGCGGGTTTGTTTTCCGTTCCCCCCGTGACATCTCACAACTCTAAGTGCTCAATGACAGCCTGTAGAGGTTTCGCCATAATCCACCTTTATCCATTAACAGACACTCAATCACTAAAGTGCTTACTAGACTAAACATATTTATCCAACCAAATCACGCTTTACAATGCAAAACTGCCAATCAGGCCCCAGCTATTAACGAGGAACTGCTTTAAGGGGATTTTGGTGTTTGTGCTGTGAAGAGCATGCTTACCTCCAACAAACCACTAAACCAAATTAACATAGCTGTATCCTCATAAAAGAAACCAGATATCCTGTTGTGAAAATAGAAAGCTTGGTAGGACAGGGCTCCTTTGATGGCTAACAGTGTGGCAGACGAAGACTTCAGACTACAAATCTGGTTACCACAGGCTCATTACAAAACTCTAGCATTAAGCTTTTGCTAACTTTAAAAGCAAAATAAAAATGTATCGTTTGGGTAACTCGGTAAGTCATCAACTTACTAAGTTACTATTATAATTGCAGTAAGTGCTGTAATTGTTGGATAAGGCTCCTTAATTCTAATTGCTCCTTTGTCCGAGATCATGTTGTAAAAACGCTCGCATTAGCC
This sequence comes from Stercorarius parasiticus, assembly GCA_013396915.1. NCBI lineage: Eukaryota > Metazoa > Chordata > Aves > Charadriiformes > Stercorariidae > Stercorarius > Stercorarius parasiticus. The sequence goes on along the minus strand of VWZL01005271.1, from coordinate 516,457 downwards.
AAAATAAAATCCAAGAGACACAAATGTGGTAGTAATAATAATTCTTTTTATTAGCCTGGAAAAGAGGAAGAGAACAAAGCTTTAAAAAGACTTCAAAGTTCTGACCAAGAGAAAAAAAACTCTAAAATCGGAGAAACATGCATACACTCTGCCCTTTTATTAGACTCATACAAACTAAGTGCCATCACCACAACTCAGAGCCTGACAGCATTTCTTTCCCAGGCAGCAGGAAAAGCTACACCATCCATGTTGCAGGGCTAATTTAAGTTCTCTGTCAAAAAACTACATAAAACAGTCCTGTATATTCTCACTAGGAAGCCCTAATAGTTTTAGACTTATTGGTATTATACCTCCTTTAAATCCCAATATTTTAAAGCTGGATTTGACATTTGCCGAGGCTTGGTGCATTTTCCCCCCATTTAACCATTGCACAAAGAAAGGTGAAGTTTTAAACTCTGAGGTAAGTGGCTCATGAAAATTCACGTTTTTAAGAAACACTTATCAGTTTAAAAATACGTATATACCCTTCTTCTTTACTTCCAAATAGCTTCAGCTCCGTGATTGAAATATGTATTTCCAATCCTTCACTGCTTATCAAAAATAATGAGCGCTTTCTTTTTTTACTAGCTTTTATAAACACTTCTGGGGAAAATTTTATGAGCAGCTAGAACAAGTTTTACTTCTTGGAGAGAAGGCTTCATGCTGGAATCACGTCCAAAATGAGCAAACCACAACATGAACAGATTTTCCCAAAATCACTAGAGCAGACTTCATAAGTTGGAGTTGGAAACATGTAAAGTACAAATTAAGTTGTCATGTAACAGAATCGCGTAGTTTTGTGTGCTGGAGTCAGACATCGTGTTCCGTCATAATACGTATCCATCCCCACTACGTCTTTAGTCTACATGTGTTCTGAACAGTTACGGATAACCCAAAATTTTGCAAAATAAAGCTGTTTCGGGCTCGTGCATATGACCGCCCGCATATGTTTTTACATGAAAGAAGCTGCTGCAAGTTTTCAGTGCATAATTATACTACTTACAGAAAGGGAAAAACATCATCATGACACTAGAAGTACAAGAATAAAAGAACAAATTACAATACAAATTAAAAAGAGAAATTGCTGTAGACCACATTGAATCTTAGTATTTAGAAAATACTTGCTGTGGTTAGTAAGAAATCCATGCTTTCACGCCTTTGCTACATACCCATGTTAATGCATTTTGTATTCTGTATTGTATATATGTGTCACAGGCGAGCGATGAAAATATACACAGAGAGCGCAAAAGAAATTCCTGATGCCAGAAACTGTTTTCTCCCGATTAACCGAGACAGCAACGTTAATAACTGTAACGCTGCCAATTTGGTTCTGTACCACCGATTTGAACCAATTTGTTGTTCCATGGAACATGAATTTCCCAATGTTCCACTTTGTTATTTTTAATTGGTGTTTTGCTTTGAAAGGTACCACATGTAGCATATTGAAACTTTCCAGCTCGCAGAAAGTGAAGAACAGTGCAAACACTGGAGCAACAAAATATTTCATTCTTTCATAACTTTGTTACTTAAGTAAAAAACACAACCACATCATTAAAGCATTTTACTTGAATCCTCATGTTATGTTTAGATGCCAGAGATGTTAACGAACTCTATGCCAACTTCGTAAACACACGAGGAAGGGAGGCAACAGCTAATCTGCCGGATTACATGACGTAACTCCACCGATACCTGTAATGCCTACAAGTAATAAAAGAACACTCTCCGTAGCTCCCATTCTAAGAATCATGCCCCCAGTTCCTACGTACAAGGGCAGTATTATGCCTTTTCACTCGTGACACATGAAAGTGTCAAAACTTCCCATTTATTTTCCAGTTGTGCCTTTAAATAGACACAATACATCCAGCCAGATTGCCTAGATTTTCCACCATATGGCCAGCGCTGCTTGATTTGTCTTCTGGAAATGACATGATTCGTTCTTCAAACTTATTCCACTGAAAAGGCTTTTCCACATGTCACCCAGTATTGACAGTCTCTCCAGAATTACATTTGTAGGAGATGCAGTAAGTAAGTGCAAGATTTGTTAGCTGTCTCTGAGCATCTTTGATTCGTAACGAATAAACAATAAATGCTTTCTGTAAAATACTTTAACGTTAAAATAATTTCAAGACATCCAAGTCCCCAGACCCCTGTGAATTCAATAATATATATGATGTATATATTTACCCAAACAAGGATAACGTTACATCATTTTTTGGAATGCTTTTCTTCAGACTGAAGATAGAATCTGAAGATTTCAATTAGAAAATACGTTGTCAATAACATGACAGATCTTACAAACGCGAGTCTTTTATACAGTTTCCATTTAACTCGCATCCACAATACGGTTGTCATCGTGACGTGTTGTCCAATACTCCCGTAGCACAAGCCTAGGTGCTCCTGTAAAGTTTTTTTACTATATTAAGCCTTTAGATCATATTTTAACGCAGCTTTACACTCTACTGAAAATCTTCAAAGTTATTGCACCTATTCTTTCTGTCCTTAGCAATGATGTTACCATCGGGCCATTTTTCTCCCAACCAGCTGTTGGTAATTGGCCTAATATGGAAGGATAATTATACTATCAAGTCTTCATTATCCAGGCCAATAGAGCCAGAAAAGCAGATAACAGAGGCAGTGCTTGATATCACTGCTATAACCGACCACGTGGAGTCAGGCCCTTCGGAGTTATCAGGTCCTGCTCTGTACGAGTTCTGCTGGTCCACAGCTCTCCCAGGCAGAGCCCTCCAGGGTTGTTCCCTATTTCACAGAATCATAGTATCCTTATGGTTGGAAAAGACCTTTAAGACCACCAAGTCCAACCATCAACCCAACACTGCCCAAACCCCCACTACCCCATGTCCCTCAGCACCACGTCTGCCCGGCTTTGAATCCCTCCAGGGATGGCGACTCCACCACTGCCCTGGGCAGCCTCTTCCAATGCTTGACAGCCCTTTCCAGGAAGAAATCTTTCATAATATCCATCCTAAACCTCCCCTGGCGCAACTTGAGGCCGTTTCCTCTTGTCCCATGGCCTGTTCCTTGGGAGAAGAGCCCGACCCCCCCTGGCTCCCCCCTCCTTTCAGGGAGCTGGAGAGAGCGAGAAGGTCTCCCGTCAGCCTCCTTTTCTCCAGGCTGAACACCCCCAGCTCCCTCAGCCGCTCCTCACCAGACTTGTGCTCCAGACCCCTCCCCAGCTCCGTTGCCCTTCTTCCAAAGGCAGCAGAGTGTGTGTGGTGGCAGATATGGAGTGGCTTCTGTACAAGCTAATAAGGCCTACATATACCTACTCAAATGTATCTGAACACCTGTAAACGACCCGCTGGCCCAAACCAGCAGGCCAGGAGGAGGAAGGTCTTGCTGGCTGGCCTACTGGTCAGCCAAGACACCTTCCTCTTGGCTACCCCAAACCCGTTTCTTCCTCTCTTCTTGCTCAAGCAAATTACTTGTCAAAGTTTGCATCGTGTCTCCCTGTTTCAGGGCACTTGAAGGACCGGGCTACTCTCCTTTGAGGGTGAAGCCATGGGCCACCAGTAGGCCCTCTCTAGTCTGCGTGTTTGATAAAAATGGTTTTAAAAGAAGGTGTTTCCTTAACAAACAGTAAATATTGTCTCTCCTGTATTATGTTAAATAACATTAAAAACATCTGGTAAATAAGTCAACAGCTTTATTCAAATGTTTTGTTAATTATCTAGCCAAAGCACTGCAGCTATCTGTCTGAAAAGGGGTTCCAGGAGGCAGAATTTCCACAATGGACAGAGAGCATCTGACCTGCTATCTAGTAGAAACATTTCACGTAAGGAAACTTCGAATTCTATTTTTCCTTCTGCTGAAACATTAAAGAAAGATGATAAACAGTTTATTATCACCTGCCCTTCTCAGTCTGCGACTGGATCTAAAAATGTACCACGTTCCCTCCACAGTTCGATGGCAAATGGATCTTAAAATAAACACGCCTTTGCCTCAAGTGGATGTTACGGGCACATGTGGATGGAACATACTGTTCCTCTATGCCTTAGCTAAACTTTATAGGAAAGTACTTCAACAGCAAAACCCACAGCAAAAACCAAATGTATATTCCAGCTAGAATACAGATAAACAGGGCCTTTTAAAACTTCACTAGGCTGACTTGTCAAATTCTGACAGCATATAACGCATTCAGAGTTTTATAAGCCCAATAAGTCCGTGTGACACCAAAAAGGGAAAAAACTGTAATATCTAAAAATAGTCTACACTCAGTTTAGTAGGTTGTTGAGCATTTTGATATCGACTGCCTTTTTTTCTTTATATATACAAATATAAATAGTTTTGGTTTAGACATATTCTAATTCGATGATGTCGGTAGAGGTGTTTATTCAGTTTTCATTGACATAGGAAGGGAAGAAACAGTTGCTTGGCCATGCAGTTGTGGTGCAGGTTTCAGAGGCATTTGTTCCCGTAGCTGGTGTCCACGGGGAGGGCTGTTGCCATCTTACTGTCTGGATAAACTTGAGTCTGAATTTTTTACTCAGAAATTAACTTTGTTTTAATAGAGCCTGGAGCTTTTCTTTTTTTTCCCCCCTGATTATCCACAATGTCCAGTTTGCTGGACCATGCTGAGTCAAAATAATTTTGGGTCAAATGTGGCAAACGGTATCATATATCTCTGGAAAGTTGAGCAGAAACTCCGGCTTTCTCAGGAAGAAGCTCTTTTTAAGTCTTGACATCTCACACCGCAGGAAAAGTTCTCTTAATGCAGAGAAGTACTAACTACACATACACCTCCTCATTAGAAACACAGATTGATCGACCAGTCTACCTCAGGACTTCTGTCTGAATTCGTGGGGAGCCACAGAAAGATCTAACTGGTCAAGCCAGGCTTTATCGGCCTCACAGATTTTGCTCAAATATCTGCGGGACAACAGAATGCACCCATTAATTAAAAAAAAATAAAAATTGACAAGCCTTTACTGTTATAACTGGGTTCCTTAATGGTCTCACTCCGTTGCTCTAGCAGCTGCGTGCAGGGTCCATCCCATTATGCTCTCAGGACAATGTCCCTAGACAACCCACAAGCCCACTCTTCACATTGAGGAGCCATTGCATTTTTATATAGTTATGAACCGCTCTTTTCCCCCAAATGCTGCCCTACAACATTCACCATCTATTGCCTACTCCTTCATATTTATTGTAGAAGTTGACAGTATTAAAAAAAAAGAAATAGTCTCCTTTCTTCTTCTAGCGACCCGGTCCCTGACAATCTTGCATGAAGTTTGAAGTCATTTTTGCTGCTGTGAAACTACACGAACCTATAATTTAAAGATAGGTTTAAATACGAACATCTCTTTACTAATGGAAAACCAAACCTCATTTTTTGGTTCTGTTTGTTTGTTCCGGGAAAATATTTATCTGGTTGCCTGTTTCCAAATCCTCGGCCGAAAGGTCAAAGATTAAAACCGAGCAGCCGCCTCCTGTGCCCTCAACGCAGACAACCTCCGCTCTCTGGGCTTCCTGCGACTCACAATTCGTCAGCCACTGATTACGAATAACGCCTGGAACGGTTATCTCTATATGGTATGTTTCTGACTCAAATGTCATAACCAATGAGTCACCGTGAGTAAGAGAAATAAGATTACCTTTTAAAATAAGTTTGCAGTAATCCTTTTCTTAAATGTCATAGCTAACTACTCCTTCTTTTGCACGACAGGCAACTTTGAAGTAAAACCCACTTGTGAATGTGCAGTGACTTGGTATTTCCATGATGAAGAGGGGAGCGGATTACTTTTTCCGTACATCTTTATTTGTTACGTTTTGGAGCTCACATCCGTGTGCCACGCAGACTTAAATTCACGAGTATCAGTACAAATACGCTGACATTTCTTTCATACATGTCTCTTTTATTTTTTTTTACATTCACAAAACTTCATAGGCGGAGAGGAAATAAGTCAGACTACTGAAAACTGGAAAGCTTTAAAAATAAAATAACGAGCAAAGAATTTTCCAGTAGGTGGGGCAATAAAAATGAAAGGCGGGTCCCCCAAGAGTCACAAACATGGAAGATTATAGTGGAGGAAACGGCCAAGATTGGATAAGCTGGCTGAACAGGGAGAAACAATACCAGAGACACAGGCTAAATGGAACGGGAACTTTGAATTGGTGATAAAGGACCCATTATCTACATTTCTTTAATTGACTGGTGTGACAATGGATTTAAAGTAGAAAAACAAGGAATCCTGTGGAACCATTAGCATTTAAATAAGTGTTTTGGGGGGAAGGCTGAGAGAAATTCACTTAGAGTGGCGGAGTTTGGGCAGGATATGAACCTATTTCCAGGAACAGCGGTATTGTTAAAGGGGCTAACAACTGCTACAGACTTGTCCGTGCTCACGACGTGAATTATTCGCTACGCGCAAGAACTCGTACTGCTGCGGCCTCTGCCACCGTTTCGCGGAGCCGGGTGGGTCCTGGCATCCAGGTCCAGGTGCACTCTCAGGGGTTTCAGGGCGAGCAGAGCATCCCCCACGGCCGTGCTCCCTGGCAGGGTCCTGGTCTGCTCCAACACTGAGCCCCCCTGCCTGGAAAGTCTTACGCAACTTGTGAACCTTACGTTTCTTATCTTGGAAACAGACATATTTAAAACTTAAAAGGGGTTGAAATCTTTGCCTGCTATTTTCACCACGTGAGTATGCTGGAGGAGCAAACAGAGTTTTGCTCCCCGCTGTACTAAACCGTACACAGAGATTTGGGAAATGGATGTGGGTCCAGGAGCTAGAACGTCCTTCAGCCTAATCCCACCCCCAGACAAGCTCTATCTTTTTATGCTCAGACAGCTCTTTGAAAAGATTACTTCAATGGACAAACATTTTTTCCGTTTATCTGACAGTCTCAAGGAGTTTTCTGTGAATTACTGAACTTGCAAGCTGATACTGCGCCGGAACTGGGCTGAAAATACAGATCTTAGTGGCCCTCCAGCAGCTGAAGGGGGCCTGCAAAAAAGCTGGAGAGACTTTTTACAAAAGTTGTAATGTATGTAGTGACAGGATGAGGGGTAACAGTTTTAATCTGAGAGAGGGGAGATTGAGATGAGATGTGAGGCAGAAATTCTTTGGTGTGAGGGTGGTGAGCCCCTGGCCCAGGTTGCCCCAAGAAGCTGTGGCTGCCCCATCCCTGGAGGGGTTCAAGGCCAGGCTGGACGGGGCTTGGAGCAACCTGGGCTGGTGGGAGGTGTCCCTGCCCAGGGCAGGGGGATAGGAATGAAATGAGCTTTAAGGTCCCTTCCACCCCAAACCATTCTATGATCTTCTGACCAGCCTTAGGCCTCCTCCACTGACAATATGCCATCACCTGATCACAAGGTGGTTTGTTGGTTTTTTTTTTAACAAAAAATCCTCAGACTGCAAAGCCCTTATTTAGGTATCAGAAATGGGTCTCACTTCCAAGACATTAAGCACCACTAAGCATTTCAAAGAAAGGCTAGTTGAGCAGCTAGAGCTCTAACTGTGGAGTACAACTTCTGCTGGAGTAGAGTTGGAAGGTAACAAGTCAAATTGCCTCACCTTGTTTCTTTACAGCTGCCTCCCACCTCTGCCTATCAAGAAGTTCTTCTCTTGAGACTGCTAAAACGTTATTTAGAGGAATTAGTACATTTTTCTCAAAAGTTTGATCCATTCTTTGAAGATCTGCGTGTCAAAAAATGATACAAAACTTGTCAGGTAACAGATTTAGTGCATAATCTATGAAGCTATCAACTACACCAGATTTTTTTAAGGAATCTCTCCCTGAAGGCAAGAGTTTTCTGATCAAGATGTCCTACATGATCAGCACAAGTTTCAGTCACTGTTCCTTTGAATACAGGAATTTTGATACACCCTTATTCCATCGTCTTTATCCCCTTCATTTTTTTGTAATAGACACAAGAAAAATTGTTAATTTTCAAACAGACTTTGCCTCCTCTTCTTCCCACAAGCCTCTTTTAAAAACAATTGTATTTCAAGACAGAGAAACTTCTACTTTTTAGGACTTGAGAATGTTCTCTTTTAAGCAGTAGATTTTTCTGAAATTCTCTTAGAAAAAGAGTTTTCCACATACCCAGTACAGGTCCAATGAAAACAGATATTTTGCTGATGCTGTGCAATTATCACTCTTTCAGGGGAAGAGGTAAAAAAATTGCCTGGATCACTTACAAAAGTTTTTTGAAAAGAGTAAAAAAGAGGAAATAATCCTGTCACGTGAATTTTAAAAACATTTATAAACACAAAGATCCTTGAAAATTAAAACCAAGCACTATAATTAATTGATGTTCAAGAATGAGAATGAAGTCGCATACATACAGTATTTGTCTCAACACCATGGGTTTTTCATTACTTTTTAATAGTAGGTAAGATCCAGATTTTAAGCACTTATCTTGAACATTGCCTCTCAAGAATTTTATGTGCTTGGCTGTTGACAGGAGAATGAACAACCCATTCCACCAAAATTTCACCACAGAGAGATGGCATTGGTTGTGAAGATGAACACATGGAGATCTCGTCTAGTCTGGCTAAAATCTCTCCCCCCCACTAATTATACTGTGTAAAAGGTGAGTAGGGGGACTGTTATAACATTTTCCTCTCCCTGGAGATTTACAGGAGTTGAGCTGGCTGCCTGTCTAAACTGGGATGGCAAAAGAGGCAGTAGGCTGTGACAGCCACTCCATCCTGTGAAGGACGTTCATTCACCCTTTTGAAACAAACACCTATTCGATATAAATGAGACAAACCTCCAAAACATACTGGAAGCAGACACCAGAACCTCAGGTCTCTCTGCTGCTTTTCACCTGGCCTTTCACATCTCTCTCATGCCTGGTTCCACAATGGCTCCTTTCAACAGGAGAAAATGTGGTCCACCTGCAGCAGAGGAGCCCATTCAGCTGCACATAGCTTTGATTACAGGTCTGCAGCTGCAAGCTCTCTAACCAACAGCCTATTTATTATGCAGCTGATGAGTGTTAGTCTCACCACCGTGTTCTTCTCCTTCTCCTGCAGACATCTTACATAGGACTCATGCTCGTCTCTCTAAATACAGCTCAAGACACCATGTTCAGACAGGAACCTGTCTCCCAGAAGAGGCACAACTCATGGGTAAGTGATGAGCTGATCATCCCAAGAACCTCAAGGCTTGCTAGAGATGTGACTATGGGGCAAGCAGTTCCAGAAAATGGGTCAACTGGCATTGCAGGGCGTAATGATTTTACCGTTATTTATAAAACTGGACTACTTTTCTCTTTCAGCTATGTTTTAAAATACTCGTTGCACCAGTTGTCCCCATTCAGTCATGCCCAAAGACCACCGAATGTAAGAAGTGCCATACTGGGTTAGGCTAGGACCCCACCTAGCCTTGTATTCTGTCTCCAAAAGTGGCAAAATGGGGTATTTAAGGAGAGAGTACAAAGCTGGCCACTACATGCAATCCTCTCTTGTGCTCTCCAGCATCCATGATTGATGCATTTGAGGTATTAGAGAGAACATCCTTCCCAGTCATTTTAGAATCCATTTATCGACCTGTTTTCCTCTAATGAATTTGTTGAACATCCTTCTACTCTCTGCCTTCGCATCCTCCTTTGACAATAGGTTCCAAAACTTCCCTACCTGCTGAGAAGTATTTTTTACCTGTTTTAAACCAACCGTATGCTGGTTTTGTGGAGCGCCGTTACTCTTATCCAGGGAGACCAGCTGAATAACAGTTCTCTGCTTAACTTACAAGGAATTCATGACTTTGCGAACCCAATCGGATTTGCCTTCAGGCTTTTTTTCCTCTGCGTTGGCAATTCCTAGCCTTTTGAATGTCTTGCCTCTTAAGGGTCCCATCTCCTTAGACATTTGCATTGCCCTTATTGTCTAACGTCTTTATTTACAATGTGCCCTTCTTGAGTTCCGAAGATCAGAAACACGGCACTGCCACTAACGGATGCCTTTTTGGTGACTGATTCTGAGAGGCTGGGATTTGAGCTGTAGATATCGGCGAACGCAGCAGACCTGCTCTTTCCCCTTCTGGTGCTCAGCAAATGTGAATTCTCAGCACCTGATTCACAAAAGCTCCTCCAGAGATCACTGACGCTTCGAAGGGTAAGGCCTTTCCATGGCCATGAGTAAGTTTTTCCCGTTATTTATAAGAAAATTATTTGATTAATTCTGTCTGCCTCTGTATGTTTAAAGAGCATACAGTAACTCAATCAGACAATTAAGTTTCTTTAAAAGTTCTTTAAGGCAGTAAAACGACTCTGACTTGTTGCACTGGTGCAGTTAAGACCAGGCCCAATTATTTCAAACCTTAAACAAATGCAAAACACATTCGGAGTTGAGAAGGCTGTACTATTCAATGAGCTGGGCAAAAATTAGAGCTAAATGTTTCTGATTATATTAGCGTAGTATTTTAGTGAAGCCATTCGATGGGAGAGTGCGCACAGAGGATTTCCTTTAGGAAGCTAACAGATTCTGTTTCCAATTCGAATTGGAAGGCTCCCAGCCTCTGCCGCACTGACTCCTGCCACCTCTGTAGGGACTGGGTGTGCTTTACCTTTGTGTGATTTATCTATGACACTGCGCAACAGCTGACACCGAGACCCCGGTACCACAAACCGTCCCTCAGGGTCACATCTCTACGTTTACGCAGCAATTGAGAAAATAAAACTGTCCCTTCCAAAGGAAGATTTTTGCAGTTGTGAGTTCAAGTCAACCCAAAAATCAGATGGGACCTTGTAATTCAGTGTTAAGAGATCTTCGGGGAGCAAGAAATTGGAGATAAATGGCTCCTATCCGGTATGTTTCTCCTTCCCTCGAAACCTGGGACTCCAGTTCATCCCCAGTTTGTACCGCAGCCTCTCAAAGGGTCCAATTTCTCCTCTAGTTTCTACCGTACCATTTCCTCAAGCGCTAATGCTCACTTATTGCCTCTCTACTGGGAGGCTATTCAAGTTCTTCTCCTTGCTGATGAGCAGCCTTATTCCAAAACAGCATCCCGGCGCGAGCGCCTCTCAGCTCCGTCCCAGTCAGAGTCCGGTAAGCTGCCACTTCCGAAGAGGAAGAAGAGATTGTCTTAACCCAGACCAAGATAACCTGTGCTGATTAACCCCCATCAAAGCCCTGCTGGAGATAAGGCTGTTGCAGGCTGAACCGTGTCAGCTAATCAAGAAAAAGGCTAAGACTTTTATCTTTAAATCTAATGATATGAAGCTAAATGCAGTTACTTAAGGTACCTGAAATAAAGTAGCTTACTGAGGAAAGTAAAGTTTTAATTTGCTCATTAAAGGGACCTGGTGAAAAAGTCAGTTAACTAAATGTCAGATGGTTCTATTACTGAGATTATCAAAATATATTTTGTTCACAGTTTTGCACTGTAGGGGAGTTAATTTTGTAAGGAAAAATTTGAATTTCGCGTATCCTAACTCTATTGACATTGGAACTAGGAATGCACTTTCCAGAAGTAGCGAAGACTAATTTAAAACTAGTTGTTCCTTTTTTTTTAATTTTACTTTTTATTTCCATACTCCTTCATTTTGATAGTGGAAGTCTTCCCATACACTTGAACAAACAGAAAACGGAGCTCAGGAAAGTTGCAAATCAGTAAAGCCGATGCTGAAGTGTTCTTTCAGTGAGAATTTGCCAATTGATTGGAAGAGAAATATTTTGCTCCAGTTTGCTCACGTTGAAAGAATTCTGACAAATCCCTAGGGAGTTTTGAAAGTTACTTGACTTCCTTCCTGCGCCTCTGCCTGAGTCCTGGGCTGTGTAACGTGGTGAGAGGAGCCCAGCACTGACCACTGCTGGGCTCGAGGGGCTTCCTGATCTCCGGCCCTGGGCTAGCAAGAAAACCGTTAAAGCTAAAGATGCCAAATCCACCTCTACCCCGTCCTCTAGGGCAGCCTTCAGGGGAAGTGGGGGGCGGGGGTGGAAAAGGTGCTCAACTTACGTTTGTGAATGTAATGAAGCCAAATGCGAGGAGATCAGTGTGTTATGGAATTAAATTTCTCCACCAAGCGCTGCAATGAACTGATAGTCATCTTGGATGAAAAATCTTTATTTACTTGCTGCATCCAGACAACGTGAATCCCCTTTGCGCTGCCCGGCCAAGTGGCTGACATAAGTAGTGCTTAGAATAGCTCTCAGGGAACATTAGAGAACAGGGTCTTTCTTTTATGTTATTTATTATCTATGTTGGCCGATCTTCAATATTTTCATCATCTTCATAGGGATTGTGTTTCCTTCCAGTGTCTTTCACCATCCTTGGGGACTCTTAAACATTTATGTCTGCACTCAACAGGAGAAACTGAAGATATTGTACGTGACTTCAAGCTAAATCCTAGAGTAATGTATTGCTAGGGAAATCACGAAATTCTGACAGACCTGCCAATTGTACTTGCAAGGAGAACTATGGAAAACCTGCACTTGTAGCAGTCAACAGGCAGATGTGCACAGTAACGTAATAAAGTGTAAGGTGAGTATTTAACAAATCATATAATTGCTTGCACTTCTGGCTTCTGTAGGTTGTTGTTGGCTTATCAGCATTTGGACCCTTGAATTAAAGGGGAGACGGGTAGTCTTAGCTCATAGATACCACACTTATTTTTCCCTCCACCATTCTAAAATTTCAAAAGAGAAATGATAAGGGAAAACCAGAATTATCAGAAACCTGATTTCTAGTATGTAGGTACTCAACACTTTCGCAAGACTATCGGACTGTTTGGTAGGCAAGGATTGGGGTTATCCATTAGTTATGTTTCTAAAAATATTTGGCATTATGTATTATCTTATCCACGCGCAACTCTGCAGGGGGCAGATCAGCATTTATGTTTTTTTCTTAAGAAATGGCTTTAAAAATATGTGGTTAACTTGGAGCTGTTACCGGCCTAGTAAGAAATATAACGTGGGATTTATCACCAGTGAAATATTATTATTACCCAAATAAGATATATTTTTCATCATGCTTATTCATTTACGAAACACACTTAACTCATCTCAGTTGAACTCCAGCTTGAAATTCCTTGTGTTGCACAACTGAATTCAGTGTTCCATTAAAATACTTCAGGACAAAAAGTTTACGCTTTATTTCAATCAAACTCTTCACAACAAACACAATAGCGTAACTGATTCCCCGAGATCATCTAGTGACACTAGCTGTTGCAAACAAAGAGCTTGAAAATGCAGTTTATTTTTAGCTGATAACGAGGAGTCCAAAAGCCGCACAGTAATTTCCACATTAATTCAAATACTTGGGACTTTATCGCAAATTAATATCAAGCGACTAAACAAACGACTTTGTGCTTTGGCTGCCCTCTGAGCCCTGATGAGCAGAACCCTGTCCTACCCACAGACCGCTCCGGCTTCAGCCAAGTCCAGGGCAGTTGGAGAACTGTGGGGTCACAGCCGGGTCCCCTCTTTTCTCCGTCCTGAGTCACAGATGACTCCAGCCACCGTAGCCCTGATGCCCTGCGTTCAGCGGGAACCACGCTCTTCCCTTCAGTGGGTTCGCATTGTGACTTTGAACTTAAAGAAAAAAAAAAGTTCCATGTTGTCTTTGAAAAATCATCATATAATTAAAAAAAAAATTTAAATTCTAAATCTATATGGAACAGAAAATACAGGAAAATGACCACAATTTGATTTTTTTTTCCTATTTTTTTTGGCAGCATTTCTGTCATAGAAAAAAAAAAAACAAAACATTTTTCCCTATAATTTATCAGGAATTTAGCAAGGATGCTCTGCTCCAGCCCTTCTCTGGAGGCTAAATAATGTTTTAAAAGGAGTTGAAGCGTTTCAGTAGTACAAGTATCATGAGAAATTAAATAACTACCTGTAAATCTGCGCAAAACCTCAGTAGTGCTTATTCCATGTATTTAATGTAGCAAAAAATAGAAATCCTGTGCACTAAAAAACCGATATGCACCAATGTAATCATTGTAAGGGTGGGGAAAAACTTAATATTTCAGGGTCTGATAACTTTCACATGGTGCTTTAAATCTAAATATGTGGCTGATTATGAATGAAATAAAATGGCTAGGTTTTCAGGTAATTAATGTCCATCCCTTACAAAAAGCACTTTTTCAAGGCAGCCTGAAGTATCTCCTACTTTTGCCCTCTAACATCTTTGCTTTCTGGAGTCTATTTGAAGGCAATCACGACGCAGTTGAATGAACATTCAGTTAATTTTTTTTTTTTTTACCTTGTCTTTACTGGAAGCTCTTTAAAATTTATTTGCTCAGATTTTGTGTTATTCTCTCCACCTCTTCCCCTCCCCTCTCAGGATGCTGCATCGCTTCTATCTTTTTCAAAAACCGTCAGTTCGTACTTTTGACTGCCCGGAAAAGACAATGCCTTGAAAAGTTTGTATTGGTTTTGTTATTTCAGTATTTGAAATATGACCTCTGGTTCATGGCCATAGGTTTAGGAGGATTATCATTTATCTTGTTTTTACTACCTGGCAACAAAACTTTCTTGTTTTGGTGTGCGACCAGCATCCTGCAGTATCAACTCTTGAGACTATTTCTGAAGATAACATTGGTAGTTTTTCCGTCTTAATCGCTCCCCTTGCATAGCTCATTCCTTGTCGTGAAGTACCGTGAAAATATTTGCTTAAAATTTTATGCCATTTACAGAAAATAGTTTAAGAATGGTTGTCTCAAAAGAGCACCTGTATTTAGACAAGAAAAATCTTAAATGAGCTGCTCTCTCTTGGCTATTCCAGGTTTACACCAACTCCTCCTCATAGGAGCAAGGTTCTACTTTTCCACAGGCTCGTCTCACTACAGGAGCAACACAAATCAGTGTATTAAACTGTTCGTATTTTATGATAAGATAAAACCTTTTCCTGAAGGTTAGGGTTTTTTTTTTTAAATATTTTGCAGTAGTGACAACTCATGTGTGAGCCGTTTCGGCTATTTTCCTTCACCTGAACCCAGCTGTAGGGATCTATTTAGATTTATTATAGAACCTAATTAACTCTCAACTTCTTTGAAATAAGAAACTTGTGCCCGCACTCGTATCAGTTTCACCAGCAAAATGTAGGAAACTGGGAGTTTTCCTGCTTTTAGCCCATGAACCGCCTTTTTACAAGCCAACCGACATTTGACATGGAGAATAGGGAGAGAATTAGTGAGATTATTTTCATACCTGCTAATCCGGTGTGTACACTGTCATCTATACTGGTCCTGTGCTCAGCGCAAAAGACAAAGAACACAATATTAAGGAATTATTTTCCTTGTGCATAAAACACATTTCTCCTCCTCTAACGTGCATTAACCTCGACTGTAAATAGCAAACGTTTTGCTTTTTGGTGGAAATGCTTCCCTGGACAGGAAGGTTTTCTAAAAGGATTTTGGTGTACAGTTCTTGAATGCTAACGCACAAAGTCCGGCATCTCTAACTTTGTGATGGTTAGAAGTAATTTCCGTGAAGAAATACTGCTGTGGACGCTTAACTTTTGAAACAACAAAAAAAAAACGCAGAGAAAGTTTTGTGGCTTCTCAAAACCCGAAGAACTTGAATGTATATGATATACGTTGGTTTGTTGTTTGTTGTTTTTCTTTTTTTGGCGTTCAGTTGTAATATGGTATGCACTCAACATGTTTTTCTAGCATGACATATTAAAAAAAAAAGTCCAACTTGTTATTTTCTGTAAAGAATGAAAAGCTGCTTAAACAGGATTTGCTCTGATTTCTCTCCAATTAAAATAGAATGCAAATAGCTGAAAGTTCTTAAACAATGTAAACAGCAACAGTAAGGGTACTATTAAAAGGTATCCGGCTGTAATTTTAGCTTTTAAAACTCTGTTTTTAATTTTTCCCTACATACCCCTGGCAAAAAAGAAAGTTCCTTTACAGGGACAAATGAACAACAATGTGATGGAAATACGAAAAGATATCTTTTCATACCTTTTGACTTATATTTTTAGCTTCATTCCCTACATCATCAAGACAACAGCTCCCTAGTAATTCACCATCTCACTCTTCCCTTTGGTTACTTCATGTAATAACTTACTTTCTTTAAAATCTAACAAGCAATGAAGCTTTTCATAACTTGCTTAACAGTGTAAAGGACCACACGATGCTTTTTAGTCTTGCAGCCTCTCCAGCTCTCCCTCGGAGAAAGAGGTGATCCCATCGTTCCTCAGTTGACAGCACCTTGTTCTCAGCCTTTTTCCATAGGGACTTAATGACAAGTTTTCAAGTTCAGTCAGACTAGAGAAAAAGAATATTAAAAAAAAGAAGTGGCATTTCTGATGTTTTATGCTCTCTTTTGGATGCGCATGGGTATACCTGAACTTTTCACTGTTGTACTGGCAACGTTCAAAGACAACTTTGATGTTTTTTCTAACCATAAGTGTGGTTATGCACTGCTTGAATCTTCCAGTTTAGGCGGTCTGTGCCAACAGAACAGGAACTGGACTCCTAAAAACCTTCGAAGAAGTTAGTCTCACAGCATCCAGACTGATGAGCTCTCCTGCCCAGCTCACATGCATGCCTCCGCGTGATTGCCAATAAAACTATCAAACGTTTGAAGAGCATTTAACTGATGATGATAGGTAAGGTTAAAACCAAGGGTTTCTTTCAACGGTCGTTCCACTTTGCGATCCCTGTTTTTGCTTACTTCCAGATTATCCGGTCTTGGAAAACAAGTTCCTCTCAAACTTTTCAATGCGCTCAACAAAACACTTAGGCTGTGGGTCAAATAACTACTAATGCCATGTTACATTCTTCCTTCCGTGTTCTGGACTGTAATCCCACTCATTGGCCACGTGCACCAATTTTGTAAATTCAGTATTATGTTTAAATCCCAATGAGATTACTCAAGTTATTCAAACATAAATCTTTCTAGGAGTGGGGCCTAAGGCTATGCAGTCCCAGGGCAGGAAAACTTTTTAGCTTGTCTTCTACAGGGCCAAGCACACTGTCAGACATAACAAATAAATAATACTGTGCAAATATCATTATCTGAATCACAAGTCTATTTTTGCAAAAATATCATGTTCCCTAGTGGTTGAAACATTATTCCAGGCTAGATCAATCTTGAGTTCGTATTTCAATGTTACATATCATAGCACAGTCACATACTATGTAATTCATCCAGTGGATTCCTATTTGCCATTGGCGACAGAGTAGTATTTTTTCAAGACAAGAAAAAAGATTTTTACCATTTTCTTCCCATGAACGTAGTGAATATAGCATTGGAACTGAAAAGGTCTACTTAATTTCAAATATTTCCTTTGATTTTTATAAGGGCTGTTATATACTTTGGCCTCCTAATTTTACATCGGTAATTCCTACTCCACTCTACTCAGTTGCATGTGGTACCTGGAGTTAATTACTGCACTTATTCTTGACTTGCGTTTATATGCATGGGTTGTCCCTATAGTAACACCTGAGATCAGATGAGTACTGAAACCCTTTCCAGACGTGTGGGACCCTGTAGGTTTCAGACACTCTTTTAATTGTTTCTCTAAGACTAAAAGAAATTCTGCCTGGGGGTCGATGAAGTATCGTGTGCTGTTGAAGTTGGCTATTCCTCTCCTGCAAGGCAGGAGCTGCTACACCACTGTCACCAGCGTTTGTTGAACTTATTCTGGGAAACCTCAAAAGGTGGAGACTCTGCTCCACCTCTGAGCAATTTCCTTCACAGTCTTCACCATTAGAGAGTCTTCCTTCGTGTCTAACCCGAATCTTTCCCTTGTAATTAGGTGGTAGCAATTATATTCTATTTTCACACTCTGCTTTGTTCCCTCTTCCTGTCACATCAAACCTTTGGAATTCTTTATCAAGACCAAGGCTTCAGCAGCAAAAAATAAGGGGGTTAAATGCCAGATCATTCAATTCTCTGGAATCTTAAGATCTCAGATCAAAAATGTTTTGTCTCTCATCCATTGGATTAGTTCATTGGGCAGAACTGAAAATATGGGTATAAGGGACTGATCTGCTCCAGTCTTTCATCATAATAACTATGGATTTTCCTTTGTCTTAATTTCTAGACATCTTCTTTCCTAACCACGCGGTTATCTCAAATTATTTTTATATCAAATCATCCTGTGTTACATTAACCTTTTCATCCTACTGTGGCTACAGGTACTAGCTGGACATTACTCTCAGGTACCTGTTTGTTGATGTTCCTGCTCACCAGCTACCCAAAAGTTAGCCCTGTGTTACCAGTCATTTAGTCAAGAAGCACCCAATGGGAAAGAAAGGGAACAGGGAAAGAAGCTGCACTTTGCGCTGTGATTCTGGAACAACAAGGCTGAGTCTTCAGTGGTGCGATGTAAAAACTAACAATAAAAAAAGCCCTGGCATTACAATATTTGTAATTTTGCCAACCCATTCCTCTTTCTGGTGGGAAGCATTATCCAGAGAAACCCCATGTGCAGTTTCTGTTCCCGTCCTGGGAGCAATTCTGAAAATCTTCCCATAGGTCACCTGTCTCCTCCTGCTTTCCGTCTCTGGAACAGAGAGCTGCCAGGCCAGCAGTGCTCCCTCACACACCATCCAACTTTTCAGTTGAAAATCACCGCCCCCACCCAGCTGAGCTGGGTCCACTGGGTTGCCATGGAAGAGAAGATCAGTTCAACATTTGGGGATTGTTCAGGAACATTGATTCACTCTCTCTTCCAAGACTGCTCTACTCCTGACTATGTTCCTGATGCAAGTATTCATAGAATCATACAATTGTCAAGGTTGGAAGGGACCTTAAAGATCATCTAGTTCCAACCCCCCTGCCATGGGCAGGGACACCTCCCACTAGATCAGGTTGCTCAGAGCCCCATCCAGCCTGGCCTTAAAAACTTCCAGGGATGGGGCTTCCACCACCTCTCTGGGCAACCTGGGTCAGTGTCTCACCACTCTTATGGTGAAGAACTTCTTCCTAACGTCCAGTCTGAATTGTCCCCTCTCTACTTTTAATCCATTCTCTCCAGTCCTACCTTTAGCTGGTACCTTACCGTTACATCCTAAAAAGTCCCTCCCCAGCTGTCTTGTAGGCCCCCTTAAGATACTGGTAGGCCACCATGAGGTCTCCTCGGAGCCTTCTTTTCTCCAGACTGAACAAGCCCAACTCTCTCAGTCTGTCCTCATAGGAGAGGTGCTCCAGCCCTCTGATCATCCTCGTGGCCCTTCTCTGGACACGTTCCAGCATGTCCATATCTCTCTTGTAGTAGGGTCTCCAGAA
>VWZL01005271.1:444629-497046 GCA_013396915.1 Stercorarius parasiticus | reverse complement strand
TTGACAGCCACTCTTTGGGTGTGGCCATCAAGCCAGTTCTTTATCCAGTGAGTTGTCAGTGGATTCCTGCGCGTCCTTACCCATTTCCACCGATCACATACTTCTTTTTCTTTGCTTCCCATCACCTAGGGTCTAGCCAGACCCTACTCTTTAATCGTGCCCTCTGGGACCCAGTTGTTGTTGATTTTTTACCTTCTTTACTCATGGGCTAAACAGTGAAACTAGCCGTCAAAACTAGATGGTAGCAGTGAACATGTTGTTGAAGCTCCCTCCCACTTCTTGCCAGCTGGTGGACCTCTTGGATGCTCTTTTTAAATATGCTTGCTAATGATTATATATCATGATTACTATAATGATTATATATCATTATTATTATAATGATATATATCGTTGTTGTTATTATCATGGTTATAGTCAGAACCGTACAACAAATATAAAATATAGCCCTGTTGTATGCGCAATGAAAAAAGACAGGGAAAATCCATAGCATACCAGAGGCTTCATAAAAGCAACGTGCTCAGTTAATAGGACTGAGACGACGTCACCTAAGACAACACTGCTCTTAGCGGTTTGAAAACTTATGCACCCTTTGAACCAGTTTGGAGGGAAAAGCTGTACCAGCCCTCATTTCATAATAGTGTTTTGCTGTGAATATGCAATCAACGACAACAAAAAAATTCTAGTTTAAAGACCTAGTAAGACTTAGCAAGCAGAAGGTCTCTTAGCAACAAAACCCCATAACTAATGCGAAGCAGCTGTGGTAATTTTAGAAAATGGCTCAAACTGTTGAAAAGCCATTAGGAAGCTGATATATAGAGAATAAAAAGAACCACTCCACTTTAAAAAGATTTCCCAATATGGAGTGTGATGTTATTTTATAACCAAATCTTAGTCATCCAAAGTTTACATGCCACAAAATGCTATTTATGACCATGTGGCTGGACTTTCTGCAAGTAGCTGGAATTCCATCACATACCTGAAATTCCCCCTGAAAAAAGAAATTGCCAATGGCTAAGCACATATTCTCCTGTGGTAAAGGTGCCATTGCTATATTTCAGTGAAGCTGATGCCACTTATGGTTTGATTTACTATATGCACTTGGAATGGGATCCTAAATAATTGGAATCAATTTCTTTAATCCTGTAACTTTCAGTCTCTATTGGAAATAATGAAAGCCACTTGCTTTTGGTAGGCTTTGCGTATGGCTGATTGTCAGACATTAGCTAGCAGGCTCTCTTGCTTATTTGACTGCTTCTTTAATTGGAAATATCCGGTAGCTTGAAGAATGGCATATTTTAAAAGTGGTATCTGAAGTGAAAAAATGAAAGGTGTCAGGAACAACAAATTTTGTTGGTTTATTCTTCGTGCTGCTACTGAATGATGATTCACTAGTGATTTTTGCTACTCATATTTATGACTGTACCATGGTCTCAAAATAACCTAAAACCTTGGGCAGGCAAAAATTGGTCTCAGTTAGTGAGCACATCAGCTGTCTTCAGCTAGATTCAAGGAGGCTTAAATGCTTTTTTGAATACAGGCCGAACACTGGAAAAATAAAGAATATTAACGGAACAACCTTCATTAGACAGAAACTACTATCCAAGCTGAGTTGGGTGGGATATTCAGCAGTCCTGGATAAACGTGGACGGAGCTACGTGTTTGATCTGTGTGTGCAACGTGAAAAAACTTCTCTGTGCAACCTGGGCACATCAGACGTACTGGTGTTGAACCTGCCCTTGCCAACGGGTCTGGTGGCACAGGAGGAGACCAGTATTGAGTCCCACTCGCTTGTGTCAGGCAGTTCAACTCCCACTTGATTACACTACAAATAATTGTACTTGGAGACTTGATCACAGCTAACCCTACTCAAGGGGTTGTTGGCAACCTCTAATTGTCAAGCCTTATCTGCTTCCTGGCAGAGACAACTGAAGGGATGGTTTTTGGACAAGCTGCCTTGTAGGAGACAAGAGGCAAGATATACGTTATGGTATTAAATGATAGTTATTAGGAAAGCATATATCTAGTCAGCTTTAGAAAACTTAAGTTTTGAGGGAAATAACAAAAAACAGCAACACAATTTTAGGATGGTCAAATGATACAAAGCATGTAAACAGAGCTTCCAGCTCTGACGGCCACCAAGTAAGGAGCCCCAAAATTAGTGTTACCTATACAGAAATACAAAAGGAAACAAGTTTTCACAAATAAGTGAATTCTTGAAAGCTCAGCTGATTTTTTTTTAATATTCCCCAATAAACAACAGGGAGAGCTCCACTGTTTTAGCATCATGTTCTTGTCTGCCTTTTTAGGTTCTCTGTTTTATGGTGACTGATGTTAAACTGGGCATGGGCTGTTTGTTGCAAAATCAGTGATACAGACGAGAAAAGACCACACCAAGATTTCAAAATCTGGTGTTTTGGGCCACTTCTAATTGGTCTGGCTCCCACCGTCTCCTTCATCTGTTAGATTAGATAATAAGTTTATTAACGTAAAACAAATGAATCGAGATTACTGGACAAATAAAACTAAATCTAGCGAAAGTTATGGGATTGTACAGGAATGGTGATATTTAGTGGCTTTGACTCGAACTTGGAAGGAAATTGGTAACACTGGCAAAGCTTCGGTTTTGGCTGTATGTCAGCTTATGAAGTCAAGTAAAGAAACAAGAGAACATTTTTTTCAGGAATGTCTATAAAACTCAAGCTACCAGAATTCACATATCTGAAATAAGAGAAGTCTTCATGTCCGTTTATTCATGCAGTTAATTACTTCTTTTAAAAATGTCATAAAATACCTTTTTTTTTATAACCTGAGTATTGTAAAATACGCAGCGAACAATTATCAGGCCGAAATCACTGTTGCAAAACCCGATTGATTATGTAGAGGACACAATTTGCGATGAAATTTTCTGCAAATACAAAATGCATAATTCAGTTAATGAAATACAGGGAGGGTCGTCTGTGATGAGAAGGTAGGAAAGGGGTAGAATTTATGTTCAGCTGCTCTGTTGTTTAAAAGCTAATTCCATTTCACATATTTGCTATCAAGAGAAACTTGATAATTGTTATTAAACTCAATGGCAACTCGGTGTTGTTATTTGGTGTAGTTGATAAGATTTTATTCACAGTAAAACCGGTTGATTTACTCTTAGTGACCTGCTATATCTGGCAGTGTTTGATGTAGAAATAGCTTTTTTTTTTTCCATTGTTGACAAAGAGCTATTGCTCACTGCCAAATGCCAGTACAGTCCTCTTTCCAACCAAGCCAGGTAGACAAAGACATTCTGTACTTGGAAGTTTCCTGAAATACGTACCTTCTCTTATCACTATTTTCTCTAGGCTGTACTTCTTACACCTAATTTCCACTTCTCTCATCCAGCTCCTACTTTCTTTAAAATCTAATTTTTCTGCATGCTTCCTCAAAAAGCTCCTTTCAGTCTGCCAGCCCTTGCTCTTTCTCCTTCATTCCCACATGCATAGAATTTCCAGCCTAAAAAAGACGACTATCTTGGATTTTGCTCGTGCGTTGTGCTTGTTTTAGTTTTTATTTTACACTGAGTGTAGTCATCTGTCTTTTCTTTTACCAATATAAATAATTATCATGAAGCCACAAAAACGGCCGCATGTGTTAAAGCCAAGTCGGTATCCACATTTTTTGAGAAGTCAGGCTCTTTGGAACATATTCAGCAAAACACTTAGAGTCCTCAAGAAGACAATCTGAGAGTGCCTTGAAGCCCACTTCTGTGACATACAATACTAAATCATAGCAACCAGTACTTAAACTGATATCCTTTCACAGACAGGAAACCATCACAGGATGAAACTGTCATACTTGGCTGCTAATTAGCTAACTTTTGGAGTAGTGTAATTTGAGAGTAATAATAGAATAAGAGGTCTCTTTCAGTACTCCTGAGTGATGTATTGACTTGAAGTTGTGCCACTGGCCTCACCACATGCTTTGGAAATGTATTCAGAACAGTTTTGTCGAGAACCAATACTGTGTTTATACCATACTAATGAATTATTTATTAATAGTAAGTGTACAAGATCCCCAGCCTAAAAACTGGAGTCCTTATTCATCCATGGATTCAAATCCTGTAGGATTTTTCTGTGTCGATATCTTTACCATATGTCAGACATCTTATTCTCTATGATATGGTCCTTCTATATTAATCTAGTATTATACCTAACATCTTTAGGTGTCTAATTTAAGAGGCCGCTCTCCCTTATACTCAGTGGAGAGAGTTAGGCTCTTCCCAAATTTAAGTGTGGGCCAAGAAATTAAGCTCCTGCTTTGAATGGTTGTCTGGAAAAAAAACTACGCCCATCTGCAAATAAAAAGGAGGGTCATTAGCCCTTGTTAGGTACTAGTGTGAATATCAACCTTAATCTTTACTCTGGTCTTGTAACTATACGTTATGCAAAATAACGTATAGATTTAAGTGATATTTACTTTCC
Source organism: Stercorarius parasiticus (assembly GCA_013396915.1). NCBI lineage: Eukaryota > Metazoa > Chordata > Aves > Charadriiformes > Stercorariidae > Stercorarius > Stercorarius parasiticus. The sequence goes on along the minus strand of VWZL01005271.1, from coordinate 492,592 downwards.
ATTAATGTGTCTGCAAGGCCATATTACATGCCTGACTTGCCTCAGGGGTCTGTGGCGTTTTTCCTACTACCAGCAAGGGAACACCTGGGTGGAGGATGGACTCAACCTCCTTAACACCATCTTAATGTTTAAACCCGTTCCTCCGTTTTGACTGCTCAGAGTGAGGCTTTCAAGATGGCTTTTCTTTAACTAAAACTACAAAATATATCATGACAAGGAGTGCTTTAATGAATTTATCCAGTTGACTTTCAACTCTGTTTTAATACGCTACTGATATGTCTTAATTTGTGGACGGAGAAAATTATGAGACCTATAAGTCAAATGGGAGAGAGGATAAGCACTCCAAACTGACAATTTGATTAATATGAATTAGTACAAGTCTAGTTTAGTACTTCATTAGTTCATGTCAGCAATGATAAAAAACAACATTAATGATGATACAGAAATGCTGAACTTTTAAAGTTCTAACCCAAGTGTTCTTGTACACGCTGCAAAACAGCCTTGTTGACCCTCAAACACTCGCTGTGGTGTTAGACAAAGAGGGAAAGTAAAAGAATCAACTTGGAAAGAATGAAGACTGTTTAGTTGGGATGGGTATCTATAGATTGAGTGAGGTTTTCAGAAACCCTGATGATATTATAATTCTTAGTTTTTAATGAAAAAAAAAAACATTAGTTTTGGTAAGTTGGTACCAGATATATGTGCTGTAATCTTATATCTGGGTCTTTGAAAAAGAGTGAACTCCCTCAAAGACTGGGAAATAGCCCAAGGACTGAAAGAAAAAGTTCAGCAGGTGAGAGTCTTGGTCCCAAGTCCGTGGTTCCTGTGAAGAGAAAATTCCGATCACCAGGGCCTGATGGCATCACATTTGGGGAGAAACACAAGGAGCAATCAATCATCTAATTACAGCTTAGGTTACGAAGCGGTCTGTGTGTCAAGACTAATACTCTGAAATGGATCTGTTGGCACAGTGGCAACAATTACAGAATAGCGTGTAGGAGGTAAGAAGCTTCTTGATTGCTTTCACATATTAAGATACATAGGGTTTGAGAATCCAAGCTGATTGATAAAGAAATTCAACTCTGGACTATTACTCTAGCAGGATGATAAGAGTGTGGAAGACAATGGCAAACCTTGCACATGAGAGAAATACACGTGAGGATTACTACGGCAGGAGCTGGATTTCCATGTTGACAGTGTAGGTATTCATCTTTTCATCATGACTGTGCTGGGTCTGGATGTTGCAGAGACGTTCAGCTGCAGACATCAGTCAAAGAGACAGCTCACAAAGGATTAAATGAGAAGAAAAAGAAACTTGTCCCATAAAAATTGCATTGGAAAGATTGCCTGCCACATTCCCTGGGGGAAGAGAGCTCTCACACGTGTATTATAATTTCTTCATTTCCATCTTCTAGAACCCTTCCGAGGACATCTTATCAATCTCCACACAGTCCCACCACTGAAGTTCAGTCCACACGGAAGGTCACTGATAAGAGTGACCAAATGTGAGCCTGCATTTCCCAAGGAGATATAATAATAACAACAATTTGTCCTTTTTGCCCAGGACCCGGTTCCCGTGACTGGCTCTACGGGGAGTGACTCCTTGCATCTTCACGGGGCTCTGCTCAGGCCACCGGTTCTCCGTGGGGTGACAGGGATGTCACTGGGGTAGGATGTCCTGGCAAGGACTGGTACTGATCAACACGCTGAGATCAAGCTGAGATCAACACACTCACAGGTTTGTCTCCAAGTTCTTGGGTCAATGCTCCTCAGCCTGTTGAAGTGCTGGAAATAAAGTGAATGTGAGCAGTGGAATAATTGATGCATAAAAAAATCTAATCCTGTTGGCATCGAAGATACAACCCCCCAGTTTCAGTGGGCTGATCCTTAATTCCAATCTGATTATAAGGTAATAATCCCGTGTTCTTGGAGAGGACTTCTGCTCAAAACCTGAAGAGCTAAACTTCAGGGTTTATTGCTGACTTTTCTGCTTGCAGGTTTATTTTACGAGGGAGACATTCTTTTTTTTTTGTAAAACGCTTTTCCTTATGTGCTACTGTACTAACTATTTAAAGTAAATCCATTTTATATATGGAGCCACTTTAGAGTAGGGTTTTTGGTTTTGTTTTTTTTTTTTTTTTTAAATCGGGGCACTATTACATTACTTGGTATAACAAAAATAAACCAAAGGTTTTCCTTCCGGGAACCAACTTCACTCTGCTTAGAGATATATAAAGGGATACCCTCAGGCTTTTATGATGTAGAAGTAAAAATTAATAGCTAAGTGGTATGTTATACTTTGTCTAAAAAAGCTCATTTAATTTTATGGCGTGGGGTTTGCATCTGTTTTCTTTTTTCCAACGATATTTTACAAAGGTTTGGGCCACAGCTTTCAAAGTCACTTATATAACACAAAAAAGACTTTAAAAACACGTAAAGAGCTATTGTGGAAAAAGAATAATGAATTTCCTCATGTTCTCCAGTAAGCATCCTGTATGTTATTAGGAGATCCTTCATCATAGAGGGTGGTCCACTGGTAATGTACAAAAAAAGGATAGTGTACAAAAATTAAATTATTATTTGACCCCACATCATTATATGCCACATAACTAATTAAAGCACACTTTAACAATGTACTCTTAATGTGCCGTCTGTTACTTGCATGACTCACTCATCTTCCACAAAGAATAAGTGATTTGTGTGAGATGGGAGTTGCTGAGGATGTTTTTTGGGGCTAGCAATTGCTGTCATTGCTATGTTAAATCACAGGCCCGAGCCGGGGATAGAAAGAGACAGGCTTATCGCGAGCCAGGAAAACAGCACCACAGGACTGATAGCTCTGACTTAGGGCCTTGTTTCAAAAGTTATGACTCAGTGCGAGCAGCCAAGGCTCCTCAGCCTTCCCCGCTTCCCTCCAAAGCAGCCATTAAGAGCCCTAATGTTCAGGTTGCGTGCCTCCCTCTGATTATTTTTGGGAAGTCGATCACAGCAAGCCTTTTTTTTTTTTTTTTTTCCCTAATAAGCATTCATCTTCATTTACTGGATGAAGGGAGCTCTCAGTGAAAGCTCTATACATGGGGCAGGATAATGGCAATTTCTGCCAAGCTCTGTAACTGTACGGGTGCGCGGACTGTGAGCTGCTCTTTTCTTTCTTTGAGCCATAAAGTAAAGAGCACATCTCTCCCGGATACAAGTACCAGCAAATTATACTTATGGCTAATAATTTGGGAAGGGATGGAGCTCTTTGGTCTAAATCTGAAGCTGATGCTGATCAAACTCTGTCACACAAGTACGTAGAACATACAAGAGCAAGTTATGCAGCGATACCAAAGCTTTAGAAACTGCGGAAGATTAATTTCTCTTTTTATTGGCACTCTTTTCCATACTGCCTCGTTCTTACAGCCAGACTTCTTTAGCAGCATGCATCCAATTTGACAAGGCAAGCAAAGAGAACATACATTATATTTAACACATTGTAAAAGTGACCTTAGATAACTTGTATGTGCTTAAGAGTGTCATTGTTTAAAACTCTAGGAGTGCTAGTGCTCCTTGGAAATCGTGAGAACGAGTTTAATTTTCCTCATTTGCCATGAAGTCTTGATTTTCAATTGAGCAGTATTGTCAGATAACTGAATTTAAAAGCTTACTAGTCCAGGACTGAACGTCGGCTATCTGTGCATGAAACCAGCATAATTTTGAGAGATAATACATGAGGAGATTAAATTCCATTTTTCAAAGGGGTAACAAAGTTTTTCTGAATTAACCAAGGGATATTTTAGGCCAACATTGCGAGTACACCACTTAGCACATATCATATAAGCTGATACCTATTTATTTATGTATGAGAATATGTACCTCTTCTAAAGCAAAAGCAAATGGATTGTCAAGGTGATTAGAGAGTTAAACACAGCTCATGAACCCAGGACTAAAATTGTAAGTATTTCCCTAACTCCGTCCCTTGAAAGTACGAGTCACCAGTTGGTTCATACACTTTGAAATAATAGGATATATGTCAGCAGACGGTACGGTTTGAAGGACAAAAATCCGAGGCATTAGACACGTGACATCGGCCAGCCCGATTGTGAAAATATTAAAAAAGGCTAACGGTACGAACGAGGACACAGTTGGTACTGAGGTCCTGCTGAATCTATAATCAAAGTTCATTCCGTTTTCTGGCAAGTTATTTACTAACACAAAATGTCTCCTGATCAACAGAAAGTAAGGTCTCTGAGTACTACCTTACGGGGATTAAAAAAACATGCTGCCATGCAAAAGAATGTCAATAAAATGTAATCTCCCCCTCTCTCATCACCCACCTGCGAACAAACTCACTCCAGAAACTTGAGGAGTCCAAACTGGTTAAAACATGAAAACAGTTGTTTCCACATAGGGACAGGATCTACCATTTTTAAAAGGAAATATCTTTGTTTCATCCCCTAGAAATTTGCAAGTTTTGCTTATATTTTTCTCCTCCCAGAAATAAACTTTGTGTTTTTATTTTTCTACCTGCTATTTTCTTCTCTCCCTTTCCAATTTTTGCCATGGAAAATAGGCTCAAGAAAGGAGATAGAGAAAGATTCTCGCAAAAGGGGAAAGTACCACAGCTGAAAATGATTTTTCCCTTCCATGTGTGTTGCATGTTTGTGTATGCTCTTCTTACAAAAACAGGAGGAGGAGATAGGAAACTTTGACAAGACATCTAATTATAAGAAGGATGGAACTTTCTCATTAAAAAAAAAAACCACACCAAAAGATCAAAAAAAACCCCCAAATCTTGTGAATTTTGACTAGACAAAATACTTAAATTCCTAGCCCTGTGGTCAATCTTGTCCTCCTTTTGCCCGGGGTCAATGTCTTCAAATTTTGCCCTTCTCTTCCAATTTCTAGTATGGGGTTTTCCCGTTTCATTTTTCTCTGGAGGTTTCCATACGGATGCTATAGACTGGATCAGGGGGGCATTTCAGCATAATTCTGCAGAACCTCCCCCAAGCTGGGCTCTGGCAGGGTCTGCAAGGTTGTCCCAGACCAAAGCGTGGCCTAGTTTCCTTTCAGGTAAAGCGAATTCTGGAAGACGCGCTAGCTCCGAAAGGGTAGTCAGAGAAGGAGATCAGCCCTGAGCCCATATAAAGTAAGAGAAAATCCTGAAATGCATATATTCCTTGCATCAAACCCTCGCTAGCAATTCTTGTGCTCTACAGATCTGCTCAAAATGTGTTATGCTACTTGCTAAATTACCGAAATGTAATCTCTTAAAAGGGGACAATAACTACTCTCTGAGTAGTATCTCCTAAATCCACCTCTGCTCTCTCTCTGCTCAGCACTTGGATATAAATTTGTCCAGTCAAGCAGAGACCAGGACTGGTGCTTAATGCAGTCTTGTAGTTTTCACAGACTTCTCTCCTGCCAACATCTTTTCCTTGATATAAAAAAATTGTGGAATGGTCTGCAAGTGTGTAATGTGAAGACATCACTCACTTCCTGCTGTTTCTTGATGAGTTTCTGGATATCTGTTACGGGTTGTCATATGAGTCCACGTTGGCTACCTGCGAAGCCAGAGCAAACAACTCAACCCAGTGCCGGTGCTAAAAGAGGTATGAGCCCATACCTTGTGCTTTTGTGTACCCAACTGCTGTTGGTATTTTTAACTTTATCCGCACAGATATACCCTGCTGTGCTGCACTTCCATTTCTGAAAGTGCAGGTAATAGGAAGTAACCATAAGTAAGGAATTCCAAAATTAATTTGTAGTATTATTTGCTTGCAGTTCTCTCCATGTGTTTTGTCTCATTCAGTGTTTTTTCCACTACGTCTTTCAGAAAGTTACAAGATTGAAAGACCAAACTGATATGAACTTGTTGGGAAAATGCATTTGAATTTCTGGCCACACGCCAGAATGTCATACTTCAGCAAAAACTGAGGGGAGGAGACAGAAGAATGAAAATAATGAATAAGTGTCTCATTAATATTACGAAGACTCCTTTAGGAGGGGCCTATGATGGACAGTAGAAAAAACATACCACAATAACACCCAGGGAACAATAACATTTATAGAATTTATGTGTACTGTGTTACAAAAACTGATGGAGATTAAACAAAGGCTTCAGGTCAGTGTTTGGTATGAAAGAAGGCGGCATGAAATCATGGTCGCTTTTCAACAGGTTCTTAAACCGGATACTGAGTAGGTTAGATGAATTGGGAGACGAGACTTTAGATGATCTAGAGTTAGACTCCTTAGCCCACTGATAGCACTGTCCAAGTGTCACACAGGCTTGGATAAATGACGGTGCTCTTCATTACATCTGATACTGGTCAATTCAGACTCATAAATGCCAAGATGACAAAGCGGATGAATCTCGGTTAAGCAATAAAGGGTTGAAATACAGACATGGTGAGGCTGTGAGCAAATTCTTACGTACATTTAGCGGCATCAGGTGCCAACGGCTCCTCTTGAACTGTGAGCAGCGGCCTTAGGGAAGGCTGAAGGAAGAAGAGAAGGGAGTTTTCTGAAAGATGAAAGCTGTGAAATGGAATGATTTGGGACGGTACACGAGCAACAGGATTTAAAAGTCAACGTACAGGACTGGTTACACCTGAAAAGAACATGATGATGAGATATTGCTGAAAACAGAGAGGCTAGAATGCAAACCAAAAGCATATATAAGCACAGCCATAGTCACTTTGAAGCAAGAATCAGCCACCAGTCAAACGGGGGATTATTATAAGCCCAAGTTGGGCTTAATGGAAGAAATTGTCCTTGATGAGAATGACCAGCAATACTGTACTCCAAAGATCTGACAGAATGCCCCAAGATTAGAAGACATAATAGTAGATAAGTTGATGTATATTTGAAACTCCCTAAGAAGATAATCTTGATTCTTGCTGGTTTTTTACCTTTTTGGGGAAGTAACAGGTGCAGGGCCTTACAAATAAGCAGATTCTAACATCTGTAAGCCATTGTTAGACAGCACAGAGACTTATTTTATTGCTCAGTAAGACACTGACTGGCAGACTTCTTCCAGGCCCTTTGGTTCACAGTCATTATGGAAAAGCATTCTAAACCTAATGTGGGTGTTCTAGGCTTCAGTTTGCTAGCCTTCCCTCTTCTGTTCCTGAATTTTCTTCATGCCTAGTTTCTTTCCCTGCTTTCTTGACAAAGGTGTCGTTGCTCACATCAGCCACATTATGAACTGCTTGGACAATCTTCAAAACTTGGCAGAACTGGTGTCCTTTGGAGAATAGACCATGGAGTAGCTCTAAGTAGGTTCTGGCATCAGACATCTCAAGATCTTCCTGCCGAAGTTCACCGATATGTTATCAGATTGTTTAGCGAAACGAGGCTGCCTTTCACCCCAGCAAAGGAGACATGGGTGGATGCATGCAAGTTTTTGGGACCTCCCTGGAGGGTTTCTGTTTTAACCTATTCTGATGGTGATGCAGGAAAGAAATGAGCGACATACATAGTGTATATAACAGATGTTTAATTGCATCTGGGGAAACATTCATTACGGGTATCATTCACACCACACTTTACCTGTTCCTCTGGTGTACACCTGTGTGTTAGTAGTGCACGTGGTGGTAATGTGAGAAACTCTCACTACCAGCCTTTTAAATTTTACTATGCCCTCTTTTTTAAAATGTGCTAAATTAGATACAGAAACAAAGAAACACACCTAAATAAACAAAGGAACATAAGGAACACGAGCAATGCCGCACTGCCAGAAAGAGCAGGTGGAAATGTAAGTTTAAGGGCCATTAAAGCACTGCGAAATTTTTCAGTGTGTCACAATTACAGGAACACCTGGGTCAAATAAATTAGGACTAATCCATTGGGGGTGTTCTTTACAGTCTACTCTGGCCCCAGAATGGCTTGACCCTAACCTGTAATTCCGAACCAAAAAAAGAACAAATTACAAGGAAAAGCTTCCCAGTTCAGGTGGCTGTTGTCAAGGTAATCCATTGCTGTGTAAGAGACTGCAAAGGAGGCAGGGAAAGAATATGTATAAGGAAATGTCTCTGTGGGCCTTAAAGAGGAAATTCAGTATGTATACGTGTTTGGCTAGTGTGTGAAGCTTGATAAAGGGCCTGTCTCTGATTGCCATTTAATTTCAGCCCTAATGAAGGCAGCGCTGATGTACAACTAGAGAAAAATTTGGGTATGAGGGCTATTTTCTGAAAACTGTTCAAATACTAGATCAAGTTTCCCCGTTTCCAAAGACTGAGAAGACATTCTGGTCAAGCTGTACGTCTGTAGCTTTAAGGTGAAGTCCACAGGAACACCCCTTTCCCTTTGCTCCTTGGGAGGGAAAAGGAACTGGTAGACATAAACTGTCCCAGAAAGCAGTGAAAGCTGTGGGCTTTCTATCGATGCACCTCATATACCGGTCCCACCAGCAGGAACATCGCAACCTCCGAATTTCTTGCCAAGCATAAGCTGACACTTCTCTTTTGGGTTCCTTTACCTTCATTTTATCCACCACAGCAGTGGAGCAAACTTCCCTTGGACCTAAAAGAGAGTCAGGGAAAGCTCAGAAACTGTTCTCCACTCCTGACAATTCTGCTAAAGATACTGTGTTTTCCTCTTTAGAAAAGCAATGATTAGTTGAGAGAACAGACAACCACCTCTCTACGTTTTTCTCGTGGCACGGCTTTCTGCCCAGAAATTTTCACTGTTGCAGGGATAATTTTTTAAGGGCACAAAGTTTGATTTCATGATAGGGTTAACGGTGGTTTAAAAGTAAAAAACAAATCTCAAGGTAGCTATACGTATATTAACTGTGCTCTAATATCCTGCTGTAGTAGGTAATAACAGCTCCAACAACTATAGAACTGATACAATAGCTACCCTCCTAGCACATGCACACACAAATTAATCTTGCCTAAAATAATAAAAAAGCCAAAGCAAACCACTTTCAAATCTTCTGCGAATTCAGAAAGCAGGAGCATACTGACAGGGAAGCACGGAATGGTGCTTTCTTTGCTGAATAGTATGCAACAGCCTTAGCAAACAAACACGTGAATGCCTGGAAACACGTTGAACCTCATTTGCAAAGTTCTAATATATCTAAGGAAATTCGAAGAACATAAATTCAACCTTTTTAATAACTATGCCAGCACTTAAAACAAAGGACCTTTTAAAACAAGAGTTCCTCCTTTTTACAAGGGTTCTCCTCCCTGTTAGACTTAGGCAGTAATATCTCTGCTTCTGAAAACAGATCATCTAAAATTTATTATCCCAATCTACATGGAAGGAGTCCTAATACCACAAATAAACTGAATTGTAGTACTTTGAGGACATTGATGAACGGCAGTTGAAATGAAAGAAAGAGAAGACTGGACCAAGTGAAACAGCATTAACATGTTCTTTACTTCAAGAAAGCAAAAGAAAAGCTGTTCTTAGCAGGATGCGATCGTTATCTCTTTAGAAAGACCAGAATGTGAGTTTCGTTAAAATGTGAGCAAGGTTGTAGGATGGCCCATCCCCGTGAACAGAAGCAGAACCCAAAGTCCAATAATCCTCGTTTCAAAACACAGGCCTTTGAAGACGGGTGTTTCCGAAGGGATGAACAGTTGAAGATGAGCTTAGGGATCACAAACTGAATCCATAAAGGCTCTAAATGGTACGTCAGGAAGCCGAACCCTGCATTTATCTAATGTGAAGTCTTTCAGAAGTTCATACAATTGCAGGTAGAAATCCACCAGTTTTTACTGGAAATACAAAGAAACATCAAAGTCCTGATCTGAAAAGCTTCCTGTGTCGTATTTCCAGTAGCTGTCTTAAATATGGTGCTGTTAGGCTTATACCACCAGTAGAAGACAAATCTATTTTGATTTCTGCACAATATTTGTCTAGACCATAATTGACATGGTTTTGCAACAGTTTAAATTTTCATGAGGTTTTATAATTACCAAAATTTAGGCAATGAATATATGTACTTATGTTTGGTACCTACAATAAATGAATCTGAACTGGAATATGAACACTTGTAGAAGGCAGAAGATGGTACATCAGCTTTATAAGCTTTACCTCAAGGTTAAAAGAAAACATTTTCAAGACACAGGATTTCAATGTGACCCATATGTAGAAATTCTTGCAACATTAGAAATTGAAACGATGTTAGAATAAGGAACTACACATAAGAGGACAGTTTTACATACAGTGGGATTGCAATGCCGTTGGACTTGCTGTAATTCTGGAATTTGCAAAGAAATATTCCGTTGTAAGTTAGACAGAATTTCCATTTTAACTTTGATGCATAAATGCATTCATGTGTACTTTTACAGGTTCACAAGAAAACAGCTAGATTTTGTTGTAACGTTGTTATAAAGTCAGCTGAGAATCCTTATGAAGTGGGCACGTTTAATCTGAAGGAGTTTCCTGGTAAAAACTTGACTCTAAATATTTGGCATAGCGTTCCAGGAATAAACCCACAAAGATAAATGAATTTGCATAAAATTTAGTACAGATAACAGACATACTGCTCATCTCTCGCATAGTTTCCCTACTACCGTTGTTTCTAGTACCTTTCCTTATAGGGTTTGAGTCTAGAAAGAAAAGTAAATCCTGACTCACATTTCTCAGCGAGAGAGACGTTTTCTACAAGTCCCAGTGTAAGTAAACAGCGATCAAGACCCTCTCGTTCAAAACATACCTTTTTTTTTAGTTATGAATGGAGACGCTAGGCTTTCTAGGAGAGCTTTGCTACATGTCAGTACTTTCCATTATTTTAAAGAGAAACTAGGGCTTCTTGGAAGGCATTAAAAATCTCAGCCAGCTAGAGCTGGAATTGCAGAGCAAACCATCTTAATGCTTTGTTAACAAACAGCGTTTGGCAAGAGCACATCCTTTGATCTCGGCGTTTGCAGCTGGGAGGTTACTCGCGTTGACTGGGGAATGATCAGGTGGCAGGAAAAAGATTAAGGCAAGAACAGAAATGGCACTGCAGAGTTTTAGATCCAGTGGATTCAACTTGAAAAGTACCTTGCGAACGCAGAGAGCGACTCCTTAACTGCTCTTGATGTCACCTTGACGAGGCTCTGCTGCCCTGAGCGAACCACGCTGATTTACAGCGGCTGTCAGAACAGCCCATCGCTTCTATTTCTGTGAATTGGGCTTATACAGTAAGTTCATGTTTTTCTTTATGTTCACTGAGTGCTTAGTTCTAGTGGAGGGAGGGAATTTTGAGACATTTAGGCGAGGGCCAAGCTAAATTTCTTTTTCTGAGCAGAGTCTATTTGTGCTGGCCAGAGTAGATGAGACGCTGATGGAAGCAGATCTCTCTTAGATTTCTTGGCTGCAACAGGTACCAAGTGTGAAAACCCAAGCAAACGAAGCAGACCCATATGAAAAGCTGGTGCAAGTCCCATCAAATTGAAAGCCACAAGACATACAGACAGAAAGTTTAATATCTGAGTCTAAACGACTTCATGTTTTAACATCCTTTCGTCTATTTTGGCAAAGAAGACTAGTTATGAAATTGTAGGGGACAGATTTTGGGAACTACATGCCCCGCCACCCAGAACTGGAGCATTTCTGATGGATATGAAAAAGGATGAAAATGCAGAATGTAGGAACTTAGTTTAAGGCCAAAGGGCCAACCTTGCCATGGTTGAGAGCATGTGAGGTAGGGTGCTGCCAAGTGGGAGAAGGAAACGGGGGCTGAGCAACCATTTCTGAAATGGGTGAGGAAGAAGGGTGTTAGAGTAGGAGAAATTTGAAGCCAAGACCTGTTAATACAGGAAATTCACATAGGACCTGAAAAAAAACCAGCAGTAGGAACAAAGCTGTGTTAATTGAAAATGGATAGTCACAATGAGGAAATTGTGTTTTCTCATAAAGACCAAAAACCAGACCAAGCCAACGGCAGAGCACTGGGCAGTGGCAAAGGAGCAGACGTAGACTTTGGCTGCCTGGTGAAAAGGTGTTCCTGCCTAACCTACTGTCCACGTTTTTTAAAAAACCCTTTCTAGGACTATTTGACAGCAAGGCGCAGAGTCTTTTCTTTTGCTGTAATGGTAATGATAATCCCTGAGAGCGGGCCACAGTTCAGCGAGTGTGAGTTTCAATCGTTTGCAAAGAAATGCAGGCTTATGTGTTTCCTCGTTGCCAATACACTCAAAGCCATGGATCAAAAAAAATCAGGTGGCTGCTGGTAAATGCTGGGAAGCCTACTATGAAGTCTGTCAAGTTATAACTGTTAGATTATAAATGCACCAATGGAATATGATTGTTAACACATTGTTTAATGGATAATAAAAATGTTGGTACTCCCAGAAACTATTGTGAAAATTAATGGAGGCTTGCAGATATTTAAAGAGTGTCTAGAAAAAACAAAGCGCTGGTAAAACCAGCTTCGTGTTTTATATGCATACACCTGTGAATTTATTTATTATTTTGGCTGTTGAGTTTAATATTTGCAAAGGCTACAGTTTTAGTTTAAATGAGAGTTAAATGTTCTTGCAGCTCTTGTAGCCAGATGTGTAGGTATGAGTTTATCTACAGGAATAAGTCATCGTAGCTTGAAAGGGATTGAATGAGTGGGATGAAGAGGACCAAAGGACCGAGTTCAGCCGTAAAGAAGATTTTTATCTCCTCTCCTGCTCCTTTTCCATGCCACCGTGGCCACCCCTAAGCTGATTCCTCTGCTATGGAGTGGTCCCTTGCAGGCAGTTGCAGGCGCTAGAGGAGAAAGATGAGGAGCTGCAGAGAGGAAAGGAATTACGTGCACTCCATGTCCCTGCTGGCTCTGGCAAGAAAGAAGAGACCTGAAATGCAGCCAGGAAGAGTCATTCCCAATCACTGGGTAGTGAGTTTGGGGCAGCTGATCACCAAAAAAATGATTGTCTGGGGGAGTTTGGGGTATCCCAGCTCTGGAGGATCTTTAGGTACCAGCCGAACAAACGTTCCCAGGAATAACCTAGCTAGAGCTGATCGTATCCTGGGGCAAGAGATAGACCAGATGACTTCTTAAGTCCCCTTCCCAGTCTATTTTTCTGCAGCTGTAACTCTGTACAGACGGTATCTGCTGCAGTGCTGGCTATAAAGCAATAATACCCATTTGCCATCGCTGAAGAGGCCCATCATTCCTTATTCTAGCCGATGCAACAAGACCAGAAACTGATTTTCTTATTTCATCTGTATACACGAATCCCACTAACAACAATAACTTCCAGCAGAACGTCATGTGTCTGCTAAGGGACAAGAATGGGTCTCTAAGTATTTTTTACATTAATGTATTTTCACACAGTCTTTCCCCGCAAAACTGACACAGTAAAAAACCCGATAGATACAAATAATAATGTTTGTTCAGAAAGGCAGGCAATAAACCTTTAACAAACAATGTCACTGTAACCCTTAAATAGTAATTGTACTGCCTAAGGCATCTGATAAAGGATTCTAGTGTTCCTGCTATATTGTGCCAGGCAGATGCATCAATCAAACTCCATAATGGACTAAATTGGGAAATAGGGTACTGGGAATAAACAGTTCTAAAAAGAGGTGAAACTTTGTGACAAGCAGCCTTAACAGAGCAATCTTGATTCTAAACATAGAAGCAATTTTAGGGCTTCTCTGGAGGCAAAGGACAATTACTGCCTAAACAAATAAACTAGTGTCTCGCTACCTCGGGCATTCGCTAAAGTTAGTTTGAAACACAGTTTTGAGACCTGACTAGTGGGGTTTCGGGGATGTTGTAGCTTGACCCATTAACTTCCATTGAACTGTATATGGACATCTTTTTAGATAATCCATAAACTAAACTGGAATAGAATGAGAAAACTGGAATGTGTTATGATTTTAGCACCAATTCTGCTGCCAACAAAAATAACTCGGTTTTAAGATTGAGTATATGTCAGGCTCTGAATTTGAAGCCGCGTGCACGCCGCACGCTTAAGGTTCTGAAGTTCAGTAAAAGACCTGAACTTCAGCTTCTATTTGGAGTGTTTATTTAAATCTCTATGGCAAGCTGGCAGCAAATTTGACTGTTAAAAAAAAAAATAATTAGAAAAAAGGGCTTATCTGGCCATTTAAACAGTATTGTGTTGAGTGCGTCAGTGCCTTGTAGGTGAGCGTGGAGTGCAGAGCCTGCGGATTCGTGCTCGCACTCCTACTTGCACCATGCGCGGAATGGTATCACGCTACCACAGAGGAAAAAAAGAGTTCCCCGAGAGTTTTTCCTCCAGGAACGGTGGTTATTCAGACTCTGAGAACAATTTTAAATGTCACAAGGATTTAGGTTTCTCTGGAATAGTTTAGCCTCTGTTACAGCTTGTGGTTGAATTTTACTCCCAAGATTAGCCGACGAGATTTTCTGTAAGGACTAGCTGAGTTACAAAATTAAAATAAACTGTTTATGTGAATATAATCAGCGTGGTCCTCATGGCACTATGATTTTAATGGAGTCTTGAAGCTAATGCATAATCTTATTTCTGCTGCATCACCACCCTGTGACATTCCATCTAACGCTATTTAACTTCGGATGCAAAGCTACACCAGCGCGTATTGCGGAGCAACCGCAGTGCTTTTGGTGCGGCGTCACGTTACTCCTGGGGTACAATTCGGTGCTTTTGCATTTGAGAACAACTAAGCGGCTGTTCAGTTCTGATGTTGTTCTTCATCAGAAGAATTTAAAATAGTGCCCGAAGCCCTCACGTAGAGCCCGGTTTAAGTGGTTACATCTGCCTGAAGAGATGCTGCCCAGTCTCGTTGTAATACCATTTCCCATGCGTATGGTGCTAGGATTTGTGTGCACAAACATAAATACAGACTGAAAAATGGCACGTTATCTTCCCTCGCTACCAACCCAAGTATGGGTAGGTTGCTTCTAGTAAGTCAATTTTATCAGTCTTTGGGTTTTTCTGGTTTCTTGTTTGCTAATCCAAGTGCAATGGTGTTTTCCTGGAGGTTTTCTTCTTCCTTCTCTGTATTTGTTTTGGCATTGGTACCATGAATTTTTTATTTAGTTTTCTTAGCTACTTCCAGTGTTTCTTCTGCCAATCAGTAGAGGCGCTTCTATGTCTTACTGTCCTTGTGGTATTTTGTGTAATTCAAGGAATGCAAGTTTCCTTTTTTTTTTTCCTTATTTTATTCACTTTCTTTTTATTTTCCGGTTTGGTTGGTTTTATTTTCTTACTAGTGTTGCTCTGACGCTTCAGATCTACATCTCCCTACCGCTCGTTCTTCCTGTACATCCAATCATACTTTGTCATTGTTTTGACAGCATAAAATATACTAACACGGCTAGTCTGGGGGGACATCATTTATAGGAATGAGCACCCTTTCTGTACACACTCCTGTTGGATTTCCATTGAGTGAGTACACCTGTTCTTCTTAAAAAAAAAAAAAAAAGAATAAAAAATATTAAATGCTGTTGTTTCTATTTTTTCAACTCTAGGAAAAACCCACCTAAAACTGGAAAGGATGGCACTGTACTAGAATTACCAATTACCAAGCACTATAATACTCTAAAAGCAGCCATACTAGATCAAAACGAGATCCATGTAATGCCGTATTGTGCCTCCAACGGTGACCAAACCCAGAACCCTGAGAAGAGTGTGAAGATGGGCCAAATCTAGGTGATATTTCCCCCAAGGACTTTCTCCATCATTTGTGGCTTAGCAAGCAACTCAGTTCAACAGGTTTACAATTTATAATAGAGGGGAAATCCAAGTTTTCACACAAAAATTATCCAGTATTCCATGCAATTTTTTCCATATTGTTATAAAAACCGTCTTTTAGTGCACTTCTGATATAATCGCCTATATTTAATTTTGCTATAAACACAAAAAGAGAAAAGCCAGCAATGCAAGGTAATTTATCTGTAGACTAAACCACTGTTTACTTTAATAATCTATACACAGGATGTTTTTTAAGCTCCATTAGTTATAGATGATAAAAGCTTTTGTTAGACAAAGTTTTGTTAGATTAGAAAGTGGATTTGAACAGTTTGGAGCTATTTCAAAGTTAAGTTTTCACAAGCTGTTTTGACATTTCTTCTCGCAGCGTTTGAAGGTACAAAGGCACGTTGCAACTGGAAAGGGAAAAAAGTTTACCTCGTGTGTAACCTCACGAGTTTTTAATGTGTTTTTAAGGGAAATTAGGCTGGGTCTAATTTTATTGCTGGGAGTTTGATCTTCCCTCATGTTGCTTACTTGGTTGCAGTACAGAGAACTGTTAAAGATCTCTGTGAATAGGTAGCAGCATTGCATTCCTCTCCTACATAGACCTTGTTTTTCCATCTATGTGGACAATATCTAATATTGTACTACCATCTGTGAGGTGTTATTGCAGCAGGCCAAAAAGTCTCCTGTTATTTGGAGAGGGTAGAGCTAAGGAATACACTGTGAGTTTAAAAGTTGGTTTTGGTGTGAATTTTGCTAAAGCCTTCATACATCTGATGTGCGCTGATTCTTCTGATCAATCACTTCATCGATCTGGCATGAAGGTGGCTCACATTTCCACCTCATCATGATCAGTTAAATCAAGCAGTCTGGAAAACCCCGTGGCAAAACCATCATCAGTGCCAGACTGGTAGAGCATTTAACTTTAGTCAGTTACTGGAGAAAAGCTGGATAATAGTATATAAATCAAGCACAATATTTTGGCCTGAAAATACTCAATGGGATTAAGTTACATTAGTTTTTTTTTTTTCTTTTTGAAAAATAACACGATTAAAGGGATTTTGACAAAGATTAAACAGAAAAACAAGAACTTTATCTCAAGCATTGTAATGTGTCTTTACACTTTATTTCAGAAGTATTAAGACTATGTAAAGTACATATTTTTTTACAGTTGAATCCTGTAGTTTCTCTTACACTTTTTTGGTCTTGAAAATCTTGCAGTGGCTGCTGAATGAAGCGGTAAATTACATTCATGCATTCCATGCACTTATTTGAAGCTTTTGCATCTCCCTTTTTTCTTTAAATCTCTGTTGTAATTTCTGAAACTCTTCCAAACAACTCCTGACAAGTCCTGAATATCGTTAGCTTGATCACTCTGTTTTTTACTCGTTTTTTAAATTAGTATTCTGATGGCTGGTCTCACACATTAGTGTGAAGCTGCCCATCATAATCAATGAATTGTAGTTTATTTGCTTAGTTGATCGGGAGTCACGTTCCACAAAGAAACTGGAAGATGTCCCTGCCCATGGCAGGGGTGTTGGACTAGATGGCCTTTAAAGGTCCCTCCCAAGCCAAACCATTCTGTGATTCTGTGATTCTATGGCTTCAGGGAGGTTTTTTCCTTTTGCAATCATTACTATTTTAATCTGTCTAACAAAGACAGTGCAGTTTAGGGAACACCTCCACCTTTATCTACAGCCACCAAGTTAGCTATGGAATGGAAGGGACATGGACAGGGACACCTCCCACCAGCCCAGGTTGCTCCAAGCCCCGTCCAACCTGGCCTTGAACCCCTCCAGGGATGGGGCAGCCACAGCTTCTCGGGGCAACCTGGGCCAGGGGCTCACCACCCTCACAGCAAACAATTTCTGCCTCACATCTCATCTAAATCTCCCCTCTTGCAGTTGAAAATCTTTCCCCCTCGTCCCATGGCTCCCCTCCCTGCTCCAGAGTCCCTCCCCAGCTTTCCTGGAGCCTCTTTAGTGACTGGGAGGGGCTGGAAGGTCTCCCCGGAGCCTTCTCTTCTCCAGGCTGAACCCCCCCAGCTCTCTCAGCCTGTCAGGGCAGTACATGGGCTGGGGGACACCAGGGCAGGGCCTGACAACAAGAAGCAGAGCAGCTGGGGGACACTGGGGCAGCCCCAGCCCTGGGCAATGGACATCTCCACAGGGACAGAGACAGGCTGAGGCCTGTGGGGCTGTGGGGACATGGAGACCGACACCGCTGTGATGTTGCTGGGACAGGGACTGAGGGCCCTGGAGACCTGAAATGGGGTCCTGGGTCCTGGGCAGGTGGCAGGAGGGCCTGGGGAGGCCGGCAAGGGACAGTCTGGGCTGTTGCTCCCCTCAGGGACATTATGACAATTATGACAATTTTGTCCCCCTCAGGGACAAAATGACAATTATGGTGCCCCTTACCCCTGCTGGAATTCACTTCACATTCCTGGCCCTTCCCATCAAATCCTCCTTCTGTTCAACAACTTCTTCCTCTTTTCTGCTGTCCTTGTCCTGCTGCCTTCTCAACTACACCCAATTTCCAGCTGCTGTCCTTCTTTTCCCCCTTTTCTTCCTCCCATCTTCCCCATTTTTATCTAGTCATCTTGCCCCTTTCTTTCATTTTCTCCTCTCCCACCCCAGGTCCCCATAAATGGTGCCAGAGAAAACCCCCATGGGATTTGGGAAGTGGAAGTAGGAACGCTGACGATACATGCTCACTCGCTTTGGTGATCTTCACTCTTTTTTGATCCCCTAAACATTTTCCACCCATTGCACAGACAGACCTGGCTAAGAACTTTAATGCTGTTGTCAAATAGGTGGTTTTTCTCGATTTGCTCATCTCTTACAAATTACTCAAGGCACAGTCACTCCTCCGTCAACTTTTGTGGAGAGGCTTTTCCCTCTCGGGCCGTCTTAATGTTAGCAAGAAGCAGGATCAAGCAGGACCAAGGTGTTTAATGCAAATGCTGCCTGTGCCAGTTTACTTCAGGCTGGCTCTGACCTCGGAGGTGAGGAGAGCCCTGAAAAGTTGGGAACCCCTCCTCTGAGGAAGCACAGGCACCTCCCTTCATCCATTGTAACGGATCCTGCCATGTTCAAACCCTCTGCCTTCATTGTAAGGGAAAAAAAAAAGCTTAAAACATTAGCTGTTGAACGTTAGTTCAGCGGCGGGAGAAAAAAGCACCCCATTCCTGTGTCCTCCCATTCAGCTGAGAGTTAAGAAGCCTAAAATTTCTCCTGAACCCCAGGTCAAAAAGGGAGCAGAAAACACTGCCTTCTGCCCTGACGAGGCAGAGATTGGGGGTGGAGGTGTTAATTGAAGGCAGGCAGAGCGGGAATTAGCACAAGCCCTTGAGAGGGCTCACAGGGCCGTGCTCTGGGGTGGGAAAGGGATTTCTCACCTCTGCCTCATCCCAGCTCTCACCATCTGCTCTCGCTTTCTGGACACCTGACTGGAGTCTCTGAGGTCCCCTGCGCTGAAGTGGTAAGTGCTCACCACCGCTCCGGGAGCCGATGGGAGTTTGTCTTTGACAGGACAAGCTCCAGTGAATGTTGCTTTTCCTACCTTAAAAATGGGGAAAACTTCAGCCAGGTCGCTCGCGTACGCAGCAGCTGCCTATACATTTTTCTTAAAATCAAATACCTGATACCAGTTTAGATAGCCAGCCACGATATCTTAAAGGAACTGTATTTTGACTTTTTTTTTCCCCTGCTTGCTCAGCTTCTCTTTACGGGCTGAATTTTCCAGCCGGGCTGTGTGTTCACCCCTGTAATCAGGGACTGAATAATAACCCAACCTCTTCTTGCGGCTGTTTTGCTCAGAAAGCCTGTGATGCAGAGGAAGATGGGAATATTAAGATTATGAACTACAGCTGCCTGAGGTAGTATGGTAGTATTTCATTACTGAAGTATTGTAATTGTGAGCCAAAATATTTCAGATTTTGTTTACTTCTGAAGTTGAAATTTTCCACTGTTTAATTTCCCTAAATAACCTTAATGCTGTGCAGTCTGAAAATGGTCCTAGATATCTCACACTGGACATCCAAAATTAATGAAGCTGTTTTTCTTAAAGTCTCTCCATGTTACTGGTCTTAACAATAGACAGAATAATAGGACGTCGCCGTTAAGAAGAGCTGCAAAATTAAATTAATGTTAAAGCAAGTGATACTAGAGTATAAACTCTGTGAAAAACTGCTGTAAAAGTAGGAATGCATGCAAATAAGATTGCTGGGGGATCATAATTCTGGAGTTAAACGGGATTTTGGTTGGAATTGATGTAGGTATTTAATTTACTAAAACTTCGTGTTCATACTACGGACATATTAGGATTTTGTGAAGCTGCTGTAAGAGCATTGCAAATTGAATGCAACTACTATTTCTGAAAACATTGTACATCATCTTTATGCAAGAGCTTTTTTTTTTTAGGAATAATGAAAGAAGTTTTCAACATGCTTCTTGTACCGGAATAGGATTATTCTTCACATATACAATAGTACAGCGTTTGCCAACGATACGCGTGACCTTTAGCAAGCTTATACCTGAGTTTACCTGTTTCCAAGGCAGCGGTGGGGAGGAAGAAGTATTTTTCCTACAGTCTTCAGCTTTTTTGAGTGCTGTCAGGTCAGTGATATTCACGCACTGCTCTAGGCTCCTCATCCCTCCGTGCTGAGGCACAACCACGTTGTGGTCCCGTGAGTGATGGGCAATGCCATACCTGCCCATGGGCAACCAACCCACCCGAGATACCCCTGGTGACTCAGGAACTTTGAAGCTTGATGATGACCTAATTCTCAGCCTTGGACATGTCACAGTTTGTAATAGTGGCACAAGCTTGTCTGTCCCCGTGGCGTGTTAATGACATGTATTGCTTTGCCTTAAGCATGTCTGTAAGGGCCCGTTACTGTACGCATTCACGGTTCTTGCTCCTCCTCAATTGGAGGAGACACTAGGGCTTAGGAGGCTCATGCACGGATTTTATAGGATGTCAGAACAAAATGATTTTTTATTGCGGAAGGGTCAAACAAGTCGTGCTTTTTGTTGTGTCACACTAAACAATATAAGAAGCACGTTAAAAAAAGCTCAGGGCTCTCACTAGAAGGCAAAGGCTATGAGAAATGATTTAAAGCTACATTATCCTGTTTCTAATTCCTTTTCTTTCTTCCTGCGGAAATGTAATTGCGAGAGGCTGGGAGAAGGGATTGGAGCATTGGCTTCTATGTCAGCCTTGAAGAGAGCCATAAAGTCTCTTTTATGGGTTTCTCTCTAGCCTAGTTCTACTTTTCCAAATTAGAGGAGACAATATGACAATCTTAGCTAGCTCTGATCTTAATTTGCAAACTCAGCAGCAATATCAGTGCCCAACTTTAGTGGATATGAGGAAATATTTTTGAATTTAAACAATTTTCCGTTGACCTGCAGTAAAGGCCCTTTTTACAATTGTCTGCACGTTGCTTTACAGACCTCCTCCCCCCCCAAATTTAATAGGTTTTGATAATAAATATTCTGGATGTCTAAAGTCTGTCTCGGTTAAGATGTCTGTTAGATCCTAGATATAGAAGTCAAATATGCAGCTGGAAGATTCAAACAATAAATTAAGTGCGCTGAAGTTTTTCTGAATCGAGCACAGCAAACATAGACATGAGAAATATACAATTCTGCGAGGCAGTTGAAGATTTATGTATTTATTTTTTTAATACTAATCTGCTGAGGACTGGTTCAGATTTTTTTTATGTATTTGAGAATACTTTTTAACTAATGTCACAACCTTACCGTACCCTGTATCGTCTATTCTTTCACGTTCCCTAGCATCGCTTAATGGAACATTCAAAGCTCCAGCATGCTGCTGGTGCTGGTGGTGGACCTTGGTCATGACCTGGAAGGACCACCCACTCCTGTAAGAGACCGGGTACGTCTGTCTCTGCTGGTGTGATTTCAGACCTCCTTTGAAGGAAAAGTCTGTGTGTCCGTCAGTCTGCTCCAGTCTGGGCTGAGCTACCGCTGTGATGCCAGGTTTGGGCTGCAGGACCCATTTATAGCTGGGTGCACAAGGCAGGGAGAAGAAAAACTTTTATTGGCACTTTTCCTTCTTTTCCTCTCAAAGAAAACCCTGATATTTTGCTACTTATATTTGAAAAAAAAGTCCCGTAGAAAATAAAAGCATTAATATTAGCCAAAAGGAATCTTTAGTTAATGAGAAGTGATTGATCACTTTGAAGGGGGGGAAAAAAGTAATATCCTATGACATATAAATCTAAATGTATTGGTTAAAGATCTAAATCATTTTATTTCCACAAAAGAAGCACTTGTAATTAGAAACCAAAAATGCAGTAAGCCAATGAAGAGAAAATAAATTTATTGAAGTGACTTTGCAAATCGCAGTTAATTGAGCCACAAACAAAGCAGCAAATAAAGGAAATAATGTGGTAATTGGAACCCTCATCCCTTATTGGCATACATTATGGGTTGCTATCTTTTAGCAGTATTAAATCATTGCATGTGAATGTTGCCAAAAAACCTCTTCATTTCCTTTTAGTGACTTCTTACTGCCCTCAGTTGAAGTTTAATAGAAAAGGAAGGACATGATGTAGTTTTAATGACAGGAAACCCATGGCTTCCAAATGAATAAATTCCATCACTGGCTGCCACAAAGTGTGCTAATTATTTCCTTTGATAAATTAAAAGCCGTAAAAGTCCAAAGTATATAGCATGTGGTTTACAGTTATAGTCTGCCTGTCTGCATTATTGAAAGTTCATATAAACCTCATTATTTTAATTTAATAAACATTATAATTATTTTTTACACCAGTAGGCTGTATAGAAAGCATATGTCGAAGACAAACTTGTCTGACAGAAGGGTAAATAGCCCACAAACCGAATAAGCAACTTGATGTGTCACGTTGGGATCGCTCAGGATTTTTTAGTGATACTTTCGAATGAGCAGACGTTTTTTTTCCTTATCTTTATAAACAAGAGGCTAGTGACTACCTCTGTCCTGTAAATGGGTATTTCATTCGGCAAAGTGTGCTTTGACAAACGAGACGGTCCCTTGTGTTTTAGAACAGAGTGTGGGAAAACTCGGGAAAAATTTAGGGAAACGTAGAGAGGAAAATGGAGATTTTTTTTTGTTATAAACATTGCAAGGCAAAAAAAAATAATAATCCTGTTCTATCTGCAGGAATGAGGCAGATATCCGAGAGTGATGTAAATAACTACAGTTGGTTTCTTGGTTGTTTTTTTGGTTTGTTTTTTTTTTTCTTTTTTTTTTTTCTCTGTGTATTGTTTTGGTTTTTGTTTGTTGGATGGTGTGTGGTTTTTTTTTTTGTTGTTTTCTTTTTTTTAATCCAAAAAAAGCCATACCCAATGAGGGCTGGATTATTTTCAATGGCAATTCTACTAATGACATTCGGGCCTGCTCAACAGCTCATGGGGTTAGATCCTAACCTTAATACAACAAAAAAAAATAGCCTGAAGAATGAGAAGCGAATCCAGCTTTTATAGGTTATGGAGGTTCATCTTGGATTATTATTCTAAAAGGTTTTAAAAGGCAAATACTTTACTTTCAGGTGAGCCAGGCAATCCAGTAAAAGAAATCTGTTACAGTGCCAAATCTTCTGCTGTGTCCTGACCTAATGCACCTGACTCCAACTGCAAACTGAGTCAACTGTGCTTTTAAAATAAATAAATAAAAAAAAATAAAAAAAAAATCAGCAAAATAAAAATAAAGAATTGAACTGGGCTGCGTGGCTAATTTTGCTAAGTGTATTCATTCAGTAATGAGACCGGGAGTCTCTGGAGATGTGAGAGAGCAGCGGCGTGCCAGAGCAGGGGGCACAGCATCACATCCAGATCTCTGGAACCAGCAGGATGAGGAGCAGGACCAGGTCTGGCAGGACCGGGAAAAGGCAAAAGGCAGGCAAAGCGTTTTGCCCTCTTTAATTTAAAATGCGTGTTATAGAAAGCAATCGCAGACACTGATTACAATTACAGGAATTGGAGCGTGTCGCGGGCCGCTGGTCTGACCGGCTTGTGCCGGAGAGCAGCTTTCCTGGAAATATATGGGGAATATTGAAAACCCTTGCTGTGTAGGCCTATGACCAATCAATTTAGTAGTTCAGTGTAAAACTGAAGATGTTATTTCCCTTGTTCTTAGAATTATATGTCTAGAATTTATGAAGCAAATTCAGGCTTGCATGTGGTGCAGGGCTGAAGTCAGTGGGATTGTATCTAGCTGCAATGATGCCGACTTGGTGCTATAAAGACTTCATGTATCAGCCGGAATTTACCAGCTTTAGAGCGACCGAAACTGCACCATGTTATGGGGAAATGTGCTATCCTCTGGAAGAAAAAAAAATAAAAATAGAAAAAGTACCTGACTTCATGAGAAAATGGCTGAGTCAACTTCTGAGAGACATTATTCTGCCTTAATAATAAGGCAGAATATATACATATTTCATTTTTTGTTTGATGGCTTTTCTGTCATTTCGTTGTTACACGGTGACAGGAAAAATGATTTTGAGGGAAATAGATAGGACGAGAAGCTTTTCTGAATCTTTTTAGCTGAAAGGGAGGTTGAGAGAGAACCGGGGGAGGTGTTTTAATATTCTTGCAGAAGTAATTGGTGTTGCAAGGAAATGTGGGAGGCTGAATTCTTCCACGTTGCGACACACTGCAGCCTCGGGAGTACTGAAATAGGCTGTACGTTCTAGCTGAAGTACACTTAATTGCAAAGACTTAAATAAAGTCAATTAAAAAATGCCAAATCTATAGTAACGCTTCCAAGAATATCACCTTGAAGAAGGGCACGCCCCCTTTTCTCTTAGGTGTCACTACTCCCCTTTAATAGAGAATGAAGGGCTACAAATAGCACTGTACGGTCAAATCGATGACAAAATAAAAACACCATAGTCAACTGCAACAAGATTCTGGTGTACAAATGACTGTTGGCCAACCATCAAGAGGCCCGTCACAGACTTGTTCTGTTTGCTGTTCGGAATTTGGGAGAGTCATGGTAACACTTCTTTATTTTTGGTAATAAAGACGTATTAGTGCCTGCTTGGTAAATGCAAGCGCACTTTGACCGTGGAAAGGAATTCTGTTCCTTTGCTCTTCCTTTCTCTTTTTTCATCCTTTTTTTAATTAACGGGAGGAAGGTAAGATTACTACTTCTTTAGAGATTATTTGCTTCATTGATTTTTCCTTCTGTAGTCTAATCCGCCTGTAAACTGAAAAAGACTTGCGTAACAGCTAACTATGCTTATTTGCATCGTATTTTACTTGGAAGAATAATTATCTTTTTTATTAACACTGTTGTGAAACGAGCTGTAGAGACCAAAGTATATTGTAAGAGTTTTCTATAAAATGCTAGCAGAACTTGAACACCTGATCAATTACACCAGCGTGCAGTAGAAACATTTTGCTTTTGAGAGTTTTTCATTGCCTCTTTACTGTTTCTTCTCATAGTCTTTCTTCAGATAATGATGTGTGTTTTGTGTCTTAAATTGTATAGGCATTGATTTTTCCACGTTGATAAGACATTATTCTATTTAGAGAGCTACGTGAACAGCATTTACACCACGTGCAGTAAAACTGTTGTCTGTAAGTTGCGTGGAAATATAAGACAAATCAAGGCTTCTGTGCAGCCTCGTAGTTCAAAGGCGACTGCGACGGACAGGATATTTAAGGGGCAGATAGAAGGGGGAAGACAGGGCTGCTGTGAAAAGCCATTTGTCAGAGGCTGGAGAAGGCGCTGAGGGAGCTGGATATTCTGTCACTTGC
Source organism: Stercorarius parasiticus (assembly GCA_013396915.1). Taxonomy (NCBI): domain Eukaryota; kingdom Metazoa; phylum Chordata; class Aves; order Charadriiformes; family Stercorariidae; genus Stercorarius; species Stercorarius parasiticus. The sequence goes on along the minus strand of VWZL01005271.1, from coordinate 467,208 downwards.
TGGATTTCTCTCCGAAGCACATGGGAGTCACCTCTCGGAAAAGCTCCTTCGGTTGACTATGAGAAGCGGGAGGAGGAGGGGCTGCGGTTTCTCTCTGTACCTGCGGGAGGTCAATGTAAGTGACAGTGATGAAATTCTCTCCCGGCTTTTTCTGGGCTGTTTACGGCTCGTGTGATCCAACCCCACGTCCCGTGTGAATGAGGACACGACACAAGATCGCTCTGATGTTCTGGGGCAGCATAAATGCACGTTCAAACGTTTTCTTTTGTTTAGGCACGAGAAGAGTTCTTGATTTAAAGGCTATAAATCAAACGCACTCCCATCCTCTAAACATGTCACTAGTGTTCTCTGGAGAGCAGGTTGGGGCTTCTTGGTTTCAGGTTAGGAGGAAACAGCCATTTTTTTTTTTTTTGGGCAGTGTGACTGCTTCTGCCCTACTCCGGGAGCACAGAACAGGGAGGTTGGTGAGACTCTGGTGCGTTTGGTGACACCTTCAAATTACAGTGTATGTTTACGCTGCCATTAACTCATCCTGTGTATCTTATTTGCTGGTCATCTGTACTTTTAGGGAAAGAGAAGTTAATTTTTAACAGGGATCATGGTATTCCTGCTTCACGCCAAGAGTGGTCCACTTGAACTATGGACATCTTCTAGCAGGTTGAGGGAGGTGATTCTACCCATATACTCAGCTCTGGTGAGACCCCACCTGGAGTACTGTGTCCTGCTTTGGAGTCCCTAGCACAGGAAGGTCATGGAGCTGTTGGAGCGGGGCCAGAGGAGGCCCCGGAGATGCTGGGAGGGCTGGAGCCCCTCTGCTGGGAGGACAGGCTGAGAGAGCTGGGGGGGTTCAGCCTGGAGAAGAGAAGGCTCCAGGGAGACCTTCCAGTCCCTCAAGGGGCTCCAGGAAAGCTGGGGAGGGACTCTGGAGCAGGGAGGGGAGCCATGGGATGAGGGGGAAGGGTTTTACACTGAAAGAGGGGAGACTGAGATGAGATGTGAGGCAGAAATTGTTTGCCGTGAGGGTGGTGAGCCCCTGGCCCAGGTTGCCCAGAGAAGCTGTGGCTGCCCCATCCCTGGAGGGGTTCAAGGCCAGGTTGGACGGGGCTTGGAGCAACCTGGGCTGGTGGGAGGTGTCCCTGCCCAGGGCAGGGGGTGGCACTCTAAGGTCCCTTCCAACCCAAACCATTCTATGTTTCTGAGTAATCTGAATTTTGCTTCTCTACATCCTGCACCATACCAGTAGTGAGGCTGTGGTGGAACAGGAGCATCCTCACACTCTGTTTAAGTGAATTGAGACTTACAACGTGCACATGTGTCCAGCCAAGTCCCGACATGCAGCAGTGTTCCGGGAGAGTCCCTCTGAGCTTGTGTGTGGGACCCAGTCCTAGGAAACTTCCTATGTGCAGCTCGGAAAGATTAGCCAGATTACGCGGTGGGATTCTTTACCAGTCGTTTTCCCTGAGAATTTACTTAGTGGTCAACTTCAGAAGAAAATCTAGTCCACCATCTGACTTGGGTCTGTGCAAAATGGCTGAGGCTCAGGGAGAGAGGATTATTTTTAAGTTGGTCTTTGAGCGTTATTGCTGGTTGGCAGAATAGGATGTGTAGTTAGCACGCTGTTTTCTCATTTCCAGATGCCACGGCCAACGCAGGCCGGTGCAAAGCTGTAGATGTAATTACCGCTAGAAAAATGTTAGATGGCTGTGTTTGTTGAAACATGGGGCTTCTTATTATCATAAATGTTTTATCTGCTTTTATCTGGTTTCTGTCCCTATCAAGTGAGTGGGCTACGCTAATATTATGCTATGATATACAACATTTCCGTTGCCGTGAGGTGGCAAAGCAAGAGGGTTAAATAGCAAATGGTTTGCTTGAAGCTCTAATTTGAAATCCCATCAGGGTCACTTGTTTACTAGCACTAATAGTTAACTAGTGCACAGCCTTTAAATTACTGCTTATTACAGCGCTGCTGTTCACACCACTGTGCTTAAGGACCTGTCAGCATTTCCAGTGGAAAACTCCGTTTTCAAAGGCTTATGACTTTGTCATGAATATTTGCTCTGAAACTTGCCAAATGCCATCTCAGGCCAGAAACAGATTATTTCCTTTATTGGGGGCTGCTTGGCTTGAGTGGGGAATAAATCAGCTTTCAAATTATTTTGAACGTGAGAAGAGCTGACCGAAATGTTTCCCCACCACCCTACTCTACTGTGTCTAAGATAATGTAAATAAGGTGGGTTCTGGGACTCTGGGTTAACGAAAGGGCAATACAGTGAGAAAAATGAACTTCAGGGTACATTGATTTGTTGTAGCTTCGCAGTGAGTTCCGTCAGGGTAACAATACACATTGGCAAATTTCTCTCGCTTTCGCAAAATATCGTTGAGTCTTTGGCCATTAGAACTCAGACTTTCTTCAGTGCTACGAGACTTCAATTCACTCCGTTATATTGCCCTTTTTATTCCCATCTATTGGATCTAACTACACTCCAACGGAGGTGACTTGGGTTTGGTTTTTAGCTGCCCATAGATATTTCGGTGGCCTCAGACACGTAACACGTGGGGTCCGGACAGATGCAAAGGAGGCGGGAGCTGCTTCAGGACCTCGGCTCCGGCACTCAGGATCCTCAAACCGGAGCAGTGTCATTTTTGGGGAACTTCCTCTTTGGGGAATTTCCTCTATTTTCAGAAAATAGATAGTTCTTTATGCTTTTCTTTACTACTGATCAGTATTCAAAAAATATTTTTTTTTTTCTCCAGAAACACAACTCGGAGCTTTTAATAGTGAATTGCTTCATGGACTTTCATCTTTTCCGTTGACATGGTGGAGGACTTTTCTTCCCTTCTTTATTTTCTTACTTTTCCTTGAACAAAATATGTACCTAGACTCCAATGTTTTAAACTCTGCTAAATCTTGTTGACTTTTTTTCAGTTGGAGTTACCTGGATACTTCATGAATCAAATTGGTGTCTTTCTTGATGCCAGGTGTTACACTGCACTAACGCTGGGCAGATAACAGCTTCAAACGTTCAAAAGTCTTTAGGTTTTGTATTTTACTTTTTTTTTTTAAGTACTGCTTTGATAAAACTGGTACTTTTCAAAGCTCACATTTTGTGCTCAAGCACGTGTACAAAGATTACTGTTTTGGAGACTTCAATGCACATTTTTGAGAAATCTGTAAGTCTCCATGTTGGGAAATAGCAAAGCATGGCCGCAGTCCTGCGGGCTCAGCTTCAGCTCCGAGGCTCAGGATGCCTTTTCTGCTGGCCAGCCTTCAGGTTTGGAGGTGCAATGTTTCCACAGCTCTATTGTTCACAGCTATGCCGTGTCCTGTTCAGCACGTTAATGTCTCTTGCTGTCTGCTTGTAGGTGTTAGCCAGGGAAAAAGATGCATATGCTAATAGATTTTTTTTTTTTTGGAGAAATAAAAATAGGAGCATAGATTTCCCCCGAGTGTGTTTTACCTATAAAGAGAGAGCACTTAATGCAAATAAATATAACTTTTTCTCTGTATTTTGGAAAAGATTTAAAGCAGTAACTTTGAATAAATGTGCATGCGACAGCATCAAATGATAACCCAGAAAGCCGGGTGAAACCACAGTATGAAACAAGGCCGAGGGGAAAGTGAATACGACAGCTTTAAAATTAGCTTTGAGATCTGATGGGAATTGGTATATAAGCTGGGGAAAAGCAAGGTCAGATTCAAATCAGGGGAGTAAGAAAAGACTGATCTAGCAGCCCCACAGCCCTGAACGTGTTGGGGTTTTTTGACGTTAGGGTCACTGCAGGAGCAGGAAGATAAGTGAGCGGAATTCAGGACCTATTTATTATTTTCCATGCAATAAGGTATGCAAGAAATACAAAGTAAGTGGGAAATGCACAATTGTTCTTCCAGGTTATCCATACCATATTTAAACTGAAGAGGGATACTCCACGCTTGTAGCAACGGCAGCTTTCACCTGCTGAGTTCATTGAGGATCAATTGCACAGTGATTAAAGCTGAAAAGTTGAATAAAAACAGAATTGCAGTGACGTTGCAGCGGAAGCTGAAAAGGAGAGGGTGCAAGACCATTCTAAGGAAAAAAAGGCGCTCTGAAGCGCCGGGGCTAGCGGTGGAGAGCTCCATTGTTCATCCATAGTAGGAGCTAGGATTACAGGAATATTATTTTAACCCCTTGGCTTCGCCGTGAACATCTGTGCAGAATTGGCCCGCTGAACACATCAGGCACACTCACCTCTCCACTGATCTCCGCGCAGTGCTAGCAGTGTTGATTCATTGTTCTGGTGATTATGCTCGATGCAGAAAAAAATTAACCTTGAAAAACAGTAAATTTACTTTCCTTCCAAATCTTTGTACCACATGCAGATGTTAATTATTTCCTATGCTATTTCTGTCGTTTAGGTGAAGGATCCATGTGTGCCTTCCATGACCCCAGCTAGGTTGTTAGCCGCAACAGAGAAACAGGACTTCAGAGGGAGTTGCTAACCTTCCCTGCATAGCCTGTCAGCCAGAGAATGATACAGAGCACCTTCAAAAGGTCCCCCCAGTAATGAGCACTAAGGAGGGTTATAATGGGCCCATCATTAGCTCCAGCTAATATTTTGACCTAATGCCCACATATACTACAGGTGTCATGCAGGGCCACCATAGGATTAATCTGCAGGATGTTTTGTGGCTGTACGATGACAACACATTTCTTCAGCATGTTTCCCGGCTTGTAAGCCTTTATACGTATTTTCTGTAAGGCAAGTAAATTATGACCTCTGGCATATAGTTTTTATTATTTTCCTCAAGACCAGTCACCCACAGTGACCAACGAATCGGGTACGCAGCCACGCAAAAGAGAAAAATAAATGGCAAGGCATTAAAAGCTTACCCTCTAACAAGGACGTAACAGAATGTTAACACAGCTACTAGGAAAGCCCATCCTACCTCCTATTGTGTGTTCTTTCCTTCAACTGATTTTTTTGTTTTCTTTCCCCCCCCCCAAATCCTGGTACTATTTACAACTCTGAAAAGGATGAAGAGTTGTGCCCTCCCCTTCTGCACCCATTTTTATGGGTCCCCTGCAAACTCATTGCCTGCTTTCCATGGAGATTTTACTTTCAGGATAAATAATTTCTTTTGGTCTTTCCCTTTGTGTGCCTGTTTTCCGCTTTATCAAGCTTATTTACTTCAAGATGTCGGATTTTCTTGCCTTCTTACTTGATGGTTAAGGATCCTAATCACTGTGGTGGTTGAGGATTCACCTTCCTAGAAGGGACCGCTTTCCTTGCTCCTGTGTTGGCGGTTTCCTTGCATCCCTCCCTAAAGAATGGCAGTCACTTTGTCGCCGAACCGAGCGAATATTGATATTACTCGTATTTCTCAACCAGATTTAGGGATAAATTCATCCGCCTCCATTTGTCTGCGCTCCTCTCCACGTGGTATAGACAGTTATATTTTATTAACCTGTGCAGTCAAACGGCTGAGTGTATTTCATGCCACTGTCATCTGGCAGTCATATTGTAGAACGCGTTAATTGTAAAAAGACAATTCCTACAGTTTTTGCCCAGTAATAGCAAAAGGACATCAGAAGTTTGATCCACTTGTTTAGTAACAGGACATTTAATATAAGAAGGAGGCAGTATTGGGCTAATAAGTGCCTACTTTTAAGTTCTTTGCGCACACAGGCAACACACCCCAATAGGATTTTGTGTTCTTGTATCGCTGATATTAAAAACACGCGTGCCCAAAATGCTGGGTGTTATTTAACTTACGAAGAAGAAACAGAGAATTCACGCTTATGCTCCAACATCAGTTAATTAAAGCAAAAACATCTAATAAGATGGTAAAAACATATGTTCTTTTAAAATGACACAAATCGAGCTAGAATTTCAACTTGGCTTTTAAGTGGAAAGCTTATTCTCAGATTCACTTAAATACAGAGCGCAGGCGATTTATTTGTGTGTGCACTCATACAGAATTTTTTTTTCTTTAAACTAAGTAACTGTAGATGAGCACAAGTTGCTTTTTTCTGTGTGGAGGAACTCGTTAAGAGGTAAGTACCGAGTTCATGAAGAAATGTTAAATGTTGGTTTAAAATCAGTATTTCCAAAGCTGATTGTATTTCTCAATACCTTTATAATCAACACTTAGGGTAACTGTGCACATTCGATGCTGAAATACTTGTTAGAAATGGATTCTGCGCAGCCCTGCCAATTTAGATAACTTGTTAAAGGCCCTATTATTTTGAGGAGTTGGATAATGTTAAACTCTAAAAGGCAGATGCAAATAATTTCATTCACTGAGAGAGAGCACTTACCAGAGAAGAGAAAAGAAAGTATTTTGGATGACATTTAACTTGACTTCATTTGGGCACGAAAAGTTGAAATCCTCTTATGGGCTTACTGAGTACAAATTAATGTTTTGTTAGTGTTTTCTTTTTTCTTTTCTTTTTTTTTCTCCTTTCTCAATTGAGTTATTTTCAGAGACATTCAAGCACTCTCAGTGCAGTCTCTTTTTCTTAGGGAAAAAAAAAAAAAATCCAAAGAATGAAAACTTTTCTTGAGACCAAGCTATTCAGTACTTAAAATGATAAAATCTGGTCAATCCATGTTTGTTGTTTCTTTCTCTATAGCCACTAAAAATAAATCCTTCAGGAGAACTTTTCTTTAGCTCACTTTTTCATTATTTCCAGAGGCAAAAGCTGGCAAGGCAATTTATAATTCAATTTTTGCTAAATCCACAACACCTAATATATATGTCAGGCATTTCAACGGCAGGGTACTTTGGGGATAGGTGATAAATTGTACTGATTATAAGTGCAAGCTGTTCTTCCAAAACATCATATCAAAAAGAAGGCAAGTATTATTAGGAGAATGTAATGTATCTTTAGAATGTCCAGAAACATAAGAGATAATCACTTCACGTGAATATATTCTCCCTTGAGTTTTACAGCTCAATATTAAGGTCTTACCATGGTTTTGATAGCACTCATCTGGAGGGCGGGACCATCGTGGGTTGGTAGTCTTTCAGCAGCCACATAGCTCTTAGCTCCACAATAATTCACTTCTCCCCAAAAAGGGCTTACTATGAAACCTGAAACATGGTCATAATAATTTTCTGACTATGTTGGGGTACGTGAAAAGTATAAATATTATTTTATAATATAATCTCCCCTGATCTTTTAAACATCCTTTCGATGTTTCCATGTATTTTCCTGTGAGATGCACGTGACTTCGTTTATCGGTACTGCTGAGCAAAACCAAAAAAGCCCTTCGGAGTCACCTTGTTTGTCAAGCTAATGTGAAAATATGGGAAAAAGCGCCATGTCTCGGGTTCTTTCCTCTTAGTTTCTGCTTTTTTAAACCAAAAATCTGTCACTCTTACAAAGATGAGATTGACATATCGGCTACAAATAGAACAAAAACCAGACAAATGAAACTGGGTAGTTGAGACTTGCTGGAGCGATGGAACCCCTTTCACCTCTGTGTCGTTGGTCTGAATGTAGCTCGGCTGTTTTTGACTTGGCTGCTCAGCAGACGCTCCCTCTTTGTCTTACCAACCATAATCTGTATCCTGCTCAGACTCTCTGAGAGCTGCCTGGTTTTGTGACCGTGATACTGACTTAGGACCCATTCCTTACTAGCATCCTGTTTTAGGCATATTTCCCTCTCTTTAGCATCTCAGGAAATTATTTTCTTGCTTTAAGCATGAGAATCCTTGTTAATTTTTCCAGAACTGATAAAATTAGTCTTAAAGGCAAGAAAATAAAATTACGAAATTTGTGTACGTCTAAGATTAAGTGTCAATAATAAAAGCAATAAGGCTTAGAGTAGAAAAAGACAGTTCCAACAACTCCTGTTCTGTCCAGTTTCTATTTGTCTGCTACTTTTATTTCTCAATTTCTTCCGAATTGTGTCTTAAGCCTTCTCAGAATTTCTCCTTATTGTGCATAACATCGAAAACGTTTTGTGGATCCAAGTCAGTTTTCCAGGTGGTAAAAAAAAAAAAAAAAACAAACAAAAACCAAACCTCTCTGCCAAAATGCTTTTCAATCAAATTCTTCTACCAGAATTTCCATTTTGCTTTGCATCTACAACTTAATCCATCCTTTGTGGAAGAAGGAGGATATTCACTGTAAAATGCAAGCCCTTTCTCTCTAAAAAAAAATTAAAAAATAAAATAATAAATCGTTCAACTTCTCAACAGCAGGTTTCAAAATTTTGAAAATACCATTTTTCTTTCACACTTCAAATGGAAACACAGAATACCTTTTTGTATATTTTAGTTGGTATTACGTGACTCCATAAGCCCAATTTTAAACCGAGCCTTGCATGAAGGAATACAGCAGTGCAAATGAGGACCGAAAGTGAAGGAAGGAAAAACCATTGCCCTCCTTCTGAAAGAGACTCTCAGATCGGCAACTTAAGGGAGTTGAGTGCAGAGATTTTTTAAATTTTTTTTCTTTTCTCTCTTTTGCATCAGTCCCCCTTGCCCTCAAACTCTAAGTTTTGGCCTTTTGGTATCACCTAAACTCATTTAATGAAGAAGATGAACAAAAGTGGAAAACAAATGATCACTCATAAACCAGAGCAGCTTAGTGTGCACTCTTGTCTGAAAGACTGATGAGATAATACCTGCAAAAGAATGGTCTGCTCTGACAGGAAAAGGAGAACCGATGTATCCAGAACACCCAATAGCTCATCTGGCAGTAAACGAGAGGTCAAAATGTCAATCTTCCAGTCCTGCCCCTTGCGGTGTTAGAAATCTATTAAAGAAGTCCTACCATCTACTCAACAGTATTACAGGCGCTCTTACAGCATGGATGGGAAATTAAAAATAGGTTAGATAGCAAAGAGGTACTCTCAAAAACAAAAGGAAACAAAGTTGGAGAAAGATCGATAAACATACTGCAAAAAATAGAGAAATAGAGACTCTCTGGCAAGAGGCAGGGGAAGAGATGCCTGAAGACATTCGAAGAAATAGCAAAGAATAAAACGAAGGAGAATCGTGAAGGTTTTTGCCCTCTTGTTTCAGTCTTTCCCGTTGAGATTCAAAAATAATTCCTTAAAAAACGTGGATAAGTGTGGTTGAGAACTGCCTGCTCGTGATTGATGATACCAGGCCAGCGTGGTTTCTGTTTGGCTACATTTCTTGGGCACAGAAGGACCCTGTGTTATAATACCCTGCTAGATAAAGACATGCTGAAATTCGTAAGGCTTTTAGTTGAACCTAATCTCGCACTGGCAAAAGCTGTTACTACAGCAAGCCAGATTGAATCGGCTATTAATAATGCAAAGATGTCATTGCTTCCCAAAAGAGCTTCTTAGCACAGCTTGTAGGAGAGATTAATATTATTCATGTTATTAGAAGCAGACCTAAAGAGGGACATTGTCTACTGTAGGAGTAGAAAGGGTTTTGTTTTTCCTGAAGAGCCTTTGAAAGAGCAGAGAAAGGATCCAGATTAGAGGAGTTAAACCATCCCGTACTTTCTTATCATTTTCCATCAGCAAAATTAAAATTTGGGCTTCCATTTATACAAAATTTTTATTATGGATACACTCTTGGCCTTGAAGAGCATGCTGGAGAAGAAGGTAATTTTTTTTAGAGTGAACGTTTACTTTTGGACATATTTCCTTATGCCCTGATGACACATTAATGGGCTTGTTAGAGACCCTATGACTTTCATGGGACCAGGATTGAGGCTGGTGTGTAAATATCCTCAAGCCAGTGTAAAAAGCTTAGTTCTCGACCTTCTGGAATAAGGAAAGACTTTTGGTGCAGATGCAAATGTTATGACTTTACATTGGTTTTTTTTCTTATTCTTGATTATTTTTAGGGGGTGGGGGCAGGTTGATTCATTAGTCAGTGGATTTTGGAGGTAGGATCTTATGTCTTCTACTCTTGTGTGTGAATTTCTACAAAAACCCCTAGAGTTTGAACCACTGGTATGGTGTTTCTTAGGCTTCTTTAGCTGAAAGGGTTGAAGAAGACAGGAAGGCTGTACGGTTTTATGAGTCTGAGGGACCTTGCAGCCAGGCAAAGCATAAACTTGGTATTGAGACATAAACAACCATTTTCAGAACAAATATAAATGTAGTTCCTCCTGAATATGATAATTGTTAAGTGGAGTTTTAAAATGTTACTAGCCGTTTATAGGTGAGATTAAAAAAGCCTTTGTAGAAATGAAGAGAATGTAGCGCTGACTTTTGAAAGATTTTAAAGAAACATCCTGTAGAGCACATATGTTCTTAAAAGAGGTGCTGATAGAGCGTAGGACACGGTGGGTGAATAAGGTAAGAAGAGCAGCCCATAGCAGCATCTGAGCAGGATGGTGTGAATACTGAGAATGTCGCTAAAGTGACTCTTTGGGCTTTAAATCCTTTTCTGGTAGAAAAAAGCAGGCTTAGAGTCTGGATCGGCATCGTGATCTCTAAATCTGGGAGGAGGTAAAGCTCATCTCAACAAGTTTGAGATTTTTAATGAATGAAAGCTCTTTGGGCGATGTCACGGGCCTGAAAACATACAGTAGGATCAAAAAAGTACAATGGAAGGTTTTCTGAAATCGCTACCAAGTAGATGGGATTTGTTTTTTAGTTCAAAGGCTTCTGTGGGAGGTTTTCCTCCTGGCTCTTCTTTTACTACCGAATGTTGAGGAAAAAACAAGCGTGCGTCCATTTGAATATGGAACAGCAGGTAGTTCCATATAAGACGTAAAAATTTCAATGTAAAAATCGGGTATTTAGGGTTGAGATTTTTGTAAGAAACATTTCAGAGACTGCTGGCATTGTGGGGGTGCAATCAGGGAAAGATAACAGGACCGCAATAAATTTTATAACGCTGAGGGAATTTTAGGGAAGTTAAAACAAATCAATAGAGTTCTTGGGCAAATGGAAGTCAAACTTTCAATTACTCTGAAATAGATTCTGGCTCATTCGACCTAGCTGACACTTTGATGTGTTTAAATCTTTGCAGACGCTATGTCAGAACTGAATCAAGGCCAACTCCACCCCCTCTGCTCTTGCACATGCAGAAGCCGTGGTATCTAAACAGTAAGAGGACCAGCTCTTTCAAGAAGGAAATTTGTAGAGATAACGTGAACAGTGGCTGTCATTAAAAGTCAAATGACTACTTTTAGATGTTGTTGGTGAGGGTTATCAGAAGGCAAATATGGCACATAAGATTATGCAACCTACTTTCGGGGTTTGGCTGTGTTTTCTTGTCTTAAGAAGAGCGTCTCCTGCTTTCTGATAAAACAAAGACCATGTTGCAAAAGACCTGATTCAGCAAAAGAAGAAAAAAGACAATATCCATAGTATTCGTTTTACTGCACTCCAACAGTAATTCCACAATCAGCAATATCTTTTAAAGTATAAACATTTCCTGTTCCTCCTGTTAATATCCTGAACCTGCACACCCACAGCAGCACTTCTACAGTAAGCAACGAAACAAATTATTTATGTACCGTGGGGTTTACAAGATACCATTAAAAGCAAAGTTTGTGCTCTCAACAACTTTTTCTGCTGTGAACCGGCCACCAAAAAAAGTCAGGAAACATGAGGAAACCTAAAGACGGTACGATTCTAACACTTGGTTTTAATTAAAAACTTTTTCTAGACCTTATGCCACATGTTACTTGTGTATGTTATCAGGATACAGGACTGAATAGGAATTTCACGAAGGTTTGTTAACCCAATATTCAAGGCAGCCCAGTGAAGAGGAGGAGACCAAACTGACGCTAAATAGGGGAGGCTGTGAAGCGCAGGTGAGATTCTTACAGTGCAATCGGAGTGATGGAACTTTACAGCATGAGATTCCAGAAAGCGATCGAAGGCTTGGTGAGGATAATTAATCCTTTAATTATTTTCATAGCGTATTCTTCTGTGTGCATAAAACATCAGGAACAGCTGCCTACTAGATCCAAAAAGCCATTAAACAATTAAAAATTAAATCTTTCCCGAATAAAAAAAAGTTAACTCTTCCCCAAATGAAGGTCCTGTGTGTATCTTGCAGGTTATTTTTTTTTTCCTTTGCGTTTCACGAGAGTCAGTGAAGTTCTATTAGTATCAAATGCTGAATTTCCTGATTCAAAGAAGGTAATTAAAAAAAAAAATAATCTGTGATTCAGGTCAGACTGGTGAATATCATGGCATTCTAACTCGTTCTATAAATATTCCGGTATACGATGCAGGACTGCAGCCAAATAAAGCGTGCTCTGATGGATTTGTAAGTAGATAGGGAGGTGGATCAGCTGAAAAAAGTTGTTATCTGAAAAAGGATTGACTTCCAAGGCTGCCTGTGAAACAGCTTTAGCCATGAAATATGTGCTAGAACAAGAAAGGAAAACCACCAGATGACAAAATGGGATGGATAAAGTGCATGACACAACAACCCAAAAAGCTTTCCTTAAAACTCCGTTGTCATAACATATTCCTCCGCTGGGTCCGGGGAACAAAACGCTTCCCAGGAAGTGCAGGGCGAGAGCAGGAGGTCGGCGGGAGTTATGGATGGGGAAGGGAAGGCAGCTGCTGGGGATGTGGAAGGGGGGGTTCAGCCAGGGCTGGGAGCCGAGCAGGAGAGCGCACGGACCCTGGGAAGGGCTGGGGATCACTGAAGGGTTCCTACAGGCGCGCTGCTTTAAGGAGAAAATGATGTCACTCTTTTTACATTACAAAAATGTGGTTGAGCATAGCCTCGTGATGGGGAGTGCAGATAGAGCGCCAGGGCCAGGAGAGCTATGCTCGAGGTTAACTGAATGCCTAACATGTGTGTCCAAGTGGGAGGAAGCTGTGGTGAGACAAGAAATGAGAGAAATAATTCACTTAGTGTCTGCCACGATGACGGTGAACTTCTTTAAGGATGATTTCTGTGCATTGTGTAGGTTTGGGGGCTTTCGTGTCTGTCTTTATTGCCGCTACGAAGTACATCTCTTTGCTAGGGCTAAATTATGATCGCTTCGGTTTTGCGCCTATTAATCAAGAGGAGGCATTTGCAAGCCTTTCCCAGCCACGGATCCGCTGTGGGTTCTGAAAGCTGCAGAATGCAGTTTGTTATCTGCTGTGGCGAGGCCGTGCCAAGTTCCATGATGCAGCGAAAGCCCGGCCGGCCGCGGCAGCCGGCACTTTCCCGCTGACCCCGGCTCGCTGCGCCGTGCCAACAGAAGCTGTTACAAGTCAACATGGTTCCCGGAGCAGGGTTACGTTGAGGAGCGCGGGGACGTTTTCTGCAGTTCTGCAGGGTTCAAAGCCTGTTGTGCTTTTTTCTGCCACACCAGCAGCCGAGGCTGTCATGTCCTCGTTTCACCTCATAAATAACAGGCAGAGAGGACGGCTGGATAAGGCTGCAGTTCAAAAGGACTGAGATCTGATGGCAGACCTCGCCTTCCCTTGAGATGCTGGCAATGGCTGGGATGTTCCGATTTACCATGTGCCAGTCTGCTGGGTGAACGGGCACCCGGGCTGGTAGACAAAGTCTTGCGTCCACTGAATGGACGGGGTGTAGATGAAGGTGATGGGGCAAAGGATGAAGAAATAATTAGTTGGGCAAAGCTTCTGAGATAAGACACAGGGCATGGAGAGGGTGGCCGGGCTTGGGGACCTGCCGTACACCTCACTTGGGTTGGTGGCAGAGGTCAGGGAAAAGAATAGGCTGTGGGCTCCAGGGAGCCACCAGCAAAGGGGAGGTGGTGGTGGGCAGGTGGGTGGTTGTGTTTCTCCCCTATCCCTGGAGGTAAATGTGAAGGACTGGAGGAATAAAGCGGGGATTTATTGGGACGGTGCAGATTTAAGTGGTGAGCAGGGGAGCACTAACTTTTGCTCCTCCTCCTCCGAGCGGGTCCAACTGCAGGGTGCCCTTCCTCGGGGCCATCACGGAGGTGGCGAGGCCATGGCATCCCATCCCAGGGCATTCCTCCCTCCTGCAGGATCTGCCAGAATAATCAACCCCCTGCTTTTACCTCCACCGAAACCCAGACTTGCCTCTAATCACGTTGGGTGACTGTTGACACGTGTAGATTTCGATATTTCGATAATATTATATGTCTGTGATAATATTTCATTACAGTCATGTCCTTGGCTATAATTCTTTCAACACAGCCACTTTTGTACCGTCCAAGTTTTGCTCTGATGGTCACGTTACAGTTCAGAAGATCTAGAATTAATCAGCATTTGATATCCCTCCGAGAAAGAGCGAGCAATGCGTTTATTTCTCTCGCGGTTTCTTCTGGCGGAAATTGTGTGTGTGTTTGGGGAAAAGGGGAGAAGACTTTAAAGTTTTGGTTTTTTTTTTCCTGTCCAACTTTGCTTGTAATTTGAAACCATCACTGATGTGTTGTCATATAATATTATACTCCTCCATTTTACAGACTTTCAGTTATTTCCCAGATCACTTACCTAGGCAGGGAGGGGAACGTTAAACTAAGACTTGCAAATTACTATGCTGATGGGCAGTTCGTATGAATCTGCAGGATTTTATTCTCTGCCTATAGAAAAATGTATCTTAGGTTATGCTTTTAGTTTCATTTCTACGGAGTAAACTGTCTTGTGATTTGAACAGCAGGAACTCTTTCTTGTATTTTGTGGCAGCCTACCACATCTTTCACAAAAGGTAAATGCTCCGCCTGTGTCCCATCTGCAGTATGCAAATTCACAAATGCTCTAGAGGAAATAATATAATATTTTATGGTCTGCCATAATTAAAGTTTAGAGCTGGTTTGAAAATGCATTTTTAGACCTGTAAAATCTTTGAGAATATTTCCAGTGCTTTCTGGAAGTAATATTTTCCTTTGGAGCAATCAAAACAATTCATTTAGATACACCTGAAATGTATGGTGTTGATGTTGACCAGTTTTTGATAATCATATAAAGTAAATTTAAGGTGGCTTTAGAAATAGAATATTCTGACACTTGAAACTATTTCCACTGTTTTTGAGACTGATAGTAATTGTGTTTGCAAAGTTGCCCAGCGTTTTCTAGAAATTAGTTCTGAATATCATGGGGACAAACTGTTAACTGTGCCTTTGGCTTGGATCCTAAAAATAGTAAATTACGCTGATATACAAATACTTCTGTCCTGCAAAGGAGGTAGGGGACGAGTGCTTTTTCAGAAAATCCCACGCCCAGATGAAAATGCAGTTTCTGTGATTGAATCTAACTTTTAGGAAATTGTCAGGAAGAAGTGCCTGACATATCTCCAGTGTCCAGGATTTTCAAAAGATGAACATTTTGAGTCTGCCGAAGCATACATCAGATGCATCTCCCTGCCCGTAGGAATCCCAGTGGATTCTGGGCAATATGGATGTGCTTCTTTTCCTGTTGATCTTAATGGGAGATGGAGGTGAACAAATCTACGCAGGAACAACTGGGAGTGTGGTGACTTAATCCTTAATGAGAATTGTAAGAATGTTTTTCTTATGCAATCTTATCATTAGACTGTCATCAGCAGTCAAGACACCACTGTAATCCTTTTAGAGGTAGTCAGGATTATGGCCTTCCCTTGTTCATTTAGATTCACTTTACGACTGATATTTGGCCTCAAGGCAGGGTTAGTTCAGTGTCTCCAGATGGTACAGTGTCTGCAAACCTGCAGAACATACAAGTTCAAGTACCTCCTTGTACGCCGAGTTCAGCTTAAATCTTCGTCATGCAAACAGCGTGCACGTATATTACAGTGCTCGTGCTTCTGTTTTCCAGCAGAATGGGTCACCCTGATCACACGTAAATGTCTCTCGGGTGGAGATTTGCACCTGAATGGTCGATACGGACGTATTCATCTCAGATCTAAAATAGGTCTAAGGATACATGCCCAAACATTATCCGTTATCACAATATCTCTACAAGGAGATCCCTGTAAACACCTGCATTCAGATGAGGTGGATACCTCCTCTCTCTACAGCACTACTACAGTTTGCACTGTCAAAAGCTACCTGCAGGTTTGAGATAAAGCTGCAAGTCTCTTATTTCTCACATGAACCTTATCTATCTCATCTTCTTATTTTAATTTCTTGCTTATATGTAGTCCAAATCTCCCCTCTTTCAGTTTAAAGCCATTACCCCTTGTCCTACTGCAACAGGACCTGCTACAAAGGTTGTCCCCAGCTTTCCTGGAGTTCCTTTAGGGACTGGAAGGGGCGGGAAGGTCTCCCTGGAGCCTTCTCTTCTGCAGGCTGAACCCCCCGCTAACTCTCTCAGCCTGTCCTCCCAGCAGAGGGGCTCCAGCCCTCCCAGCATCTCCATGGCCTCCTCTGGCCCCACTCCAACAGGTCCATGTCCTTCTGATGTTGGTGGCCCCAGATCTGGAGGCAGCACTGCAGGCGGGTTCTTCCCAGAGCGAGGCAGAGGTCCTGCTGACCACGCTGATGGTCCAGCTTTTCACACACTAGTACCTCCAAGTCCTTCTCGGCAGGGCTGTTCTCCATCTCTTCATCCCCCAGCCTATATTGATACCAGGGATTGCCCCTACCCAGGTGCAGGACTTTGCACTTGGCCTTGTTGAGCCTCATGATGTTCACACGGGCCCACTTCTCGAGCTTGTCCAGGTCACTCTGGATGGCATCCCATCCCTCAAGTGTGTCAACCACACCACTCAGCTTGGTGTCATCCACAAACTTGCTGACAGTGCACTCGATCCCACTGTCTGTTACCATTGAAGAAGATATTAAACAGTGCTGGGCCCAGTATGGACCCCTGAGGGACATCGCTTGTCACCGATCTCCGTCTGGACATTGAGCCATTGGCCACTACCCTCTGGATGTGATGATCCAACCAATTCATAGCATCATAGAATCTTCATGGTTGGAAAGGACCTTTGAGATCATCGAGTCCAACCATACACCCCCACAAAAAAACCCTACAATCTCTGTCACTAGAACATGCCCTGACGTGCCAAATCTAGACGTTTCTTAAATACCTCATCCACTGAACAGTCCACCCATCAAATCCATACCTCGCCAATTTAGAGAGAGGGATGATGTGGGGGACCATGTCAAAGGCCTTACAGAAGTCCGGATAGATGACATCAGATACACATTTTGGAAGTGGAAGACACAAGGACTGGAAGCGCAACCTGAGAACAGCTTCTGTTCTTCCTCTTGCTGGCCCAGTTAGTGTTTAACCAAAGGCGAAAAGAATTGACATGAGAACCAGGCAGGAACCAGACCCAACTGCTGTCTGACTGTCCCATGAGTACCCAAACCACTGAGCTTTTTGTGGAAGTCTCCCTTCCGTTTTGATTTTTTCTAGCTCATCCAACTTGGGCCTGAATTTTTTTTTCCCGGCAGATGTTAAATCAAGCCCAACCTTTTGCTTGCAAGAAGTTTTGTTTTGATGGTTTGTCATAGTCCAAAAAAAAAAAAAAAAAGAAAATGTTCCCAATCAGCTTGGATAAAAAAAGGGGTGTTGGGAGAATATATTTGACAGATAGTAACCTGGGTGATTACAATGGCAGCTGCTGGTGTTTCACTTACTCAATTAAATATTCACGATCTCTTTTTCACTTAGGTGTTCAAACTATAGACGGATCTTTTCTTTCTCAATGAACCTCTCATCCTTTTACTGACATTTATTCTCCTTTTTATTCAATTAACCCAGAAAGAAAGCTTCTGGCAAGGCAAGTCAGCTGTTGTCTGCGGAAGAGAGACATACAAATCTTGTCACATAGCTTTTATTTTTATGGTCAGGAACCCTCAGGCCTGGTATTAAGGCAACTTCGGCTTGTGTGGAACTTTACTGTCTCCTGCACACTCTGAAATAAGATTACATGATGGAGAAGATCAATTTACTGGGGACATTTAAGCTCAGAATATTAAGCTTTTTGTGCAATCACATCTCCTCTCTAGCTGTGTGGCAGAAAAGCTAGCCACAAGGTCCTTGACAAATTAGATATTACCACATCTAACTGTGTATATTTAAGCTTATCAAACTGAATCGTTGCATTGTAACTGTGCTCTTACGCAGACAAGGACTCCATTTAATAAATGCAGTGCCATTTAATAGTAATTAATCACCCAACTAAAATGTCACATTAAGGTCAAAGAGACCAGAAGACAAAAAGAAGAGAACATTAAATTCAGCTGACAAACATAGGAAAGGAGAATATAGAGCCAAAGAAAGTTCTGGGACATTGGCACTGGTAAAACATTTAATCCAAACTTCTTAACTTTCCGTTCAGTTCAGAAGTGATCACATTCACTTGGTTCAAAGCGAGGTCATTTTTGTAACTTTTAAATGAAATTTCCTCTTTGCGTGTGCAGTGACAGCCTATTGCAAGCTTGGAATTGTTGGTGCATTTTACAGATGTTGTGCTCTCAGTACTTGCTGTTTCCTTCCTCCCCGCTTTGCTGCTCTTTTTTTTTTTTTCTTTGCTGTTACGATATTCTTCATTTGGGTGAAATTTTCCTCAATGTATCCTGAAATAGAAACAGTTTGGAAATGTAGCTTTTCTGAGGTGGAATGAAATAAGTACGTACAAAGAAGGAGAGAATAAAACGCTGTCTTCAGTCGCGTGCTTTAGTGATTTGAGAAGTAATTTTTGGAATAAACTCTTCTTAATATTTGCAAATTGTGGAAAAGTTCAAAAGCATGCTGCAGAAGTTTTTGATACAACTGCTGTTGGTCCTAGAGCTAACAACCAGAACCTAAGCATCTTAGAAAGTCTCATGTTTGGGGAGTACGTAATACAGAATCTGATTTCATGTTACAGCTCTATAACGCTTTACTATTCAATAGCAAAAAAAGAAATTGTTGAGTTGAACGAGAATATTGTTTGTGAACAATATTCTTATAAATAGGAACTCTATACAGGGGGCTCTGTTTCAGAGGAAGGGCATTTGCCACCTGCAGAAGTGAAAATTTATGGGGTTCCTTCTACTAAAGGTATGGAAGGTTGCAGAAAAGGTAGATATCCGTTGTTAATTCCACTTCTTCAAGCTGGTGTTTATCAACTTCAGTTTAAGTGTATAAATAGGTTTGCGTATATTTGCGTTCTCTCTCACATAGTGTCCCTTTTTTTTTTCCTTTCTTTCATAAAGTGTAGAAGGAAGCAAGTGCTATTCGCTTTGAAAAAATATATTTTGAAATGCCATGGGCTAAACAGACTACTTTCTGTGCGTAAAGACATGAGCTAGTAAAATACAGTCAAGTCTGAAAATGTATTATTGTCAGCATATGTTACAGGATTCAGACAAACTGCTTCTAAATAGACTCATTCTTTAACGTATCTATCATTTCTCCTTCCTGTTCCAGAGTTCTCAGTTTCACGTCCAAGAATTTTTGTATTAGTATTGTGAAAAAGAGTAATTCTTCAAAAATTACTCTCCATTTGGCAAGATCTATCTTTATAACTTCTGCGTCAGTCCAAAGAATTTTGGCCTTTCCAAAGGTTAAATATTATCTTTCAAAATTGTGTAACTCTGGCTTTGTCAGGAAATGTGTCCATTTTCTAAAATAACCTTTTCTTCCATTGTCTTTTACGTGAAAAAGTTACAGTGGGCTAAGTAATTATAAATTCTTTGTTCGCACATGAAAGACCAAACTCATGATATCGAATTATTTGGCGTTCATTGCTCATGCTTAGCTGCATGATAAATTTTGCCTTAGCACTGGGCATGGCTGTGGCACATCCAGGGAGACGCTTCCACGTGTGAAGTTGAACTGCAGTTTGTGCTGATGGTCCCCATGCGTAGATGTATGGTTCATAGATGTATAGCTCATATATGTACGGTTCAGTTTTCAATGAAGATTTTGATTATGCAAAATTTGACAGTCCTGATGTTAACATCTGAATGACTTTTACAGGCTTTGTAGATGAAGAGACGCCATTCTCTTTGAGTTATCTACATTTGTGCTGATTCCTGGAAGAGCATATTTCTCCTTCACGCAGTTCACTCAGCTTCTGTGGCAATCCTATAGACAAGGGTCTTAACAGTGCTCCAAGAAAAGCTCTCCTTTGCGTGTTTGGCAGTGTAGATTCGAAGATTATTGTGTTTATTTCGCAATCCAGTGGTTTCAAAACTGTGGTCTGCTTTCCAACCTAGTAGGCCATCTTCTGTGGTGCATGGCTGGCCTACGATTGGCAGCAGATCTGGTCCTCTGGAGGGGCTCCCGTAGGGACCACCTCCTCCTGCCACGGTGCAGCACCACAGATGCTTCCAAATTTTGTGACCCTGGAACACTACAGGATCACACGTTGGACTTTCACATGTATGAATGAGCTGCACAGGGAAAAAACAATAGGGACCTGTTCTCATGAAACACGTGAATAAGTGAGAGGAATTAGTCACTTGGGCGACCTGTGTGCTAGGGGTTCATAACATTGGGAGGTCGCTTCTGAAATGGAATTCCACTTTTTGTGCTTTGGTTATTAAAAGCAACCAAAAACCCCCCCATCCCAGAGTCAGTTCTGTCGTGTGGAATGGTGCAAGGCACCAGCAGGTATCACAGGCAGTTGTTCTCAAAACCTAATTTGCACTTTGAGCCAACAAACGTGTAGCTACATAGCACTTGGTAGCGGTAGGTAGCAGGCGATTTGCCTTTTTTAGTCTATTTTCAGCGGCTAGAGGACAGATAGTCACTTTTTGTAAGTGCATTTCACAGCTTACAGCAGAGGCAGCTTGGAAAATCCGAACTGAAGTAGAACATTCGCCGGCATTTACAACTTTTCTGCTCCTCAGCATCCGTGCAATGACTTTCTCTTTCCCTCTACGGCTTCTTGTATTCACCCTTCCATACACCCTGGCTCCAGCCCGTCTCTTTCGCTCTGATTTTGCTCTGCCTTTGGTTTCCTTCCCTCTCTCATCTCTCCGTTCCTATAAACTTGCTGCATCTCCCAGTACGTGTTTTGCTTCTCCTGGCTCTGCAAACCAGTCCCATTCTTCCATCGCTGCTCTACCCGGCGCTCACCTGGGGCGGGAGGGCTCTGCTCTCGCCCCTGTCCTTTCCAGGGACCACTCTCTCGCTATCTGTTCCCTCAAGAAAAACTTTGTTCAGCTCCTTGTAGCTCTGAACGGAAACACGCTCTTCTGACAGACTTCTCGGGGAGCGACTAATGCTTGTCTGTGCACTCCGAGCATCCACAACATGAGCGTTTGTGGAGACTTTTGGTTAAATATGGGTGCGAGTATGTTGCTGGTGCGCGGGTGACCTTGCCAAAGTACACCGTTGAACAAACAAGTACACAAAAAGAGAGAGCTGGAAGGGAATACCTGCCACAGGGAAAATTCTAGCTCAGGGGTAAAGTTTAGCGATGGTCTCAGGAAAAGTTGGGATGGGAACTGCCCTGGTTCTAGCAATTCCATCTGCGGCATATGTTTGTCTACTGGAAAGACAGAGACGAGCTCTGCGCATGTGTGATTTATTACGAATGGCTTCCTAAGGCATGCATGTCCGAACATGTGGCAGGGAACAGATGCTTCTTTCTTTATATCCCCCATATTTGAAGCACTTTTAGAAAAAGTTTCTTTGCGAAGCAGACTTGTTAAGCAAAAATCTCATTATAAAATGCATCTTCTTTTGCCAGAAGGTATACAACACTGTGTTCTCGGTATGCTTTGCGGTTTCTTGTACAACAGTATGGTATGACACGGTGTCTTCGCTTTCTGCCTACGATCTGCCTGTGCTCTGACCATCTTTTCCACGGAGCTCTTGCCAGAAGTTGAGGCTTTCTACCCCCAAAGAAATTCAGAGTAGTTTGCTGCCTAAATAACACGTTGTAGCTTGACTTTTCCCTTCCTACAGCCAAGTGTGACTGTGACAGGAAAAAAAGAACACTTTTAAAATTAATTCAAGTTTAGTTTTAAAATAAAAAAGAAGTCTTGAGCTAGTATCTGTCAGACCTGCCTGCATTTGTCGTTCTTTTTGGCAGTGACATAAACCCACTGCTACAGTTGCCTCACTTCAAATTCCCAAGAAGCTATTTGCCACGGTAGATCCCAGTGCAGAAATAAACCGCTGACCCAAATGCTAATTAATTTCATCTTCACTAAGTGTTTGCGCGAGGGCAATTATATCAGTGTCTTCCCGTCGCTCGCAAAAACCGGGGTGCTCCCTGTCCGAACTCCCACCCTCCCCACGAGCAACGCCCAAATTTAATTGCATTTTCTAAGCTAAGGTTAATGCTAAAATCTAACTGTGATGTCATGAATCGGGAAAAATACTTTAAAAATCCCTATGTGTCTAGCAACATGTTTGTAATGCAGGGAAAGCAGTCTGCTGGCTTGCGGCGGGGGATGGATACGTCCTCTATGTCGGACTTTCCTGAGCCTTGGGTGACACTGGAGCCTTTGAGAGACACAACCCACCGCATCTGCGGTGGAGCTCATGGGGAGTCTGAGCAATGCTGTGTGTAAACGTGTATATATGTGTATTTAGAATCANCAGTCACGGTATGAGGGAAGCTGGTGGGTGCACTTGCACCTCCAGCAAAGTTCTTTTCTTTCCACAGTGGCCACCCACCCCTTGAGCACTGCCGTCCGGGGCTCTTGATTCCAGGGGCTCCTCATCCTCGGGGGGACGCCGATCCCCCACTGGGCCTGGGACGCGTTGGGCGTCTTTTTCTTTGTTTTCTTTCCCGGCGAGCCTGCCGGTCTTGGGGCAGGCGCCTTAG
>VWZL01005271.1:343097-444621 GCA_013396915.1 Stercorarius parasiticus | reverse complement strand
AGATGGATGGCACGCTGGTGAGCGGCGGGTGGAGGAAGTCCTTCCCCGGGTTGTTTACACCAAGGCGTTTTAGAGCAGCCATTTAGCTGCCACCCCCGTCCCGCCCCGCTGACCAGCTGTAAGTGTAAAGGCCGCCAGCGGGCCCGCGGGTCGCTGATAAACTCACCCCCCATTTGGCAGGCAAGGAAGCCGGGATGATAAGGATGTTGATTTATGTTTTATCTGTCACTACATTTTCAGTAAAGCGGGGCAGCCAGCCTGAACGGAGCGAGGGCTGTTATCACCTCTCCTTAGCCCCGTTAAGTGCAGCAGGCTCTTTGGTGTCTCTCGCCGTTAATTAGAGGGTAAACAGGACGCCCAGCGCCGGTCAGCCCCGCACTTCGCACAAAACCCGCAGATTTGGGGCAGGGCTGTGGGTCTGGGGACGCACACACATGTGAAAGAGGGTTCCTAGAAGTCCTTGGTGTTTCCTAGACTTGTTTCTATCATTTAAAATGCGTTGCATACCTTGAAGCGAAGGTAACGGCTGGTTTAATTGGAAATAACTCCACCGAAGTGGCCGCAGTCAGTGTTCGTGTCAGCAGCGAATGCGCCCCGTAACGCCGCGCACCTTGGGTACGAGCGTTCAGCGCAGGAAAAACCTGACAACGCTTATTACCGGGGAAATAAATGTTGTGAATTATATGTACGATTATGTACCATTTTCCCCTCATTTTGGAGGTGAGCGTTATTTTTTTGAAGGCATTGTGAGATTTTGCACATTATATTTAATGGCAAACACATTTTTAGTTGTGAGAAGCACCGCGTGCCTTTTGGGACCAGTAGAAGTGCCCGCAGAGAAGAGGGTGGAGAGAGCCGGGAGAGAAATGTAAGCATTAAAATACTGAAGTATTCCAGCAAAACCAGAACACGGAAAATCTGGAAAAAAAACCCCACCAAACCCTACGCAATTCTTGTTACATCCTATGCAAAAATGTTAAAAATACAGCTCTTTCTTTTCCCTCGTCCCCTCCTGATTTCTTTTTCCTTTATTTCTCTCCCTCTCCCCAAATATTTCATCTTACCTTTCAAGTCTGTCATTATATTTCTTTCTAAACAAAACTAGAAAGAGAAAAAGAAGCTAGTTCCTGCTTGAGGTCAGTGGGAACTTTGCCATTGACTTTAAATAGGTCCAGAAGCGGGCCCAACAGAGCATTTTATAGCTTCCTTTATTTATCTTAGGTTTTATTTTGAGCAATGTGTCTTTTGTATGACTGCATTATTTCCACAGCGAATACCGTAATAATGGCCTCGTATACATGATTATATACACACGTACTGGACCAAGCGTTATTGATAGGTGTACTCTTTTAAACAAGAGTAAAAGACAATTGCAAAAGCACGGCGCAGGGATGCTGACGTGGGGCTGGTTCAGTACAGGATGAGGGTTCTCTACAAGTCTGTGCTTGGTGTCACCCCATAGCGATTTTCAAGTATGAACAGGAATACTGCTGATTACCGAGAGACCGGTGATTAAGAGAAAGACAGTAGTTAACAATTTAGTCAAGGAAGGCCAGGCTGCAGTTCCTTTGGTGGTGTTAATGATGCCCGTAGCCAATCTGTTCTTCCTGATGAGAAATGGGGGGAAAAGCAACCGTTCTCCAGACTGGGCTACCGTAGGAACCATGCTGCAATTTTTGAGCTTAGCATCGTGAGGCCGGTAGGCCAAAGATAACAATGCAGGGTTTGGCAGAAACGTGGCCGATGTCCGGGGATATCAGCCGAGGAGCGTGCTGGCCATTTGTCACACATGATTCAGAGCCACAAATGGCGGTAGGGACTATTTCTGTTTCTTGTTGACGGCAGTTATGGATCTTGAGTTCTTCTGAAAAGTGCCCAAGGAATCCCCGAAGAGCCACCTCATGCATAGAGATAATTTATCACAATTACAAGCGCAGTGTATTACAATCCTGAGTAGAATAACCAACGGCGCAAATAAATGAGAGAGAAGAGGGCGGGTTTGCTGCAAAAGTGGTTGCAGCCATGAATCAGACCAACCGGCCTCTCTCTGCCTTGTCAAGAAATAAGGTAGACCCCCAGCTGGATAAAAGCTGCGGCTCACACGGATCTGGCAGTGAGGACGGATCAAAGGCATGTTTTTCTCTCCCTATCCTATTGCGGGATCCTCTGGATCAGCTGGATACTCAGGACACGCTGGGCTGAGAGTGTTGCACCTCTTCTTTCACCCCGGCCAAAACAGCCAGCTGAACTTCTCGCCGTGCGGGTACACTGCAGGGACAAGACAAAGTCACTGTTGTGCCCGTTCCCTTCAGCTAGCCGGAGTTAAAAATCAATTTTCCTTCCAGTTAGTATGGTTATGTTACTCGCAGGGCAGCTTTCATACTGCTGGGTTTGTCTCCCACAATAAATTAGAGCAGCTGCCTGGAGACCATACAGCCCGTTGGCTTCTGGTTGTCACGGAAAGAAATCTACTGATACGCAAAACAGAAGCATTTATGGAAACCCATCGGTGAGGAGAGGCCGCGGAGACCGGGGCTTGCAGCAGCTGTACCCTTCCCTCTGAACACACACGGAGGGGCTGGTGACGCCGCTTCCCACCCCAAACATGTTTCCCGGGGTGAGAAAAAACTGTGTAGTTAGCACAGAAGTACACTATTGGCAGCGAAATGTCACTCTAGCAACTGCAAGGGAAGGAAAAGCAGCTTGCCGGGAGAGTAGCTCTGCCTGCAGCACAGTGGATTTGCTAGACTGGATCCGCGTAAGAAATTTAGAAATATAATCTAATTATTTTTAATTGATAAATTTCCCACAAGCCGTCATGGCTGCTCTCCAGTGTATTTGTTTCCCCAGATACTTGCTGAAAGCTTTCTGCAAACACAATCTTCGGTGTTGATAAATAAATTTACCTGAATGCGTCCTCCTCTAGTGGTTTTATCATTTGTTTGTGGCAGAACAAACGCATCTCTTAGAACTTGGATCTTAAAATAAATGTATCGTCTGGAAATGCCACATATTCTTGCACGGGCTTTAGTTGCTGTTTTTCCAGGCTTTCATAGAATCACAGAATGGTTTGAGTTGGGAGGGACCTTAAAGCTCATCTATTTCCAACCCCCTGCCCTGGGCAGGGACAATTCCCACTAGACCTTTCCTACCAGTAAACTGAATATTCATGGAAAAAGGGGTGAGAAAGGGTGTCAATAACACTGAAATAAATCCAGTGTTTTATTCAAGTGATTATCCAGGAACACTTTTTGGCCACTTTCCCAATTTCTATTAAAAAAGAGAGAAGTTGGTCCTCCCACCCATTTGCGAGTTAAGCCATTTTAAAAATGGCTTTATTCCATTATACGGTCCCACACCCGCTTGTTTGCCGAAAGAGAGTTTGCCACCGTGCCCAGAACAGCTGCTGGTGCTCGGCGTTTGCAGCTTCCCCTTGCTCCCTGATACTCCATAAAACCTTTTATATTCACTGTAAAAGCATTTTCCCCTCTCTTCGCTTAGTGACCGTGCGCCACAAATATTCTCTTTACC
Organism: Stercorarius parasiticus; assembly: GCA_013396915.1. Classification (NCBI taxonomy): domain Eukaryota; kingdom Metazoa; phylum Chordata; class Aves; order Charadriiformes; family Stercorariidae; genus Stercorarius; species Stercorarius parasiticus. The sequence goes on along the minus strand of VWZL01005271.1, from coordinate 441,090 downwards.
ACTGAGAATGAAATGAAAATGTTTGCAAAGCTTTATTTAGTGCCAGTACCTAATAACGCTCGGCGTGTTCTGAAGCGAGTACGCCTACGCTTGCGCACGCTTGCCTAGGAACCCAGCACTTCCCTCGTCTTTCTGGGCAGCGGAAAGGTGGTGATGGGCTTTTCCTGGGACTCCTCCGAGCTCGCATGCGGTCGGTGTCTGCTGCCCGGCTTTATAACTCTTTGAAGCTTATTTATGGCCTGTGGAAGAGCTGACATGTGGACTAGGCTAACTATTTTTGAAGCTTTTTTTTTTTCCTAGCCTTGTCCATATTATTCAAGATCATGTGTTTATGCCGCATCAAAGCGGACCTGTTGTTTCTCCTACCTCAGATCAGGTATTTGCGCTTGTTTTCTCCTGCACTGCTTTAACGCTGCCCATCATAAACAGTTTGCACATTTCTCCCCGCGTTGTTGTAGCCTGACGTATGCTTTTATTATGGTGACACCTTTGAAAACATCGTCTTCGATATTTGGAGGGCGAATATTTGCCTTTCAAGGAACTCTGCTCCGTAAGAGGGAATTGTGCAGCGCATTTCAGTTAATTGAGTTGGTTTCTACTGCCCCGAGAATCCGAGAGAGACTTGTTTGCTGTTCTGCTGGCAGCTGACTGCTCTTTCTAGCGGATACACCGGATGGCCCAGCAACACTTGGTGGCTTTCATCCCTTCCTTTGCTACTTTCATTTGGTATCTCAGGCACAGAATGCATTTCCCGTGCCAAATCCTCCTTATCGCACTCACAAAAACCTGGCTGTGATGTGCTGGCAGCGGCAGCGACGTGCAAAGGGGTAAACTCTGGGGAAGGAGAGCGCTGAGATCCAGCAGCAGGGTCTGCTCCCCGGCTGCTTTCGAGGCAGGGTGGGAGCCAGGCAGAAGGACCACGGTATCCTCTCAACTTCAGGGACTGAGAAGCTGATGTCTAACCTGTTTTGTGTGTTTTTTAAGCACGTACTTTGGCTTAGAATATTTATTCCTTCTCTTGTGACCCTGAAACCCATGACTACAGTCAACACAGTAGCTGGATTTTCTTTTACGTTTAGACCTTGTTCCCACCGTTTGTGCGTGTAACAGCTTCTTTGGGGTTTGGTGCTTTTTATTCATATATAAGTGAAGAGTAATAGGTATATGGATTACTTGTTTTCATACTTTCTAATATTCTTGCAAATCAAATATATTGGGATTTTTTTATTATGGTGATGTTTGTCTGTTTATCAACCTCTGCTAACCAAGGACAAAACTCAGGAGCCTTCAGTTGAATTTATAGGTTCAGTTCCTTTTCCTGCTCTCATCAAGCACAGGAACCAACACTACAAGGAGGCAGACTGGGAAATATTTATTTCCCAAGTACAGTTCGGTGGCCTCCTGCATGACAAGAGTCTTGCACTCTGAAAATTAGAGTCCTTCACCTTGCACAGCAATTGGCTGCCAGTCCCCAGAGGAGCCAAAGCCGCAGTGTGCCGGCACTGCCAGACCTTCTACTGGTGGCACCGCCAGCCGTCCTGCTCTCCTAACTGGGTCTCGAAACCCAGAGCTCGATAAACTGTATGGACTGACAGGCAGCTTTGGGCTAAGAGAGTTAACAACATGCCAGTGCATGATATCTTCGTTTTTTTCTGGGATCTCTGGAGCAGAACTATCCTGAAAATTGAGAGTTTTGTGGCATGGAGACTTTAGGGACTTCAGAACAAAATATTTTTAAATTACCAGGTCTAGTGGGAGGTGTCCCTGCCCAGGATGGAACTAGATGATCATTAAGGTCCCTTCCAACCAAAACCATTCTATGATCGTGAAAATTGTCTCTACATCTCTTTGTCTGGCCATAAATGGCTTTGGTTAAAAAAAGGACTTGATTTCGGTATTTCTTGACAGCAGAGAGGTGTTTTTTCTTTGAAGCGTTGAAGGCATTGCACCTGCTCCTCTTCCTCCTTTCACGGTGTGCGCGAATAGGTGGCATGAGATACTTCCACCCCATGTCCTTCCACAATCTTCCCGTTACAAGCAGGTACCCCTCTAATTCAATTAAGACACTGCAGACTGGCTTCTGTGCACTGGGGAATGGGGTTTGCCTTTCTCCAAGTTTCCCTTTGTCTTCGGGAAAGTCGCCAGAGCTACCTCCCACACCCGAAATTTAGAGGGGCCTCTGCTTGTCCAAAGCAGTTCAGAATATCTGGTACTATAAAATGCGTGGGGGGAGATGGTTTTATCTCTAAAGCCTCCCCATCCCTGGCTTCAGGAATAACTAACTTTTCCTTTAAACCTGTGGACTGCATATGTTTTAGATTAGTTTCATTTGTGTTTTTGTAGGTTTTATGAGTTTTTTTAAATAATTTTCCTGTTTTCTGAGTAAATTATATGAAACATCTGCCCTAAATTTAATCTATCAAGCTCATAAAGGGAAAAGGCAGACGTTTTATGAGTGATATTATAAAATTTAGATAATTATCTTGTTTGTTTTAGCAGTTTCTATTTTGGTCTCTGTACAGTATTCTTCCATTAAGAGACAATTTTTATGTGGTGCACTGGTCGAGGGGAACAGCCAGTGATCACATAAAACATACATATAATAATGCTCATGTTAATCAGTAATACTCAATGTATTTTTAACTGAACTATACTTACTGTGTAAGCCTAAACCTAATTTCAAGCCTGTTATGGGCTTCTCACATTAAAAAGGAAACAAAAGCCCCTGCATAGACAGCATATAATTCCACTAACCTTCATTAGCCATGCTGCTTAGGCAAGTGCAAGTAGGATATATAAAAGTATGCCTAGAGCAATGGATATCAGGCATATTCATGGTAGCCCTTTCCACTGCCATCTGCGTCAGTGCGCTGGAGTTCTGCCGTCCTTTATCTACTGAACGTGCAAATGTCTTTAATGGAAGGTGGAGAAGTGGTGGAGTCACCATCCCTGGAGGTATTTGAAAGCCGGGTAGACATAGTGCTTGGAGATATCGTTTAGTGATGGTTTTTGTCAGAGTCAGGTTGATGGTTGGACTGGATGATCTGAAAGGTCCCTTCCAATCTGGGCAATTCTATGATTCTACGATCATCGCGTGCACTGCTCTTACATTCTTTACTAGACATCTGCCACTGTCTGCTGTCAAAGACAATATACCGTGCTGGTTTAAACCTCTGGTATGTGCTGGTGTGGTTATCCTGGCTTCTTATGTGGTTATTCTTCCCTTTTTCTTTGTCAAAAGCAGCTCCTTCCATTAACTTTGCAGGATAGAACCAAACATTGGAGTTAAGATCCAAAACTGATGACAAAAGTCTTTTATTTAGGAGAAGATGCCAATGGTGTAGCTTCAAACAAAAAGCCGCTGGGGTTCTGTTTCCCGTAGGCATCTGTGAGGATACTCACCAAACCAAACTTAATGGAGTTGTAAGCGATCTTCCTTCTCTTGCTGCAGGACCACAGTCTTTCAGAGCTCATATGGATTCGGAATAATGTCTTGACTGCCTTGGTCAGACTCCACCCTTCTGGGCAGGTTTCGTATGGCACTTGTTCCATCCCTTCTTAGACGTTCTTTGAGCTTTTCTAAGCGAGGTATCAATTGCTATCTCTCTGCTAGTTCAGTCTTTTTTCGTCATTCCCACAGTCCTTTCCTCAAACAAACAGAAATAATAACATTGGCTGGGACTCCTGCTCTGTTGTGACACGGGCTCAGCTTGTGTCTGGGGACTCTGTGCTGGTCAGGAGGCCCAACATGCTTCTAGTTCAAGTACCTTCTGCCCTGGCTTAATGGGAAAGACTGGTCAGTTCTGGCTTCCAAAATCTTCACGTGGTCTGTAAAAACGTAAATGAAAAACAAACGCCCGGTAGAAATATAGCAATTTTTTTTGCTATGTGATATATGAATGATATATGATATATAGCATATGCTATATGAAATATAGCAATTCTTTTGCTATATGCAATGTGAAATCAGTGCATCTTTCTGCGGGCTGTTTGTGTTGCAGAGGAGCCGAGAGAGGAAGGTAGGAGAGGCATGCGTGTTATTTCTCAGTGCAGAGAGTCTGCAGCCTTTTTCCCCCAATACGTATCAATGGATAGAGAATTCATTCATTTGAAACTTGCTAAGTGGTGCCAGAAGGCAACAGAAAATAATAGCCGTGCTAAAGGCTTAGCTGTGTGAATGATACGCAGTTTGTGTCCAGAATCTATTATAATTAGTTGGAACTTCAGGGTTTAAAAGATAGATTTATTTTATTTTTTTTTGACTTTTGTGTTAATCCAAAGACTATGCCAGCATGGCTCTAGGGTCAGGAACTAGTTAAAATGCTGCTAATTCTCCCTGATGGGTAGAACATGCTACAGCAGGTATTTGTACTTCATATACTAGTAGTTAGGAATAACTGAATAATTCTCAGGGAATATCTGAATACTTTTTCCCTGCTTTCTCTTTGAGTATTCTTGATTTCCACAGGTTCGTCCATGATGCAGATTTACTTAAATGTTTTTTCTCATTTTTCTCACTACTTACTGTTTTGAATTCCAGGGTTTTTCAGTTAGCTTCCCTGTGCTATCTTTGCCATTTTTCCTGCTGCCCGGTTGGATAAACACAATAATTTTTAACCACCTTCCCCATCAGTAAATTTGAATGAAAGAAGCACTACAGACCAAACAGAGAGGTCTGTGACCCCGTCTGGGTTTCAGGCTCTCACTACAAGCCGATTCATGATGAATTTAACCCGCACAAACCCCTAATGTCAGGGAGAGGCAGTCCTGCTCCCGTCCCCCGCGCCTTGGCCGGTGGCCGGAGGGTGACGCAGCCGTGCCGCCCCGTCCGGCTTCTCCTGGGATGGAGGAGGAAAGGATTTTCCTTTTCACCAGCCCCTTATCTTAAGCTGATCGTGAGACTGAGCAACGGCAATAGGAAAATGTAGCTGCCTGCCTCAGGACGCGGCTACTTACGATTTTTCTCCGTTACAGTAGTTTCTGACCCCTGAGAAACGGGTGATGTCTCCAGTAGGTCACGCTGAAAAAGTCACGTTCGCCTGTTGGCCCGTGCTGGGAGTAAGAGCACTAACTGTGCGCACGAGAAATAGGAAGGGGCATTTTCACCTCAGAAGCCGAGGAAGGGAAGGGAGCTTAAGTAAAATGCCGGGGGGACTCTGGGGCCTCTGTGTTGTAGCGGTGTGAGAGGAGCCGGAGGGCAAACGCTTCCCTCCTGCTCAACATCATTATTTCCCCTCTGTATATCACACCATCCCACTCAGGGCTGGAGCAGGGAAGGGAAAAACACGCTTTAGGGAGCTAGCAGGAGAACTGGCTGAGTCTCCCTATTCTCCTCTACGTGTAAATCTGGTATAAGCCCAATCAGAGTGCAAAATTAAAATATTTTCTCCTTTATGTGTTTTCCATAATACCATTTCTTTGAGGATTTCAAATGCCAGAAAGGATTGCCAAGCTTTCATCTGGTTAGCTTACATGCTGATTGATGAGTTTGATAATATGTGTAGTTTAATGATATTTACGCCATTTGTCCAGCTAGGTATATTAAAAGAATGTTGAGAAAATAGTAGACGTGCTAAAATCCGACGGTAACAGCTCATACATTAGTGGTGTTTCGTTGTGAACAAAGTCATTTTTCAGCCCAGTCATAAAGTAGCCGAAAAACAAGTGTGGCACTGTTTGCTTCAAATGAGCCCGTTGCCATGTGACCACCATTCATCTGACATCATTACTGACATAGCTTTCGTTAGTATGATATCTGATTAAGGCTCCCAGCCGTGGTGGAGCCAGACTAAGTAGTCTGAGCGAGGTGGCTGAGGCAAGTTAATGTGTCAATGTTACCATTGGGTGAGAGCCTCTGCTCAAAGTTTCCTTTGGAGAGCAAGGACAGAAATGGTTGATGGTCTTTCTAATGGGAATCTCCTGAAAATACTTGAAGATCTGGTAGTAATTAAAGATGTGCTGAACCCCAATGAGAGATGTAATCAGGTCAGCAAAACATAATGTTTCTGGGTGAGGGAACATGTGAATGTGACTGGGACTGAGAAAAAAGAAAAGAGAAAAAAGAAAAGAAAAGGGAAAGGAAAGGAAAGGGGGAAAGGAAAAAAGAAATAAGAAAAAAGAAAAAAGGGAAAAAGAAAAAAACATGAGCAAGAGAAATACAATTGATCATATACTTGCAGACACCAATTAATTAAATCTCTGTCTTGCCTGTGAATAAATGCCTGGCTTGTATATGTAAATAAACAATCAGCCTTGTTTAGGTCTAAATTTCTATTTTATAAAAAAATTTATAAGGCTCGATGAATTCTCGTTACCTGAGGAACAAATAATATTCAATAGGCACTGTAAGATACACTTGCAGCGTCCATCTGAGATGGGATGAGCTCCACTATTTCTGCTTTGAGCTTTTAAAATCCACAATGATTGTTGCTATATCTAGTAATTTAGAAAACATACTGACTAGCCCGCTAAAGTGAAAAAAACCCAAATGCAATTTACTTTATGTAGTGGGATGACGAAAAAATTTCTTTTGCCAATTCTGTTTCTAAAGTCTGATATTAACCTGTGCTCCACTTTTGGTCTTGGACAAGGAACTGCTGCTATTGTTGTTCGTTTTTTCCTTTTTAAACTAGAATATGGTGGGTCATTTTCCATGCACAGGTGCCACAGTGCTTGATATATCTATTATGCTTTGAACTGTTATGGGACTAAGACTCATCTTAGACTGTTATGGGACATAATTCCATAATTAAGACCCCCCCCCAGAGAGCTAGAAGCATCAGCTTCTCACACCTGATGCTAAATCACTGCTCAAGTGATTTAGAAGCCCACTTCACTCTGTCAAGGGTGATGGAGAAGCGTATGCCCCAGTAACTTCCAGTGGGAAGTGTGATTCCCATTGTCTAGATCCTTTTGGGAAAATAATTTAGGGAATTTAAAACATAATTTTTAAATATTGAAGTGAGGAGTTAAGGATTTGGCATGAGAAAGATGTGAAACTCACCAAGGAGTAGGTTACATAGAGCTTTAACAAGCGTTTTTAGGTAGGAAATTTTTATTTCTGATGCTAAATGATGGTCAGACTCATAGTGTCTGAGCACTGACTTTGCCTAGATGACCAGAAGCCAGCAGTTCAGGGGGCGTACCGCATTGGCACGGCACTTCCTCTTACAAGCACAGCTGTTGGCACCACCAAGTGACACAGGCCATTACAAACCCCAAAGGGAAAAGCCCAAAGGGTACGGCTTCGAGCAAAATTGTTCAGATGCGTCCTTTGTTGTCCTGTACGAATATACCCGAAGATTAGATTCTATGTCAAAGAAATACTGAAATCTTCAGGATATGGATTGCTTGCCCACATTGGAAATGTTTGATGGGTTAGACCCAAATTAAGATGGCCTAAATTCTGTATAATTTGGCCTGTAGCCAGCCAATGGGAAATACTACAGTCGTATGCGGGATTAAGTTGGTGCAATTTGGACAGTAGACCTCTAATAGAACCAGTGAAATGAATGGATAGACTTAAACATTGAGCTGCAGGTTAGTTTTGCAAGAAAGGATAGCAGAGTCTGTCCAATTGCCATATACCCTGTAAAAGTTTAATAAAAGATATTTGTTTCAACCCGAAGGAATAACGATAATATCACTTTGAAATTGTTAGAAAAATGCTGAGCATTAATCTGCCATAGCCTTTAGATCACCGTTCATATGCGTTTAATCTTCTTCTCCTTTAATTAGAAAAAGTCGTATAGTGGTCGATTCATCTGACGTTAGACTCAGCAACACATTACTTAGATGAAATCACACTTGAGAGTGCTGTGGACTGGACCTGAGTAGCTTAGCTGATAAGGCACTGGTTTGTCATCTACAAGACAACAGTTCAAGACTTCTCTGATTTCTTAAGTCAAATTAATTTAGTTATGTCAGCTATGCTGCCATAAGATGATAATCCAAGCTGCATGGATGCCAGACATACTTTTCCCTTCTTTGGCCAGGCTGAAACTGTGTCAGAAACACTGCGGGTAGCAAGAATTCATTTCAGGTGTGTCAAGGAAACCGGAACGTTTGAATCGCATGAATTATAAAATAAGTGACAATATATATTGGCTCCTCTGATTTGACTGGTCTAGGATTTTTTTCCTGTAAGACCCGCTAAGACCTGGAGTGAAACACTTCCAGCCCACTTGAACTCTGGTTGGGTGTAGCATCTAGCTATGAAGTTTATTGAAAGAAAAAAAGCCAGCAACCAAATGAAAAAAAAAACCCTCGCTACCTTTTCTGTGCGGGGTTCTAGAGCATGGGACTGTCATGACTCAGCAGAAGAATGGTCCACTTCGTGTGTTTCTCAGATGATCCAGCATCTTGCAAACCATTCCTCTGAGGAGAAGCGGGTTCCCCCCGCAGAACCCTCTCTCCTGGGGTGCCGGTTTCCTTCCATGGATTTCCCCTGTGACAGTAAATCTTTTCAGGAGAGATATGAGGATAACAGGGCCTAAATGCTTGCAGAGAAAACACAAACATTCTTCTGCAAAAGTGACTCACTCGGGGAGAGATAAAGGGGCTGGAATTTTCCTAAGGAAACGTCTTATTAACTTATGTTTTCTGTCTGTATCTCTGTCAGAAGAAGCTGTCGTTCCCGCTACTTCCTCAATAACTTCCATTTCAGACAAAACGTTGCAGAGGGAGCAAGGTCCCAGAGATGTAAAATACCTCCCAGTTTTGTCAAAGTATGTGGCTGGGTAGGGAAAAGGAGTCTTTTTAACGGTCCCACTGATAAAAACGATTCTCGGCATGAGTTGTCAGAATATCCGCTCAGGCAAGGATTGTGAAGATTCAGACTACAACATGTACACTGACCGCACATGGCGCATAGATGGCCATCCCCAAGTAGGTACGCTGTGTAGTAACAGAAATCGGCATAAACCGAGACCGAAATAATTCTCATTCTGGAATGAACTGCCCAAATTTACGTAGCATCGCACAGAGATCTGGAAACACGGGTGCCGTTCAGGAATATTAAAGTGGGAAATAATGAAGCTAAGATAACATCCCTCCCTATTCTAATGCCAAGGGAAGCTATTTAAGCCTGTTGCAAAAGATTAAGGTATCAGGGACAGAAAGAGAGGTGCAAATAAAACTTTGGAAGTGGTGTTGACTGTAGGGACTCTGTCAATGCCGTCTACTTCAAGCACGGCAACCGATAGCTCAGCTTGAAAAGTCACCGATCGCCTGAAAATGTGCCACTGCCATGTTATTTCCAAGTGGCCTTGATTGCTGTGAAGGCATGTAATTGAAATTCTTATTCGTTATTAAAAAATGTGCTTAATATTAGTCTTCTCATGCAACTTTTACGTTGACATCCCAATTATCTGATTGACTTAGCTGGTAGCATCGCTTCAGTTTTTGCAATAGCCTCGGTGATGATCAAATTTCTCAGGAATGATCGTCCATAATCCATCAGAGCTTGTAAAACTTTTACATTTATCATAGAGCAAATAATCTGGTAGGCGGCCAAGCCTTCATTTTCCACCAAAGAATACTAAAAAGAATCCAGTTCCTGGAATCTGATGCAAATGTGTTTTCCGTGAACTGCTCTGTATCCCTGCACAGTTCAGAAGACGACATCAGAGAAGTTATTTAATGAGTAAAATATTGTTGTTTCTCCCCCTCCCTCCACTAGAATTCCACATATCAAGTTTTCCAAGACACATATGCTCTTTTTAATGACTTGAAATACTTTCCTAATGATTAAATTCTGCTTAGCTGTAGTAGGCTCTTCTAGATCTTTTAGATGCCAATATAACGTATGCAACCAATGCTAGGCTGTAAACATTCATTTTAGGCCACTAAAATCAATGCTTGGAAAGCTGAGTTGTCCATACCAACTTTGTTTCACAGCTTGTGTAATAATTATTCCTAGTATTAAATATTATGGCTCAATGAAGCCATTTGGCATAGTGCTGTCCAGCTACTTGAAATTGCAATGTCTAAATTATTCAGCTGCATTTCTGCAACGCTTCTGAGTCACGTAATTTCTGCCTTGAAATTCAGTAGGTTGCCTGACATTTAAAAGGCACTTCTTCAAGGTTTGTGACATGTAAATCAATTGCTCTATAGGATGGGAAAGTAGTGCTTTCACGTTGGTAGTGATTTCTGTTTCCTGTACTTTTTCACGGTTCGGTAACTTCCAGCTTCAAAATACGGGGTCATCTTTCGGTGTGCAGCAGACGGCTACTATCTCAAAAGCTTCAGGTGGTAACTGTTGTGTACACACACAGGCGATGGGATAAAGGCCAGCTTGGCCAAAGCCAAGAAATGCTGTGACAAGGTGCCACCTCCAAGGCAACTGCTGTGGCTGGGCAATTTTTCTCGAGCACTCATTTTCTCGAGCAGACAGTTGTTCATTAAGGTGTGGAAGTATCAGCTCTGCCATGTGTGGAAAGTGGCATGGGCTGCTGTCCCATTGAGGGTCTCCTGTGCTCTGGGGTGGCTCCGCTGCAGTCGGTACGGAGAAATTGGGCATCGCTGCAAAATTAGACGCCTATGTTGCAGACACAGGCGGGCAGAGGTACTGTCTTTCCAAGTTGTCTTCTCACAGCTGCTGGCAAGGAACACAAATCTGTATGTTGCGAGGGAGTTTCTTTTCCGCTCACCCACCACCGTATTTAGTAAGCTGAGGCATTTACTATAAAATCACCTTGTTAATGGTATGGTTTTCAGTTCGTTCCAAGCGTTGTGAAGAAGAGATGGTTATGACATAGAGGAGAGACGCAGATGTCAGCAGGGAGATCACTGGGTTGTGTATCACCTTCCATCCCTCGCCAAACAACTTGCCTCCTGCGCCTGCAGGCATCAGGAGAACTTTTCAGGACGTCACCAGGCAGGGATGGCACAGGGGCTGCAGGCTGGATCTGGAGCCTGGGCAACCAAACGTGCCCAGGCTGCTGGCCATTCCTCTGAGTTGACATCTCTGGGCCCAGTGCGTGCCCTTCACCATCTCTCCCTTTCAGTAATTCCTTTATGTAGGCCGAGAATCCTGCAGATCAATCGCACCCCTGTTCCCACCTTCGGCAGGAGTAGGGCATTCTCTCATCTTAGGTATCTCCTTTTTTTTTTTCCTTCATGACCAAGTTTCTAGTTCTTCTGATGTCTTGACTCTGGATCTCGGCTTTTAAACTGACTTATAAAATTCTTCCTGTTTTCCATGAAGCTTACTTCGGGTTCTAGCCTTTTGCTCATGTTTCCAAGTTCACTTTTTCATTACTTCCCCTTCACCCCACATCTGCTGTTGCTCTGGTGCCTGCTGTTTCTGTCTTCCTGCACCGGAGTTTTTGCTTCTTCCCACAGGCTGCTCTGGAAAGCTCTTTTTTTAGTAGACTCTCAGCCATTATCTGCTCACACATAAGATTAATTTGCTGCCTTTGAGGTATGCAGGCAGTAGAAAGGAGCAGTAATAGTATTAAACAGTCCGGAGAGCCTGACTGCTCCCTAAGCGAGGTTTTTCTTGTGTTTTAAATTGCACGAAAATCAAAGCATTTTGTGTCTGTGGGTTCCTGGAACATTTTGACACTTATCAGCTGAAGCACTCCCAAGTTGTCATCTTATAAAAAGAGCAACTGGGCCTGGTGTTGGATTTTGCTTTACCATGCCATTCAGAAGCTAATGGCATGGTATTAAAAAAAAATAAAAATATTTAAGTGCTGTGGAAGGTTTATGAAAGTTGTATAATTCTCTCATATGACCAAAATGTTTTTTTTTTTTTATATTTGTCCTGAGTACCATTCAAGTATGCGCTTTATCAAACTCCAAACCAGAACGGTTCATAGTCACTTACTGGTATTTCAAAGTTGGTTGTTTAAATTTGGTACTTAGTACCTCCAAGGGAAATAAATTTGCATATTAAGGTTTAAAAAAAACACCAAACCAAACTGCAAGTGAAAAACTGGACCTAGTGCTTCGTTCACAATATCTCTGCTGTAGGTCTTTGGAATATCTAGGCATTGTGGTGTAGTTTTCCCACATTTCAGAGGACTCCTTGAATAAAGAGCTCCACGCGGATCAGTTCATCCTCTGTTTCATTATGGTGCTGTAGAAATCCAGTTGACACCTTGAATCTCGAAGAAAGATAGAATAGATTTGGAAAATATTCTGAGAGGTGACAGGATTGACTCAGAGCAAGGAAAGACTTTCTCAGAAAGAAAGAAAAAAAAACACTTTGGGAAAGAAACAGAATGGGGGAGGCAGAACATGAAAGAGGCCGATAAAATTGTAACTAGCACGGAGAAGTCGTTTGCTATTTCTTTGAATATTGTAACTAAGGGACGTCAAAGCAAACAGAGGGAGAAGAGGTTCTTTGTGCAGTTAGGTAGTTCAGCTGTGGAACTCTTTGCCAAAGGATGGCACAAATGCTAAAATAGTCCATGGTTTGTGGAGAGGTTTGACTTGTTGGTGGAGGAACAAACTATTCAGTGTGACTATACCTACAGAAATGACTTCTGGTTCAGGAAATTCCTTAACTAAAAAATAAGCAGATTCTGAAGCTACCTTCATTTTTATAATCTTTTTTAGGCGGGCCACTTTTGGAGACCAAGTAGTAGTGTACTTGGAGACCATAGATAGTGTATCCAGTACTATTTTCTTGTACTTCGACACTTCACAGTATTGTCTGAAAGGTGGTTTTTGGTTCTTCTAGCAGCCATATATCTCCCCACCAATTTTTAAAAAGGTATTATATTGCCAATATTGTAATGCGGAGGCTGAAGGCAAGAAAAAAGCGGCAGAAGAATGCAACAGTTAGCGTGGATTTATTATTGTGCAGGAATTGATGCTTCAAAAGATCTTGGTTCCCGCTGACTGTCCTTTCTTGGTCGCCGCATTTCAACAGCTGGGTTGAAATTCCGTACGTTAAAGGCGCTTTTGAATGACGGTTATCCAACATCCATTGCCAAACTTATGCATTTGCGAAATTTTTGAACAGAGGCGAGACTGTGACCGTGCCCCAGAAATGCAGAAAGCTGATTGTGAGTAAAAGCCCAAGTTCAGGAATCTACAGATGCAGCTGCTGGGAAGGTGTTTCCTGTTCTAGTTCTCAAGGCAGATTTGGCAAGGCGCATTAGCGGGTCTCTGGTAAGGAAAACAGACTTTTCCTGCAGCCTTTCAATCTCTGCAAGCTCTTGAAGAACTTGATCACTCAGAAAAATTAGCCCTAGAACTTAGCGTGTACTTATTATCTATTTTGCTGCTCTGTTTTATTTTGTTTTAACGAGTACTGTTCGATAACGTGAAGTCTAGTAGTAATGTTGGGTTTCTTTCGAAGCAAGTTTAATTTTCATTTTGATCTTTTATATTGTGCCTACTCTTGACTTTATTGCATATAGCCAAAATATTGTTTTCTGTGTGCTCTTTCTTGAAAGCTTTTTTAAGTTGAAAGAAATTTCAAAAGGAAGCTACCGCAAAAAATGAACAGAATTTAATATAGAAAGGTGCACTGGGATCAAGGGAGACGCTTTTACTAACAAATTTAATACTCATATAGGTAGCAAACCCAACTGGACTTATTTTTCCTCTACTACAATATATGTACATGTAGATTTTTAACTGATCAGCCATTCTTCTTAACTTAGTTTTTAATAGCAAGCTAACATAGACCAGGAAACCAAAGGAGCTCAAGAGCTGTAAATATGAATTCGAAGCTTTATTGCTTGTACTCTTCCTTATCCTTGTGGGGAAAAAAAAGGCTAAATATGTCCTTTCCTCTTTCTTTCCTATTTTGAATGTGGGCCGATGTGGGTGTGGAATTTTGGTGCCAGCTCAAAGTTTTAGTTAACCGTAAAGCCCGCTACTAGTCTGCCATGTGTAATTTGGCGCAATCCCGAGCTAGGTCTGTGTGTAGATCAGGAAAGCGAAGCCGGCAGAAGTTTAGGTCAAGAGATGGCAAGAAGCATGTGTAATTGTCTCCAGTGCTCCCAATTAATTCTCAGAACGACACTGCGGAGAAAGTTGCAGCAGCAAGGCCAGGCAGGCCCTCACGGGCTGAACAAAGTCTCCAAATGCCTCTAAGTTTTGGGAGGCGAAGGTCACAGGAGCAATATCAGGCCACTCCAAGTCTATGCCATAAACTGTCAATAAAGAGCTCTTGTGCGAAGCAGGCCTCATGTTTTCTCTGCCTATGTTTGTTTTTCACCAGCACCCCATCAATTCACGGTGCAGGGTTAATAAAAATCCACACAAGTCTCAAGGTGTTTCCTTTAAACGTCTTTGGAGGTTGTGTAGATGGACAAGACCACGCAGCTGCCCCGGTGCCCAGACCCTTACTGGTCTCTCCTCTTTAGCGCGGTACGTTTTCACCTGTACTCCATATATCTGGCATGATTAAACTGCAGGGCCACGTTTTTAATGAAGTTTATCTGAACAAAAATTTTGTGTGTAACATAAATCCCAGGAATCTGTCACGAGAGGAAGACCTGAATCATCTTGGCCACACTGCCAGCGTATCTAATCCTTTTTATCACTCCTTGACAAAGACAACCCCCCAGTTCTGGTTAAAGAGAAGATGAAGCTCTTCTGTCTGATCTTCCTGGCCCTCGATTCATTTTTATTCAACTTTTTAAAAGGATATCTCTGACCTTTACTCTCATTTTGTCATCTTAAACATCTTCTGGCTGTCTTCAGATTCCATGACATTTTTTTACAACATTGGGTTTGGGCTGAAAATTCATATTAATAGCAAGGTCGAAAGAAGCAAACGCTAATACCTTGGAATCGCAGCAGCAATTCATCAAGTTTAATTGCCATCAGGTCTACTTAGAAGACAGCTGATTTACCTACGCTGCGTTACACAGTAAAGGAGTATTATATGGAAAATACCAGAAAGAGACAATTATTTTAGCAGGTGTACACTGATTTGAGCTAATTTCTAAGCTAATGAGCTAAGTTCCCGTGTTTTGTTTTGGGTTTTTTTTTCATAACATTCTGAAAAAAGATCAAGATTTTCCATAGTTTTTATGACATTATAAAGGTGAAAATTCCAAGCGAAAGAAAAAAAGTAGTTTAAAAAAAATACCCTTTTACAAGTCAGTCAGTTTCGCCAAGGATTTCTGTGACCATCAGAAAGTTTTGTACATACATGACAGAAAGCCAGTCTGATGCTGTTCAAACGTGGCTTTTTTGTACATCTCACTACGTTAAGATAGAGACAGAACAACCGAAAATTATTTGATCAGTTGTCTGTCGGCTCCACAGGGCTCCGTGATGGTTTATCTCCAATTCTAGTCATTTCAAAGGTCAAATGATTTTTTTTTAAAGAAAAGACAGCTAAAGCAGAGTGTCAGGAAGTGAGATAAGGAAAACCCTTTTATGTTTGAAAATATTGCCTTATCTTAAAGTTCACTTTTCATTTAAAAATAAAGGTCAGCTCTGAAAAGAACAAGCAATATTTTATTATGTAAAGGAAGCAAATACAATTGGTGCAGTTTGGTTTTTTTTTTCAGTAGAAGAACATAAGCATGTTGTTTTCTACAATTGTCAGTAGACCACCTATCGTAACAACTGTGGTTGTTATCTATCTATATTTATTTATTTTTTTAAGTGAATGGCCTTAACTTTGTGGCAAAATGTAGTTAATGAAAGAGAACAAGACCTGAAGTTCTAGGAAAGACTTTGCTATGGACAAGCCATTTCATCAATGGATTCAGAAATTATCCTGTGGAAGAGGAAGTTTTAAGAAATCAGAATGAATAAGATCACGACTGAGAAAATTATCTAGACCTTTTTACGAATAAGAGTATCCATTTCTCACAACTGACCATAACACATTTATTCTACAGGAAAGCGTAACCCTTTTTTAGTCTGCGAAATGACACCATGAGACCCTGACCTTAAAAAATCGACAGTATGTCACCTACCCAAGCGTTACGGTCCAGTACTGATGCTTCTGAGAATAACAGGAAAGAATGTGAGATAACACCAATATGGGCAGTGAAACAGCTGAATCATACGCAGGTAATGAAATGTAATCCCAAACCTCATATTCTGATTAATCAGGAATTACCACAGCTGCAAACAGTGTTGGCAACAACGCGTAAAACCACTTGATACTCCGCTGCTTTGGAACTGAGAGGTTTTCTACATGTTTTACACACTGCTGATCATAGGCTCACTGTAGCTGAAATATTTTAAAGCAATTAGTTAATTCAGGAAACAAATCTGATAAAATAATTTTCTGGACAGCAAAGATTTATTCAGAATATTGACTGGCTGCAGAATTGTTCTTAAATGTTTCTGCGTACTAGTTTCTCAGACATCCTTTTCACCTCCTTGTGCTCTATCTCGCACAGAGCTATCGCAAGAAAGGACGGAGTCCTTGCGGAGTGATTAGAAGTGCAACATTCAGGAGAGGAAAAGATATTTCTCTCAACATACTTGATGAGTCATTAGTTGTAATCTCCTTTGAAATTCTTGCAGAGATCTATCTAGGCTGCTTAACAGAAGTCTAATGTTAGGATACAAAATACATGCATTAATTTAAGCCAATTAACGTACAAACCGAACCTATAAAAGCACCTTGCAAGCTGAAGACTGGCCAATGTGACTGCACCTCTGAGGTATTAGTGTCAGTGATAAGTTCATCCTGACCTCAGGACCACACAGTATATCATCTGAAAGCAAAGCGGTTCTTGGGATTTAACTGTCTTTTTCACAAGTGTTCCGTCTTTTCTCATTTAGTCTTGTACATATTCTCAGGGGAGACCTTCTCGCTCTCTCCAGCTCCCTGAAAGGAGGGGGGAGCCAGGGGGGGTCGGGCTCTTCTCCCAAGGAACAGGCCATGGGACAAGAGGAAACGGCCTCAAGTTGTGCCAGGGGAGGTTTAGGATGGATATTAGGAAAAATTTCTTCCTGGAAAGGGTTGTCAAGCATTGGAAGAGGCTGCCCAGGGCAGTGGTGGAGTCGCCATCCCTGGAGGGATTTAAAAGCCAGGCAGACGTGGTGCTGAGGGACGTGGGGTAGTGCTGGGTTTGTCAGTGTTGGGTTGATGGTTGGACTCAATGATCTTAAAGGTCTTTTCCAACCTAAACTATTTTATGATTCTATATTTCATATTTCTTTCATGGCTAAAGTACTGAATGATGAACTAGATAATGCAGTATATCTATCAGATGAGAAGTGCCTACGGAGTTCTTGATCATCTATATACAGATAATATGGTAAATAGAGGTTAATGAAAGGTAGCAGCATTGAGATCTTTGAGAAATTGTGTAGCAAAACCGAGGTTGTCCTATGGTGTCTGTTTAGGACCTATTGAAAAGGTATGAACGTAGCCAAAAGCACATAGGACTGTGCAATTCCTGTTTGCACATTTGTATTGTTTCCAGATTGTTTTAATCTAATGACTTTTCACGTCTAGTAGAAATCATTGTATTTTTACTCGTTCCGATGAAGCCAATTATGGTTCTCTATTATGGTTCCAGCTGAATTGTTTCCATTCAACGAAAATATTCTGCAAATATTTCCCAGCATATCACAAGAAGTAATTCTGGCAATTTTAGAATCTTTTTGTGTGAAAGTCTCATATACTTTTGAGAAACATCTCTTCTTGCAGACAAAATTTTCTTTATTTACAGGAAAAAAAAAAATCACAGAAACAATGCTGGGCTTTTTAAAAAGCTTTTGAATGATTGACCATGAGGCAATCATGTCAGATGTTACCAACGCAGAATCATAAACAACTAATAATTGGAGAGAATTATTTTGAGTCACTCCATTGACTTGAAAAGAATTTTCTATTAACATCGATAGCAAATTCCATCACCTCTTTTGTTTCCTCTGGGGGGATATTTTTAGATGAAGAAATAAGCCATACCTATTCAATGAATTATCCACTGCAAAATTATTCCCTCAATTCCAGTCGTCAGATCAATCCTTTATTATTGCCTGGGCACTTACAATCTGTCAAGTACTCTAAAATGTTTACCATGTGAAACAGGAAGGATTCTACTTGTTTCGTGATGGAAAAGCAAAAGGAAACATTTCTGCAGCAAACACCATTCAATCTTCCATATTGCCCAAGTGAAAGTTACGGTCCAGCAAAAACTTAACTGCTTCTCTGTTTAGGTTAATGTTTTACAGCAGAAAAGTGAGGCATTTTATTGATCTTCCCCGAATTACAAATTCTGTCACAAAAGAATGAAAAAGTGACTTTTTAACCATTGGTATTGGTAGCAATGTCCTATTTCTCCTATCGAAACACAAGGACAAGTTAAAGCCTTATTTCTATACAAAGTTCTGCTTTTTGCATTAGATGTATTTTGTAAGACGCATAGCTCAGAGCTTCCTTTTTTATTCAAAATAAGGGGAGATTTTCCACTTACTTCAAGTTGAACGCAACATGGTCCACAAGGTTTTAAAGTAGGGACTAGGGAAATGTTTTGCCTAAGATAAAACTGACCTGAAGCTTTATGCAAAACTGAAACAAAACTTTGTAGCTTGCAAAAATCTGATCGAAAATAACCTGCAAGCTTAATATGTTATCATTGGGAGGTAAAAGAATAAAATAATTTTTGTCCTTCTGGTAACAAAGCTTGCAGGAGAGTCTGTTCTATAAGGCCTACAACCTTATTTTGGGGGTTTGAGTTGCTTCAGGTAAGCATCCAGACTTTTAGATGCTTATTTAATTGACCCTCTAAACCTTTTGAGGTTTGCCCATCTCCAGTTTAAAAATCCTCTCTGGAGGGAAGTTTTCCAGCTGTAAGCTCTCCAAAAGCACACCTGGCAAAACAACATCTGCCTGACAATGATGGGGGGAGCCTCCGTAAAGGCTGACATATGTGCACGTACGATTGGGCCTTATAGCAACAAAGCGTTTTACAGATTAGTGTACACTGGGGAGTCCTGACTCCTGACAGGAAAATATGATGGCTTTTAGACTTTAAATTACCGTGAAGCTGTATCCACAGCTGGTGCAGGTACAACATGCTCGTCTACAGATGGCAGGTAAGGGAGGTCATGTCCATAACTGCCTCCTCCTGCTTCCCAGCGTTGGCTGAGATGCCGTTGTTGCAATTCAAGACCAACATTTTCGGTGGCGGTTGGTTCCACCTGCCGACGCGGCGCTGGCTGGAAGCCTGTGAGCTCCAGTACTGGTGCAGAAGGCAGCTGTTGACACTTCCAGATGATGAAATACCATCCCCTGTCTATTATGGCATCTCTTTCATGAGGTTTGGGCCACAGTCTGCCATGGTTCAGTCACTTAGGAGAGACTGGGTGAGTGAACAGGACTGCTTGGAGGTGAATCAGCTGGAGAGCTCGCGGAGCCATCACTGTGAGCCAAACGGCCAACCTTTGAAGACAGGAAGAGTAGATCTTACACACGCAGGTTCCTGAAAACTCACAAAGGCGCTTTAATTATGGAGGAAAAAGGACCGATGCATAGCCCGTTTTCTTACGCTGACCTTTGTTTTAAGATTCTAACAGAAATTCCAGGAAATACTCATACTTGGCCAAATTCTGAGAGCAGGACGTGGTCCAGCTGACCACAGGCGGGACTGAAGGAAATGTACCTCCTTCGAGGAGGAGGGCTTGCCTCTTTCTTTTGCCCCAAGCAGTGTATTTATCTGGATACCCAGCCTCAGTCCTCCTCTTCTCAGCCTGCCTGAGAGTTTTACGTGCGTGGGAGGGACTGAGCTTTGCTTAGTCGTAGAGGACCAGTACTGCTTTTATAAGGGCAGGCCTGAGCTGTTATTAAGGTGGCTTCAGAGGACTTCCAGGGAGAAAAGCTCTCCGTGAGAGTTGCTGAAGTCTCCTAATAGCCCTCATCTAAACGCAGGGTGTCTTCACCCATTTTTAACGTAACCCTTTTCCCCGCTCTTATTTTGGCATCCGCAGCTCGTGGAAATGAGCTCACGGGTGGTTGTGGCATAGCGTGGGATTAACGGAGAATTCAAAGTTTTGTGGCTGTTCCAAAAGCAAAGTTTTATAGCCTAGTGATAAGGAAAAATGAGTCAGAAATGTAAGTGTGCAGACCCTGCAGCAGGAGGGAGAGCCGGTCCTGCTGGGAGGACATAATCAAAATCATTGCCCTCTTTCCAGGCTGGTTTTTTCTTATGTTGTCTTTAACCAGTTTTTCTTGGGACATGGAATTGTTTGTGTCCGAAGCCTGCGCTGCACAGTATGTAAAACCTGAGCTGCCTCCTCCAAAGCGTTTCCTCCAAAATCTCGTGCCATGGCACCTCGCTGGCCTCCAGACATTTCCAAAAGCGTGGGTGGGTGATTGGGACGGACGGTGAGGTGTGACCAGTGTGACTCCAGTTAGGCTGTTGGACATCACTCTCAGCAGAGGTGAGGGTCGTCGAGGGGTAGAGCTGTCTTCCTAGCAAAGTTCTGCTCCTGACGCTGTGCTCCGCGCTCTCTCCTCGCTTTTGTATATTCACTGCTGCACGTTTTTTAGATGTTGAAAATTCTGAAATCAGATTTCTTTTCCTGGAAATCGCTGTAAGCATTGAGTAGATGCAGGCTAGACTCCGCATCTGCATCTGGCATCCAATAGCCTCGTGGGATCGGACCTTAAAGACTAAGGCCAACTCTTTTAATGAGAACTTAGTCAGCGTCTTACAGCAACACAACTGACTTGTTGGGAGGTTTGTATAACACCTACCAAACTGAATTTCCATCAGGTTATGGCGTTTACACACTTCAGCAGCGTACCTTCTATTCCATTTAACTGTATTTCATTTAACTCTTTCTCTGCTGGCCAATGTTCTGTCTCTATTCTTTTCCTTTTCCTTTTTCCTTTTTCCTTTTTCCTTTTTCCTTTTTCCTTTTTCATTTTCCTTTTTCCTTTTCCTTTTCCTTTTCCTTTTCCTTTTCCTTTTCCTTTTCCTTTTCCTTTTCCTTTTCCTTTTCCTTTTCCTTTTCCTTTTTCCTGTTTCCTTTTTCCTTTTTCCTTTTTCCTTTCCTTTTCTTTTTCCTTTTTTTTTTGACTTGGTGACATTTTTTATTTCAGTAGGACAAATTTCTACTGAAATAGTTCTGTATTCAGTTCTGTACTGAAATAATTCATTCTTTATACATCTTCATATAATACATATGTATTATATTATATATTTTTATATATATTACAGAACAAGAGTTCTGTAACTCATTAGATATTTATAAATATTGGAAATAAACGAATAGCTTCAGATTAATATCCCAGTGTCGAAGACTGAGAGTAAATTTGACACATGCACAGAGGAAGGACCTAGGCAAAAGTAAAGCTGCTCTTTTTCAGCAGAAAGCTCCAAATCTGACTTAATAGCCACATGAAAATATTGGTCCATTCTTTCATGAACAACGAAGAGTTAAATGACTCTCAACACAGCTTCTGAGGAAGGCTAATAATTGTTAAATCATCAGAATAAGTCAGAAAACGGAAAGGATACCAGTGAAAATCAGGGGAAAAATAAGGGTAACAAACTGAGATTGACCATGTAATTCACAGGCTTTATCCAGACTTTGTTCAACCCAGAGAAAGAAAAAGTAGAGGATGGGAACTTCAGGTGCGGACTAGAAAGTTCGGGTGTGGGACAGTGTTTCTATACCCTGGCAGTGCAGGACCGGACGGCTTAAGCGGGCCAAAAAGCCTCCAGAAGTTGGATAGAACGGCTACTGAACATACTGCAAAAGGTCACTGGAGACCTCAGTGACGGGCAGTTGCCCAGCAGGACATCCCTTATCCCTTTGGGCAGGTCAGCTGTTATAGGAAGGACACCATGGTTAAAAATGTAGGTTGAAAAGACTCTCAGTTCCCTTCACACCTATCACCATGCCAGGACCCGCAGCTGAAGGCTTACAGATGTGTCTTCTAACCCAGACAACACCGATTCCACTGAGACTACAAATGTTTGCCCTCACCAGTCACTGAAGACCAGGCAGCTAGGAGCACACGGGCTGTGACACTGATGGCTTTGATGGCCTCAATACTTCTTTGTAGAAAGGGATCAAAAGAATTTGTAAAGAACTGAGAAGCCGCCGTGTTTCTTCCAAGCTTGGAAGAAGCCAGATGACTGTATGCTGCGACTGCTCCATGGGACTGGAGAACGAGAAATCTGAATTGATTGGACAGGACTATGACTGTGTCAGTTAAGCCTATAGGAATGTGTTTGTCATGCTCAACTATGCATTTAAATTTAAATATCGAACACCAGAACAACATTTTAAAGAATGGGTACTAGCAAGTCTAGCCTCCAGAATGTTTTAATTAAAGTTATTTTAAATAGCTCTTACAAAGTTTATATTTTAAAATGTTGCCTGTGCGTTGACTGCAAGATGTTTTTCAGAGATTTCTTTTCGGTAATGTGGAGGTCTAATCCTGTATTTTACTTTTGGAAATATTTGAAATAACAGCAGAGCCCCAGGCTCTGCTTCAGCAAGGAGTTAAGGTGAGGTGCCGAAAAAAAGGGCTGGAATAACTGTGCATAATATTGCCTCATCAGCCCTCCGCCATTTCAGTCATGCCACAGATATTTCTGGATGCTGTCGCAGCATCTGTGGAACCGTATTCCAGCTGTTCACAGACTTTCCCATTTCTGGAAGCCTGCCCTTCCCTCAGCTCCCACTGCAAACGTCCACACACCAGAAATCCAGTCTTCCTCCGAGAGATCAGCCCCAGACTAACCAGAGATTACACCAGAATGTCTCTGTTATTTTCTCACCCTCATCTAAGGACCTCTGGAATTACAAAGTCAGGCATGAATTCATTAGCTCAAAGCAAGACCCCAGCACTTTAGTGAAGGAGCCCTGACAGAATCATGAGTGAAGGTCCTTCCCAAAGTCACTCAGGTCTTCAGCCTGGGTATAGCCAAGCTGTAAATCAGAAGGATGTCAAAACACGCAGCAAACCACATTTTAATTAGTCACCAAAAACCCCCAAAGAATTGAATGAACATGTTTCCTGGTCTGTCTAAAATTTACACAACTTGCTTGATGACAATCAACAATTCTGTCACTTTCGGATGTCACCAGCCATCACTTGCTTCAGCATTTCTTCAGGTTTGGAGTCCCATCTGCCCTTCCCTTGCTCTTTCTTTTTTGGTTTAAAAAAACTTCCTACTGCGGTGTCTAAATACTTGGGAAAGCGGTCTCAAAACACACAAAACTTATGCAGAATTACCCCAGATTTTCATTAAAGAGAAAGAGAAAAAGAAAGAGAAAAAGAGAAAGAGGACTAGACCTTCAGGGTCCTGTTGAGAATTTGTATATCTCCATATACCTGATTCCTGATATCTGTAACCTCAAATGTACTCCACAGAACTCCAGTGGATTCTTATTTCCAATAACTCTTAGTAATCTTATATCCTACTTCATTTTTACAACATCGCACACTGAGCTTACCTTTACGTGGCTCACGAGAACACACACTGTACTGTTTAAGTAAGTACGTGTAGTAAGCTTGTGTGCACCCACAAATCTTTGTAAAATAAAATAAAACTGCTGAAACCAAGCTATATTCACATAATAAGTTACTCTAGTTTAGTATTGGGGTTTTTTGCTGAAGAAATTTGGATTTGCTGCAGGATTTTTGTTGCGGGTTTGCTACAAGAGCACTGGGTTTAACTAATGGATGTAAATCAGCCAAAAAGAAGTGCAGGATGCTGGACACATTAGTGCGTGCTGGTTACACGCAAGATTTTAGGGCTGTCCACCTAAGCAACAGGGAGCAGTTTGGCCTCCACATCTCATTTTTGGACTACATCTTTCAAGAGAACTTCCAAACTTTCTTGTGTCCTAAACTTTTCTTATGATGCCAGGTGTTTTGATTCTTGTTCGTATAAGCTGCTTCTCTGACCCGGTTCAAAAAGATGACTGTTCTCCATCTAAAAAAGAAAATCTTTCAAAATCATTAAATGCTATTGGGATCAAATATAGGGGTAGTCACAAGGTTTTAAAGCGAGTTATTATCATTGTTATCATCGTTACATAGGGATAAAAACTTTGTAGCCCTTATTATAAAAGGCCCAGGGAATCAAGCAACTTCTCCAGTATCATGGCGCTAAAAAGCAGACTCAGTGCAGCGTCTTCGGCTGTGTCGTTCTCAGCCCTAAAGCAAAAACAGTAGATGCAAAAGGTGACACTGATAAGGGAATTATTTTGTTATGGAATTGACAGCCCTATTCCTTTTTGCAAGGCGACATTGTAGCCAGGAGTTCACGCAGGTATTTTTTTCCCTGAAGAGATTTTTTGGCTGCGTAGAACACCCTGTGTAGTCGGGGCTAAAATAACAAGAGCTTAGTGTGAGCTGCAACTATCTGGCTGCAGATCTTTCGCCTACCTCTGAAAAATAGCACAGATTAAAAAAAAAAACGCTTTTCCTCCAGGTATCTTATTCTATAGCAGGTTTTCTTCGTCAGATTTATTTCCTCTTTTTTCAGAACATCGGTGCTGACCGTTAAGAGGAAAGTATTACAAAACCGACTGGTCTAGAGGTGAGATACCCAGCACGGCAAGCTGCTTACAAGATAATCGATGGCTCTGTGTAGAAAGAGGGAAGCGAAGTCTAGGATAAGGAATAATGTTACTGGAAGGACTACTGAAATTATCACGATATTCAGAGATTCCATTTTGCTACTCTTTTGGCCAAAATTAACCTTTGTCCAAAGAGCTTGACAACGATAGTGGGGCAAGCAACAGACAAACAGATAGAGATGATACGCGAGTGATTGTGGTTGCTTGCAGAAAAATTGTCTGTGCTTTGATTTAAGTTTTGTTTGCTGTGGCAGTGTTTTTCTTCATTTCCATGACAAGAGCAAAGAAAATAGCATCTGTTAACTTGTTTTAAAACTTTTGCATTATTTTTTCTTGGCCTGGAGTAAATAGGCAACATCAGAGAGTCGTGGTTGTTTCCCGCGTGGATGATGCAGGATTAGAAAAAGTGTGGGAATCCTGACCTATTGTTCATTCATTTCAAACAAATGAATTTTTCTGAATAATTCCTGATTTATTTTCGTGCCTCAACTGTTTGTGTGCAACTGTTACACTGAAATGAGTGGTGGGTGGGTGGGAGAAAAGGCATTTGATAGTGTCTCGATTATACATATTGGGAGAAGGATGAACACGATGGCAGTACGAATGGAGAAGGCTGTGTGTCCGTGACGGAGCCCTGCAAAAGGGTGAGCTGACTCCAGTAGCCCTAATAGGGAACCAACTCTCTTAACAGGTCTGGGAAACCAGTGCCTAATTTATATCAAAATAAATGGGAGTGGGATATACGACAGCGAGCTGTGTTAAGAGATCTTGCCCAGCACACCCTTCCCGTCTTTCTTTCTCACCTTTTTCCCAGGGTTGGGTAGCACGTAGCCCAGCCCATGTCTTACAGGAAAGTCTGCAGCCTTTGGCATAAGAGAACCCCCCAATTTGCCTCCCGGGTTGGCCCTTAGAAAAGACGGCTCCTGCGAGGTCATAAAATCCTTGGGATGTGGGGCTTTGAAAGGATTGCCAGAATTACAGTGGGGGCTGTCCAAGTACAGAATCTACTCTAAGCCCCTTCTTGGGGACGGGGGAAAACTGCCACCCTGCCAGAGCTGCTGGTGGCATCGGGTGGGCTCTCTGGAAGGAAGAAGCCACAGGCTGCAGAACCGCCTATTGCTTTCGTCAGCAATCAGCCTTTGATGCCTATTTTTCCCTAAACCCAGCCCCTAGGTAACAGAAAATGGTAGAATGTATTGAATTCTGGAAGCATTCCATATTTACTTGCAATAACTGCCCTGGGAGACTCATTAATGCTTTAAAGCTTCCTATTAAATGGAAACCTCACAGTATTTTCTTTTTAATAAAATAAACTGTGAGGTGAGAATATTTTCTGTTTGTTTTTTAATTATGAA
This sequence comes from Stercorarius parasiticus, assembly GCA_013396915.1. NCBI lineage: Eukaryota > Metazoa > Chordata > Aves > Charadriiformes > Stercorariidae > Stercorarius > Stercorarius parasiticus. The sequence continues at coordinate 415,240 of VWZL01005271.1, read as the reverse complement.
TGCCTGTCTCAAAAAATTACTCTTAATTTGTGGGATTATTTTAGTTTTATGTCCTTTCACGGGCATGTAAATGAATAATGAAAAAAGCGTAATAAAAGCAAACAATAATTATTCATATTGACCTGAGGCATTGAATGAAATAGAAGAGAACCTGAAGAAACAGATTTCCTATAGCACTACTTTCTTAAGTATACTGAGGTAATTAGCTTTAAGAGGAGATAATTTCAGTTCACTGAGGTTGCTCTTTTAAGTCCTTCTGGGAAATTTGGATTTTCCATTGATAGCAGTTTTAACATGTCAGGCTGGAGCCAGGGTGAATTAAAGTGAAGAGCTACACAGTCTAAACAAACAGTCCTTCCCATTATCAGAAGCCTGACAACATAACAGCATAAACTATAGTCACGTGCCCACAAGTAATGCAGGAACAATTAAAAAAAATAATAACAAAACCTCACTGCAATCCATAAACAGTATCCGGCAGCTTTTATTAAGCTGACATTTTAAGCTGTCTTATTTTCCAGCTTAACATGTTGCTTTCCTACCGGTCTTAAGAAAATAAACAATCTTCTGTTCTTTCTTCTGGTAAAATGGTGACAGCATTCTCTAGCAGTTCCTCATGAAAATAACTGACTAAATCCTCAAAAACATCAATAAGCCACAGGAAAACTTCAGGTTTTATCCCATTTTGAAGGATAGTTAGGATACATAGAATATATTTTTTTTGTGGGTAGGGATTTATTAGTAACTTATTTTACATATTGAAATTTTTTACTTTAACCTATGATTCACATGTCCATATTGCTTTGTGTATAGTCATGTGTTTTTCTTGTCCCTACTAATTTTGACCCAAAGACACATCGTCCATTGTCTATTTTTTCCCCTACTATTTTCGTTGTGCCCCGTATTAATTGATGTATTAATTCTCTTTTCTCGTTCTGAGAGCGGGTGCTCCAACAATTTTGCTAAACCTCGCCTCTCTCCTCTGCTCATCTCCTCTACAATCATCAGTTTGTTTCCTCTCATGCTGCTTTCTGACTAAATAGGGACTTGAAGGGTCCAATTACTGCGTGACCTGAGGGTGTCCCACTCTTCGGCATGGTTATTCTCGTCATAGGGTGTCCTCCTTGTGTGCAATTGTAGATGGAGAATTCAAGCACAAAGAGATTAAGGGCTCCGACTCATGTTCAGCAAACAAACACAGAATTATTGAATGGTTTAGGTTGGAAGGGACCTTGAAGATCATCTAGTTCCAACCCCCCTGCCATGGGGAGGGAACCCCCCCCTGTACTTTTTGGAACCCATCAAACATCTGACACCGTTTCAGGCATTGTCACCTCCCTCGCTTCCCACAGGTGTGTGCTGCTGCCCTTCTGTGAGGCGCCCGTGCTCCTCTAGGAAGCTCATGTTTGACCTCTTTTAGTTCAGTGGTGACTTCAGACCATATCTGGAAGGTGGACTGGAAAGCTTGGGTGCAGGCCTGCGTGGCAGCACACCCCAGCTCTTACCCCTGCAGACTCGGTTGCAGGGATTTAGCCATCGTGCCATAGAATCACAGAATGGCTTGGGCTGGAAGGGACCTTAAAGGTCATCTAGTTCCAACCCCCCTGCCATGGGCAGGGACACCTCCCACCAGCCCACGTTGCTCCAAGCCCTATCCATCCTAGCCCAGCCATGATGAGCAAGAGGATGAGGCTGTCTCAGCAAAAGGGGATGAAGAGCCAGAAGATGACACGTGTTTCAGTGTCCAAGCAAATGCTACAGCTACTGAACCATAGCATCTGTCCCTGACACCCCTGAGAGTAGATGCCACGCTTTATTCCTCCCGCTCTGCTTTGGTTAGCCCTCCAGCAGTGCCTTCACCTCAAATTCAGTTAAAACAGGAATGGAAAAAGCCCTTTCACCTTTCGTTTTTCAAGTGTATGTCGCTGCAGATCTTTTCTCGTTTGCGATGTGTTCTTTCCTTGCGCCTCTGACCAAGTGTAAGTTAAATGCTAAAGCTGATGGCAACGCCTCTCATGCATCGTCCTGTTCTTTGTACCGACAGACAAGAGGCACTTGATAAAGACGTTGCCTCGAGGAGTCCCCTAACTGGATGGTAAGCAGAAGGAGAAGTTTTTCCCTACCTCAACAGTGTTTAAAGATGACTCTGTAGCACAGGGTGAGCGTATGCTTCTCAACACGAAGTTGTCCAGCCCAACGCTGTGGATAAGAAAGGCTATTAGATCTCTTCACATATCACCTGTCCTCTCCCAGCCTCACTGTTAAGATAGATTGTCTTCATACGTGCTGTTTGTTGATCACACGTGCGTGGTCCGCTACAGCTCGGGAAAGTGACTGAAGAATTTAGACCAAAGGCTGCAGAAGCATCACTAGGAGCTATGCGGAGAAAGAGAAATCATACAATAGGATTTTCTAGTTCAGGATGTGGATGCTGTTCTCAAAACTGGCTGGCCGGGTACACAGCCTAATAGTGTTGGTTCCTCAGGTTTTTCAAAGTACCAGTGAGGTAGAGGGAGAATTTAGAGTCTTCCATTAATCTATTTTTAGTCATTATTTTTCACTTATAAACATTAAGGGTATATTTCAGTGTTTTTCTGATTTGGACTCCTCTTTTTATTTTTCACATTGCACCAGTCAACCACCTCCGCCTGCAAGAAATTATTATTTACGTCTTCTAATGAAAAATAGCATTTGGAAAGGAGAAATGAGGCCTGAAGACCTCAGGTAACGCCTAAAAAAAAAGTAAACTCTTCAGTAGTTTCATGTTGTTTTCCCTCTCTATAAAAACAACTGTACGCAACACTAAGCTAGAAGGTGGTTGTATATTGTTATGGTTCCATCATGGCAGACATTGTCATAAGAGGGAACTAAAATACGAAAAGCCGAAGGGAATTAGGTGCCCATCCCATTTTAGAATGACCCGAGTGTTAGGAGCAAACATTTTACCCGGACTCCTACAATCAAGACCAGATGCCTTTCTAAATACTACGCTGTAATTCAACCATATTTTTATTGGACACGGTACAGGAATTACTGGGTGAAATTCCATGGTTTCTGTTATGTAAGAACTCAGACTATGGAATGGTGCGATCCCTCATGTCACTAAAATCCCTGAATAACCGTAGATGTCATCCCCTCCTTTTTGCTCCAATTTCACTTCCTTGGTTCTTGTGGTATCATAATCCCATTCCATCTCCAGCCACTGAAGTAGGTTCTGGGGAAAACTTTGTAGGCAAGGTCTGGATTTTTAATGTAATAAACAGGAAAAAACCCCAAAACCTTGGAAAAACCTTCCTGTGGTGTTTCCACCGTGCTTTATATGCTTATTTCTCTGCAGGAGCAAGCTGAAGGGAATGCATATCTGTGTTTTTGCATTCACCTTCATGCTGTTATCACCAGGCAATAAATCAAGGAATTTATGCTGGGTTCCTATCTTAAGCATCAGCTTTATCAGCAAAATCGAAATACTGATAAAAAGAAATAGAACCTATTTCTGAAATAGGGCTTCCCATGAATTTGCGAATGAGAATGCCTACTGAAAACCAGTTCCCGTATGCTCAGGTTCACTTCTGATGGGCTTCGCAAGTTTTCTTTTGAGCTTTGAAAAAAACCTCTTCTCCTTTTCACTGGTCAGCACTCCAAAAGCACGTTATTTAAAAGAGTCCAAATGGCGTGAAAACTTTTGCAGAACTCTAATGCCATTAAAACCTCTGCATGTTTAAACCCCGTTCAATTATAAAATGAGTTTTAAATGGCTTTTCTTTTTTGTTAGGCAAGATCATTTCAAGGAGACTTCAAGGCAAATCGGAGACTGGTCATGTTTAATGTAACACTCAAGAACCAAAAAAACCCCACCGCCCTACCAAAACCCGACCCATAGCCATCAGGGTCAGTGGGAAATGGAACAAAACAATAGGTACACTGTGACCTCACGGTTCTTTTCCTTCGGGTCTCTGAAGTCATTGGAAAACTCGGGTACCCTCTGCTGGCCATGCAACCCATCTGTAGTCCCGGAGCTGCCATCCCCAGGGATGCTGAGAGCCCAGCCAGCAGCTTGGAGCAAGAGCCGCCTTGACTTAACATCCTGTTAAAAGAGCAAAAAAAAAAAAAAAACCCAAAAATAACATACGAGAAAGTTCTAGTCGGGAAAAAGTTTCAGGCTACTAGGGGGGTATTATAAGAAAGAACATTGCTATTGAACTATAAAAAAGAACACCACTGATTAATATATGTGATGTTCCAGCTTTTAAAGGATTTTTAAATGTGAAGGCTCCACCTAAGGGTCTTAGCTTTTCAGAGGGTGTTGCGCAGCGCTATGAAACGCCTGCTCACTCCATCCTTCTTATCATTCACATCGGGACCCGGGGCTGCTCAACGGGAGGAGCGTGGCACGGCTGGGAAACTGCTTCAACACGAAAAAAAGGCGTAGACGTATTTCTCTGAAGTGGAGCACTGCCTCCTGTTGCGGAGGCACCTGAGATCGCTTTTAAGCAGAAATCAGCGAAGTTAAAACTTTGTTTTATCCATGTAAAGCGACGTGTATTTGGTGCCTTGCAGTTCACGAGGTTAAAGAGGTAAATGGTTTCGTGTATACCGTAGGCCCCTGCTGAAAAGAGGACAATAATGATGAGCCAGCCACTTTTGCAGAGGTGGAAAGTAACCGGTTAGAATAGTTAATCTTTTGAGACACATCCCTGGCGTTAAGTGGATTCTTCTCGTTCGGCTGAAGGCGCAACAGCTGGATTCTGTCACCCCTGACTGGGGCGGTCTTGTTAGTGTACAATGACCTCTGGAGCACTAACACAGATAATACTGGCACCTCTCCCCGCTCTAATCAACTACCAGTCTGAGCAATTCTACAGGAGATGGGGGCATTAGGGCCATATTATTCTAAACAAAATTCAGTGATGGTAGCCGAGTATTGTGACAGCAAAAGACAGATTCTACCTTTCCCACCAAAGGTTTTTAATGCTAAATTCGGGGAATGGGCTGTAAAAACAACACAGCTCCATATTTTCTCCCTTTTCTAAAAGTCGTGTTTTGCAGAGCTAGACTGTTTGTGTCAAGCATGTCTGAGCTAAAACTCTCACAGTTTTACTGCCGTATATAAAACTGTTCATTGCAAACACACGTAGTTAATGTGCTCTCTCTTCGTCTCTTTCCGCGTAGATTAGAGCTGGCAGGAAAACAAAGATTTCTGGGAATTTAGCTGGAATGGGAAAGACTCAGGTTCAAGGTAGTGTTCGGTCCTGTCCTCTTCTGGAGCAGGGCATTGAGCAAGGGTCTCCTAGGTCTGAACTGAGTGTGCTGGTGGCTGGACCAGGCACTGCTTTGGCGATGGAGCTCTTGTATTTTGACCATTTTCAAAGAAGCTTCATCAAAATCTGATCAATTCTCACGATGTACGCAACTCTCATTGAAAATATTGCCAGCTGGAAAGTTTTCGGTCACGGATAAAATCTTTAGCTACAGGTGAAAAAAGTAAAAAGGGCAACAAAGCGTTCTGTAGTTACGAAACAGCAAAATAATGGTAGCTAAGTTAATCACAAAGGATTTGTACCCCACACAGGCATGTGGTGTCACATCACGCATGCCATCCATAGGAATGGTGCACAACGTGCGAAGTAGAATATACTAATTTTATAGGTAACAGCAATTCTGTTTATCCTCATCGTTTATATGGGATTTATTAGAAAATAAGCAATATACACACTGTCAACTAATTTTGGCTTAGACTAGATGATGTGAAAGGTCCCTTCCAACCTAGGCAATTCTAAATATAAAATGTGCACAGTATGAGATCTTTGGTGTGCTTGGCCTGTTGTAGCAGCTACAAACGCTCTCGAGATCCTCTGGCTACTGGAGTGTTCTGCAGTGCCTTGTGCCTGGGTGACACGGAGACATTGGCTTTGGTTGTGTTTGGAGAGTGGCTTCGGTTGTGTGTGAGAGTGTTCACCTCCGAAAGTCAGATCCTACTGTTGGAATCACGACAGAAACAAATGTCTGTGTCTGAGGTAGGAATGTTCACATTTACTTCATTGTCAGTGGAGAGAAACGGGGTGTCATTTATCCCCACAAATAAATATTTAGAGTGCAAATGTCTGAAGTTGGTTGAGAAATCCCACCTCTGATTTACCTATCAAATAAGAAAAGCACAACGATCACCTGTGAAAAATTCGGGGCGCTTACTTGCACAGAGTTCTTCATGTCAAAGCTGGGGGTAAAACCCAATTTTCCAGGGTAGCTTCGCTTAATTGGAGTAAGCATTGTGTTCCACTCTTTGTGGACAATTTTAATACGACAACACCGGCTTTCTTTGCTATAGACTGTCATTCTGTCGGGAGGCAAACCCACGGCTCAGAGCAGGAGGCAGGAACAGAGGGTGTCCATGGGGCTGAGGACTCCGCCATAGCGAGGAGCGGAGGTCGGTGCAGAGTTTCTTTGATGTGGGGGGAATATTGTGGGAGAAGTAGGAGTGTTGTATAATTTCTTAAGCTTTTAAAAGAGCACAGAAATTGAAAGCCTGATCCTTAAGAAATTCACCAGCACTACTGGACTGCTTTAGAAAGGTAACATAGTCCTTTATCCCTCAAACCAATGATGGCAGATGAAGGGTAGGTGTCGTCGTGTTTGTAAATCGCTAAAGCAGGCTTTTCAAAGCTTTAGTTTTCAGAGATTTTCGTAGAAAGAAAAAGGATTTGGAGGTTCCTGAGCTCATCTGGTTTTCCAGTGAAACTTTGAAGCTTTTTTTTCTCTTTTTGGGTGGGAGAGGAGTGAAGAGACGGAGAAAACATGATTCTGATGCAACTTTCAGCAGGTAAAAGGATATAAATGTTAACAAAACCCGTGTGTTTCTTTATTTCAATTAAAAAAAAAAAGTAATAAAAACTCTTCATTGCAGAAATAACCACTAACTTGTTGCTTTGAACACTTACCTGGCCTTCAGTTTCAGTCCTTTATTTGCTTGATAAAGACTGGGAAAGTAATCTTGATCTCCGAGATGGGTTTCCTTGCTGTGAAGAAATTCTTGTTCTCCCTGTAAGTTCTTTCCAAAAAAAAAAACGTTTAAAGTGCAAATGCAAATAAGATAAACTTCAAAACCATCACAGCTTTTCAGCCTCCCCACTCCGCTGATTAGAACGATCAGCTTTCAATTGCAGATCCCCTGGGGCACGTGGGTTGGTGACTATGGGTCTCTTGCTACTGTGGTCCCTGATTTCACCCATCTCTTTGTACCCGTGATTGCTTCTGATGTTTCTATTTCTTCTCCCGCCAACCCCCTCAAAGTGGTTTCTTTGGCCACTGTTCCCTCCATCCCTCGCAATGCGTTTTCCTCATGGAACGCTGTCAGCAGGGGGAGCGTCAACAGCACCGGAGAGTCGCCACCGGGTCACTGGGTCTTCGTGGGAGGAACAGGGACAGACCGGCCGAAGCTGAAAGATAGAAATCTGGCCATTATAGATAGCAAAGACAGTTCCATGCTGGAAACTGTTGACTCATATGTAAAAGATAGAGAGCTCTTTATATTTAAATGGGAAGGGAAAGGCGCCAACCTATATACATATTAGAGTTGCCATAAAAAATAAAAAGACGACATAGGAAATGTAGGATTGTGCTTGAGGTCTTTCCCCAGTTTATGTTTTAAATTTTTTTTTTTCATATTAAATTTTTCTTGCATTCCTTGTTCAATGACTCTCTAGAGAGTTAGCTCGTTGCTGGTGAATTTCAAGGCTAATAAAATATGTTGAAGTTGACCAAATAAAAAATAAACCAATTTTGAATACGCTGGTATTGAAAGAAAATAACTTGGGTAGTCTGCAGTGTCTGGACATGCTGTATCCTTGGCTGGTTCATTCCTTTAATGAGTCATTGTTTTCTGGCAAATGTTGATTATCCCTCTATGTACGTTTGCGAAAATTTCAGCTAAGCTGGGCTGTTGCAATTAGTGCAAACATCAATGTGTTATCAACATATGCCTGAAGGAAAAAAGGTGCACCCTGGATTCTATCTTAAGGGTCCAGCATGATTGTATATAACATAATAGATGAAAACTTCTATAAAATTATGTTACGATATTTTAACATAAAAAATTAGGAATGCTAGCTACTTGTGTATGCAAAAAAGCAAGTAAAATTCACTGTAAGTTTGTTACGTGGAGCTTTATGTTTCAACTTCTTATCTGCAATGAGGCTAGGGCAAAAACATAAGTTAATGGGTAGATTGACTATTCAAGAGAACTAACAACTAGAGACAAATAAACTTTTAAGAATTTCCAACAAAAAGTAGAGTTTAGGAACTCCAGGTTTTCTGAAGTGATGCTGCTTGGGGGCATAAGCCTGCGCTCGGACTTGCCCCCCTTTTGGCTGATGTGAGCAACATGTCGTTTCACTTCATGCCCTCAGCTATTTAAGAGTCACGGACAAAATGTCCCTGTGGCTGAATTCTCTGGACAGCCTGATGAGGTAGATACCTTCTGAATTTAACTCATTTAACTCACACCAATCATACTGCTTTCAACTCTAGTAAAATTTCCAGAGGAAAATGTGGTGCTGGTGTATCTGGTGATGATGGTGCACATCTTTATTATTGCCTAGTGGTTACAGTACTCTTCTACATTCAGTTTCTCCTTCAGCTTGAGTAGCTTGCAGTTTGCCACCCCAGAAGAGGGCCTGTCCCAGCTAAGGAAACGTGGTTGTGCACTCTTCTCAGACCAGCAGGGAACGTTCAGGACTGGGACCAGGGACAGACCAGAAGAGGACCGTGCCCAAGGTGGGGACATAGAGGCCTAACATCTTACCCTGGCTTCTCAAACTGCTTTTCTATTTCATTTTTACGTGAAATGTGTCACCACTATGGGGTCTATGGACCCCAGCCAGTATTTTCTAAATGCTTTTACTGACTCCTCCTTCGCCCCTGTTTCAGCAAAATAATAAGGAGTATACCTAGCATTAAGCACCAACCGCAAAATTGTTACCAGTGGAACATTTATTTATGTAAAACTGGGATTGTATTGTCCTGTTTCATGTAATTAAGACCTACATATTTGTGCTAGCCCCCACTTGTGACATGAGTCTTGCTACTTAAGGAGTCACTAGTAGAGGATCCCAATCTCTCTTTAAAATGTCCCCACAGTTGCATGTCTGATAACATGACAGAAGTGACACTTAATTCTACATTTTATATGAATTTCATTTTTACAACTTTTTTTCACCAAATAAGTGTTGACATGTACGAGAGAATTAGCTCAGAAATTATTTTCTTCCCAGGTTGCGTTATTCCTGACAGCTCTCAAGACTTCCTCAGCGATGTAGGAAAAACTGAATGTTGCCATGGAGAGGAGGAGGATGTTGTGGGACCTGCTGTTCCTGGCACAGCGAAGGTGCAAGGAAGGGTAAAGGATGGCGTTAGGACTTTCAGCTGGTGCCAGCCTTGCTGCTTCTCCAGGAGAGACGGGAAGATTCTCCTTCCTCCCATTATTGTCTCTGGTGCCCTTCAGCTAGGGCCAGACAGGGCTCCCAGAGCTTTGGTGTTGGCAATGCAGGTTGTGGGATGGTGATAGTTTTGGTACCAGAAGCTGTTGGCCGTTGAAGGTAGATGTCTTCTTTGCCCGTGTTTACATCCCACTCTAAGTGCTTCTTGTAGCACACCATCAGAATGCCACAATTTTTTTAACACGTTTACCCATTTCATTTTATAAATATAGAAGTACTTTTCGTTCCTGCAGAGGAGCAGAAGCACAGAAGGACAGGGTGGTGTAAGATCACATAGGAAGTCTCTGGTAAAGCAAGGCCTTGAATTCATCTCTTCCAAGTCCTAAAGCAGACCCTTAATGTGCTGATCCTCCTCCTCCTCTGCACGTCCTTGTGCTAGAAAATGTGTAGAGTTGCGATTATCTTTTTCTCCTGGGCTGTTCTTCTACAACATATGTATATCTTCAGTTGAATAGGTACATTTTTTAAACCAGTAAGCCAATTGGTATATATAGTATTCCTACGTTTAAAAATGCCTTTGAAGACTCGTCCAAAGCTCACTGAAGCCCATGACATCTTTCTTTAATTTCAAAGGAATATGCATCAGGATGTGGATGAAAAGAGAAACTGTGGTCCTGCTTCTGCACGGAGAATTAAAGCAGGTGTGCTTGAAGGTGTAGGACATAATTTGCTTGTAGGAGTAATGAAAGCATGTGGGATCATGAAAACCTTACAAAAAAGGGGGTTTCACACTTTCTGAAGTGTGCACTACTGTCTGGAGCAGTACCCCTCTGAGCAAAACTATAATACCTCCTCTGAAGAGATTTTTTCAGCAAATTTGCTTCTCTTTGGAATTCAGCAAGACTGGAGATAAAGTGTTTCTCACCATTGAAAATAGATCTAGAAAAAAATTGTAATCAACAAGAACATAGTAAAGCAAATCAAAATAGCTGCCCGTATTTTGCTTTATATAGCAATGTTTTCATTGGGCCAATGACTTTATTGATTTTAAAAAGATTGTTTTCAAGTTTATCAAAGCTACAGCGAAGTGAAAGTCCTGTTAAGCCCATACAGTAAAAAATATTCTGAAGTCCCCTGGACTGTTCTGAAGTCCCCTGCTGATTGTAGCAACATTGTGTCCTCTTAGTTAAACAGAATGAAGGAATGTAAAATCTTCATGGGTCAATTTTTAGACTTTTTTAAGAATAGAAATGGAGAAAAAAATCTCTGTGCTTTAAAGCACGAAAAAACATAATATGCCAATGTGTTATAGTTGATGGAGTTGATTATTTTCTAAAAAAAATTACAGAGATGGTTATTTTCTTAATTTATTATTTTTTTAATCTGGGAAAAAGGGCTTCTGACAAAAAATATTAAATACAAACAAAAATGTGATAGTCCCATTTCAACTTCATCACAATCTTTTGTGGTTTTAATTTCAAAACATCTTAATTTCAAACTTCTATTTACGGCAAATTATAATACAAGGAATGAACTTGGACGGAAACTGTTTTGATTTGACCTTAAAAAGTTTTTCTAGGGAAGGGAGAAAAAACGTGCACCGGTCTGGCGAGCGAGTCCATGCTGGGCAGCGCTGGGGTACACTCCTGGAACACGCAAACCCTTCTGCTGCCGGCTGTAGTTCCGTCCTGATAAAGACCAGATGAGCCCGGGAGTGCGGTGGTGCTGGGAGGGGGTAGGACCAGCTTGGGGCTGCACGACACTCCAACGGGAGCGAGACTTCGGCTGGTGAGATGTGATCAGGCAGAGCTATCATTTTTCTGGCGAGCCTTCGGTACATCTGCAGTCAGTGCACTCTACTTTCACCGAACATTTGCACATGAGGACAACAGGAGTTGTTACAAAGAGGAAGAAAATGGGTTTCTGTTAAACTCTAGACTTCTCTCAAACACTTTGTGCTGTCTTCACAAAAAAAGCCCCAATTTCAGCATCCTTCTTGACCATTAAGCCTTTTGAACGTCTTTCAGCTTTCTCCATTACCCTTCCATCTCAGCCACCAGCCTGGTGCTGCTGAGGAAATTCCCTTCGAGAAGAGTATTAGGAAGACCATTTCAGTGATTATTTTATAAGGAATAATGACCACTTTGTTTCATTAGTGGCTTTCTGGTTCTAATCAGACATTTATTTTTCACATCCACCAAACAAGGATGTGCAGCACATGTTAAGGGAACTGTGTGTGTACCATATGGCTAAGAAGAATAAATGCTGTATAAAATGGAGAGAGTGAAAGAGGAAGAGTAAGGTAATATAATAGATAATGAATTCAGCTACATTATATGATTTTATTGTTATGAGGCTGCAAAGACGAAGGAATGCTATGGAACACACATGGATTTTAAACCCACTTGACGGAGTTTTACTTTTAGTACTCTAAGCTGCAATTTCTTTTCCCTCACCCTGATCAGATGACTCTGTAGTCATGAAACGACAAAGACGGAAGGCTTAATTCTTGTCTGTAGTTGTACTGTCTAACTCCAGCTTCAGCAGAAGTGAAGCACATGAAGCCCAGACATGTGAAACTGGAATCACCGCTGAGACGGGCCTATGATGTGTTGGCCTTGGGATAGGTTTTCTGTATTGCGAAACAGCGCTCTGATAATTTCTAAGGACCAAAAACACATACTCTGGCTTACATTAAAAAAAAAGTAGGCTCCAAAATCAATTTAAAGATTTCTTTTAGACCTTGGCTGCACTTCAGAAAGTGAATTTTCCCATTGCTCTAATCATCTGCTATTAAGGTTTGAAGTCAGGAAGCATCTTGAGGTCAATTCACTAGAATGAAGGGCTGAAATAAAAATGTTTTGATTTCCTAACCAAGAACCACAATTTTTAAGAGGTGTTCTGGAAAAAAAATTGCATGTTGGATGATAGCATGAAATATAGATGGGACATTTAAAGCCATAATTTAGCGCAAATTGTTACCTGATATTAGACTTTGCTATTATTTGTAGTTTTGCTGATGCGATGGTCAAAATCCCACATAGCACTGAAGCCTTCAACCCTGGTATTAATAGTGAAATCTGCATTTGGCTGGGCAATTGTCTGAACGGCTATGAATACAGATCTGAAGGAATTCCCAGAATGCAAACTGGCACAGAACGATCTACTTAATCCACTCGCAGCCTCATCTTAATAAACCCACATTTCACAGGAGTGCTAATTTTGAAAGCTAAATACACTAAATGCTCTCACTTTTTCCTTTAGGTTGTGTATTACACAGTCATGGTTGTACATCATATACTCTCTATAGTCTTGTTCACATCGATTATAATTTGTGATTGTTACAGCTACAGGTTATTTAATACCAAGATCTAAAAACTGTGCTCATTAGGATCCTAACCTGTGTCTCTCCCTTGAGAAGCATATTATCATGCTTGGCAATATCAATAATTTTAATTAAAGTGAGTAAAACACCCCTGCCCCAATTTTACGATTTAAAGGAAGGTGCTGAGAACCCTCCAGTTCTTAACATATAATTCAGGATCAGCTGAACGTACACAAGACTTCTACTTATTGGAGAATTGGAGCAAGAGGTGTATAAATCCATCTTAGTTTTCTTTCCAACTCTTGTTTCGCGTTTACCTGGTAGATTTATTGCTTGACTTGCTTCAGTAGTCTGACTCCCTGCGGTGATTTCCAAAAGTCTGCCGGCAGGAATACACCCTTACTGCTGCAAAAGATTATGACATCATGGATGTTAAAAAGAGAATGAATGATGTGGTTAGCCATGCGTTCAATATATTACTAGAGAGGGGGTTATATGGAAACATGGCCTTTCTGTCAGGTAGAATGAATGAGATATATAATTTGTTTTGTCCTTCTCTTAAAAGAACAAGGGAAAGGAGATAATCTGTCTTAATAAGGGCATGCTTAGAGTATCAACCAACTAGAAAGTAATATATTTTTAAACATCCATATGTGATCCCCTTATTAAATTAGGATGTTGAGCTAAATTTAAAGTATCAATATATAAATCAGTCAGTCAGTTAAATTAGCCAGTTTTATACTGATAAATGGGAGTTAATAAAGCAATTACTTCTTTCTGAACCATAAGGCTCTGGTTTCCAAATCAGTTGTATGAGTTATGGATTACTGACATAATTTACAAGTTTTCATTTACGTGACTTATATCCTTGATTTCGGAGGAATTAGTCCTTTATTGTATTAAAGGCACAACAAAACAGCACTTGCGTGACATTAAGGTTGGGGGCGAAGCAACAAAACCCTCTGACTTCTCAATTTATGGTGACACGGTGTTCCTTACTCTATCTGCTGTTGTTCATAATGTACAGAGAGTTAAGGACAGAATTGTTGCCTTAATATTGAAGGTCGCGACTTCTCAATGTGTGTGTCATGACCTATGTTCTATACCTGTAGAGTTTTGCCTTTTTTTTCCCCTCTCGTTTTTGTAAGCACACACCAGTAGCAGGCAGTTCTGCACCTACGTTGGCCATTTGCTATGAAAGAGGTGGCATTAAAACTTGTCAATGTATTGCCACATAACCTTCACATTTTCTATTTTTATGAGGCTCAACTTCGTACAGCTTGACGTCATTGAGGGCTTGGAAATGATTACAATGTGAGTAAGGTCAAGCTTATATACGGTGTGCCGTAAATAAATTTTCATTTTAATTTTTCACACGCTTTCCCCCTCTTAATGCTTACTGCCTGGTATTTATCTTGTTATTCTCCTCGGACAGAAATAACCTGTCTCTTGGGCCACACGAGTCTCGAAGAGCTGCACAGACTGGCTGAAGTCAGGTAGAATTTTGCTAAAACCCAATTAGTTATCTACAAAGCAGTTATAAAATTCAAGAGAGAGGTAGTGGTTTGCCGGTTAAACTTTTTACTGTCCTCTACTGTGTTACTGGTTAGGAGCCCAGTAACATCAATGGTAATAGCCGTTATGAAAGAGAGTAATAAGAGCATTTCAGGAAGACTTCATGATGCATATTGATGGTGTCTGTGTAGTTCAGTTCATTCAGAGTTTCAAAAAACAGCAACGACGACCAAAAAAAAAACCAAACCACAACAACAACAAAAAACCCCAAATCAATAAAATAATATTCTGATTGAAAATGTCACGTTTCCCACGAAAAACATATTTGGTTGGGAAGCGACAAGCAGCAAGCTGAGGAATCAAACCTGGCTGCGCAGTGCCTGAGACGTTCCAGCTTAGAGGAAGGAAAGAATAAGAACGTAGACAAAAAAAGCCGAGCAGAAATAAGGGAACCAACAACCCATTGAAGCCGAATTCTCGGGGCAAAAAATAAAAAGCCGGTAAGATTTATGTGGCCAAGAGTAGGATTACCCTGAGATCTGGCGCAAACGTCAGGCTCCATTTTACAGACTAGCAGAATTAACAGGGGTCTGGTGAAAGAGTAACTCCAGTCTCCTCCTTTGCTTTGTGATGTTTACCTTGCAGGCAATCCAGAAACTGGATTTAGCGCTAAGCATGGGATGAACCGTTTGAGAGATTGGCTTCCATCTCCCCGGCATATCTCCATTCAAATATCAACAGCTGATAGACAGGCAAGGCTCCTAGAATCTGCCTTTCCCATATTCCTTTCACTGTAAAGAAAGCATTTTCATTAATAAAAGGAACTTTCCTCTGACAAGAATTTCTTTTTTTTCCCACTAAAGTGCATTAAAATACTCTGAAAATACCCCAGAATTGCTCTACACCGGTATATGCACAGCACATTACGTATTTTAGTGCTCACGGAGTCCAAGCTTCAAATATTAATGAGCCCCACGGTAAGTCATGACAGAGGCAGTCAGGTGGTGATCTGCCCGGTATGTGTTTGAGACCAAGTCTGGTTTTCAGATGTCAAACTGTATAAAAATGCTTCTAAGGAAATATCATAATGGGTTTTCTGTAATTTTGCCGAAGTTTACCCTCAAGCCTCATGTAATTGGGTAATATCTGTTGAGTCAAACAGCTTCGACCGGAGCAATTTGGCCGGCGCTACTGGCAATAGTATTATCATCAGACGAACGATAGGTCTGCCAGTGACGTTGGTGCTACGTATCATCTGAATCACAGGCCTGGCTCACAGAAAAGTAAGTGGATTTAAATGAAGCACAAACTAACCAAACACTATTGAGTGGGATATATTCCTAATAAAATACTAAAGCCTCTTAATAAACTTATTTTAAGAGGCCAGTATTTGATAGACCTAACAGAAACCGGTTAAACTGACTAAACTATGCCAGTGCTGACACGGGAGCAGCCAAACTGCTTCCCTTTGCGCACCTTTCTTTTTGGCCCCAACGAAAATGAAATTTATTAATCATTTAAAAGAAACGGAATTTTGGCAGGACTTCATTTTTCCCTTCAGTCACCTATAATTTGATGGGATTTGAGATAACTTCCCTGAATATACCTTCCAGGATGCTAAAGAGAAGGGATTTGTTTACAGTATCCAGAGCAGTGCCAGGTCTGGAGGCAAGATTTCCCAAACTTTTGATCTGCTTGCTCTGGTTTCCAGAATGACGAGATCCATGTTAAAAAAACCCGAATCTGGTGTCCAGAGCCTGTTCAGCCCAGCGCCACATTTATAAAACAGAACCAGAAAAAGAATAAAGGGACGATTAAAGGTGTGGAATAACTACTGTACGACTAGTGACCAAAAGGACAATAGCGTCTGTAGAGGAGGTAGTATAAAATCAAGAAGTATGTGGAAAAGGTGAATATAAGGTGTCTATTTACTTTTTCTTCACACAAGAACTCAGCCCGTGAAAGCAGTGACAAGAAAAGGCCTTTTTAACGTAACTAAACGTTCACTTTTAACACAACTAATGGTGGCGACGGAGTACCGTGGCCCGGAGGCGTTTGCTGCAGAATGCTACAGGAGGCAAAAATAGACAAGTGTTTGGATTCAAACAACATTAAATAAATTTTGGGCAGACGGATCCATCAGTGAGTCTTAACCATGTAGGAAACTGCTCACTGATTGCTAAAAGTTGAGAGCTTGTGTCGGATTGTTCTGTACTTGCTTTCTGTACCCCTACACGAGCACTGTTGTGGGGGCAGACGGGGCTATGCAGACCTTTGTGCTGAGTCTGAATGGCTGTACACTGCCAGAGTCCACGGCTCTTGACATGCTTAGCTGTCAAGGACATAAGGAAAGGACAAATTCTCATCAGTTATGACCGATTTTCACTCCATCCCCCTAACCTGCCCTCCAGACTACATCTCCCTCTTACTCTGCTGGGGCTTCCTTCCTTTTCCCCAATCCCTTCTCATCACACCCCCCACTTTTAGCATCCTTCTTGGGAGGACACCACAGGGGGAAAGAGCCGAATTCCTGTGTGTTGAATATCGATATTCTGTATGGCCATGTCTCTGCTCTACAGACAGAAATTTTTCTTTCAGCATGACTGTTGAGCATCAGGCTGGGACTGGATGATCAAGTCTTGCTCTCTTCAAACCCCAAAACCTTTGTTTGAATGCAGTCTGAGCTCTTTTTTTTTTCAAGAATGAAGGAGTACCCTATCAAATCAAAACCCAACAAATGAAAGAGTTACATGTAATGCCCTGTTTAACCATTTCCCACTGTATTACCTAAAGCCACCAGCATAATATTTCACACATTTATATGAGTAAAAGAAGCACCAATAGAGAATTAATGTCAAAATGCATAGCCTCGCATAGTATTTCCATGCGGTATTTATACAATTATACAATTACAGTAGATCGTTGGCTGAAAGTACAACTCGTGACAATGCTGAAAACATGGTTGCTTTTAGAGCTGTGAATTGGTATTGCTCAGACTTGATCCTGAAGACAAGCTACATCAATACAAAACTGTAGGAGGCTGGTGGTGTGCCTGAACAGGAAAACAAACCTCTGAAGAGGAAAAATACACCCGATGTATAATTATGATCCTGACTTCCAATGTAAAGGCCAAGTTGATTCTGGATCTGCAGGTCAGTCAGAGGCCTCAGATACTTTTTTTTTATATATATATATATATATATATATTCTATAGAGAGAGAATTCATATATATGTATATATATATAAAATGAAAAAGTATCGGAGGCCTCTATGCATACTATATAGAGAGAAGTCATACATATATATATTTTTTCTATATATATAGAATATATATATGTTCTGTATAGGGAGAATTCATCTGCTACCTTCTTCTCCTCGACCAGATAAGAACTTAATTATCATACCTGACTGTTCTGAGTTAGTTTAATTGTTTATATTTACCTCTTTTGTTCTCTTTAGCGTAGAGGACAATGGTTCTAAATGACCCCGTAGCCACGACAGTTAATGTAAGCAAAACATAAAATGCTTTTGGCTTTGAAAAAAAAAAAGAGAGTTGGCTCAAATTCAGGCCGCGTGTACTTAACATTCTCCAAAATGTTGCAGATGGGTTGAATGGGAGGCTGATTTTGATAAATGGTTCCAACTCTGAAGCCACAATGCAACACTTGTAAATTCTTTTGAGATGATTAGACCGGTAGTTTAGCATCTATCATTTGAGATAGACTAGCATGATAATGGACCCAAATAACTCATCACACATCCCTGCTATTACTCTTCCTCTGGTATGGCTGATACCGCTGATGTTTGGCTGCTCATCCTGGTGAATTTGATGGAATATTTTTTGATTAAAAGAAGGAAAAATTGATTTTCAAAGGAGCCTTAATCTAAGGGAATAAGTACTTAATTCCTTTGTACACATGAAAGGATCCAATCAGAGGTTTTTTGGTTTTTTTTTTAGTCTGTATTTATGCCTTTGAGGTCGTACTCTTAGATCTCATATACAAAACTGGAAAAATTGTGGAAAACTTGCTAGGCTGTAAAGATGTAACAGAAAAAACCCTTATACGCTCATCCTTTGTTTGGATGACCATGAGACATTGTGTAGACCATTTTGGATGGTTTCATTTCCCTCCGTCTCCCCCGAGGAGCTGCGGTGCCTGTCTCCTCGGCTCTCGGCGCGGTTGCCCTCCGGAGCGGTGGTGGGCGGCACAGGCAGGTGCCCGTCCCTCTGTATCCAACGCTTCCCAGAACGGCCACGCAGGTGCCGGGAAGGTGCAGGCGACGGAGGGATTTTCCTTCTGCATGCCGATAGCGGACCCTCAGGTCCCCTTCTTGTCACCTTTGCTGAATCTCCACTCTCTGGGGGAAGATTTATATTCTCTTGACATGGAAGAGTTAAACGAGGGGAAAAAAAGACTTTTACACAGCCCTGTAAAAGTCATGTTTTGCTGGCAAACGGCAGCAAACTTGCTAGGCTTTCTTCATTAGAGCCTTGCCATTTAAGCCATCAGCGTCATTTTGTGGGGACATCAAACATGTGTACACCAGATGCCTGCAACGCAGAGCGGCACTAAGGACCTGACTCAACTTAACAATAATCTGCGGACAGCGGGTGTGAACCTGAGCTGGGCCAACACCTCATCAGACTGCATGGCTAATTGATTTCAAAATTAGAGTTGGTATTTCTGAACAATAATCTTAAAAGGCAGCAATAAAATACATCAGAATCCTTTGAGCTAGCCAAGCTTTCATCCAAATGGCTTATTACAAAGAGCTGGCACACCTGAACTTTGGCATAGACAAATAAATCCCAAAACAGTAAATGGAAACCACATTTGGCACTGGAGGTTTGTCAAGAGAAGTTTGTAGTCATCAGGAAACAAGATTTTGGATTTTTTTCCTTAGTGGCAGGAAATCATTCACTGGATGTATTTTACTCCAAATGCTGTGATTTATGCAATGAAAACATAGGTAGTGTGGAGGAGAATGCTCCTTTTTTTTTTTTCTTTCTTTTTTTTTTACCATTTCACAATCTTCAGGATCCCAGAAGCGCTAAAAGCACAGCAAGGGTTACAGTTATCCCAACAGTGATAACTTAATTGCATCTGTCGGCCTCCCTCTTTGAACTTTGAACTGCTGGTTTGTGGCGTCGTGGTCCAAAAGGATTTAGATCTGACTTTTGTGTGGCTACAATAAATTATACCCAAGTATCTGAGCAATGCCTGGAATCTTATCTTGAAGGCAGGATGAGGCATCTCGCTTAAGGGATGGTATAAATTTGGAATACAAATCTTTCCAGGAACTAGCATTTCAGATCAGGTAGGAAAGATTGCTTTTTCCTTCGCAATAGGTTGTATTATAAGAAACTCAAGAATATGTAAATAAACTCATTGATTTCCTGAAATATTTCCTGAGAAAGTGGCTCTTCAGAACTGCTTAAAGATAGAACGAAAGAAATCCGTCAAGTCGGAGGCTGAGCTGCGAAGTACCTGAATACATTTGGACTCCTTGTCTCTTTCCGTTGTCTGTAAATAGTTTTATACATTTGATTTTGATCAATAAAGATGTAATAGTCGAGGGGCAATTGCAGCTTTCATCATTAATTGGTCTAAGTGAAATGTTACCCACTGCTCGATTACTAGCTTTGTGTTTAAAATTAGTGGTTAAGTTTTACCACTCTGACAGTCTCAGCCCGAGTTTGCGATAACTGAGGTGATATCTCTCTTCACGGTTTTGAATAATTCTGAGCTGTACGTTTTCTGTTCATGTTAGTACGGTGTCACACTTAGCTCAAAGTGTGAGTCTTGATGGTACGTATTACACCTTCACAAACAGTCCTGAGACGACTACAGAATTATACATTATTTTGCCAATGGATATAAGCAGTCCTTTAGCTACGCGTCTGACAGATGTAGTAAGCTCAGCTTTAGACACTTCAAAATATTGTTTTTTCTTTCCGTTTATGTCTAATTACAGTCCTCTGGCACGGCCTGATTCTCATCTCACTCACAACGTGAGTCTCCAGATGCATCCCTGGATTTTCACTGGCTTATTCGTACAAACAAAACTGGTCTGTGACATGCCAACTTTCCCATTATGCGGGGCCCAATTCAGTTATACATGTTTAAAACCAGCCTAATGCTATTAGCTGCCAATCTCTGGTGCTGTGAGGGGATAATCAGACCGTGAAGATCCATCTTGCCCTTTCGAAAAATTTTGCTACCCACGCTGTCACATCCCTTGATCTTGCCAATATATTGTTGTGCCTCCAATGGGCTAGGCACGTGAGAGCGCCTTTTAGTTATCTACTATGTTTTAGCCATGATTAATTTTAGACACGTTCTTCGGTTGTACAGGTTTGGGGTATGTGGGGCAACTCACATTTTGAGCCATTAATTAACTGCAAAAGTTGCTCTTGTTGGTATTTCAGTCTAGTAAAAGGTGCTGAAATAATGGAGTTTTTTAATACAGTACCTTATACTAATGGGCAGCTTTTGGTAGAATAACTCGAGTTTCTCACATCCATCCACATATTGACTTAACATCCAATTACGCAGCCATTAATGCTCATCTACTTGTTTGTCTTTAAAATAAAGGATAAACTAAGCTAAATGTGTAACATGCAAATAAAGGCTAATGGGACAGATTCAGACCTCTCTTACGTCTGCTCCAACCGACCGACTTCAGCAAGGGTTGCATAGGTGCAAACGAGGGCAGATTTGCCTCGAAACGTTTGCTCTGCTCGTAACGACACTTCCCTTTGCTTGTGTGGTATCAAACCAAGGGCTTGTCTTTGTAAAATTGAATGAGAGGCTGACATTTGTAACTTAATTCCAGCACATGGCTCTTCATGTTTTCCTCCTACTTCTGCGTGTACTCGTATGCAAAGCAAAAGAATACATCAAAGTGACACAAACAGCATAACAAAAATCTGTCTACAAAGTCCTGCGCCAGCTGGGGCTCTTGTATGTTTTAGATTAGAGTCCAGAGAGCGCTCAGGCTGGACCACCACAGGAGAAACAGCTAGGGGACACCGGGAATGTTCCCATGCGCGGCATTAGACAGGCACCTGGGTCAAATTAATCCAGGCTTATCCACTGTGAAAATTCACAGGGTTTAATGGCTTCTCTTACCTGTGAAGGGGTGGTCTAGTTATAGGACTTCTGTACAGAGCCTGATGCGGAGAGGCGGATTTCGGATTTTTGTGTTAATGTTAATGTTAAAGGTCAAAATCTATAGTAAGAGGCAAACAGGTGGGAGTTAACATGCAGCAAACAGAAGAATACAGCAAAGGAACGAATTCTTCCGTTTTCATTCATTTTTGAGTTTTGAAAAGCAGCTCGGGTGTTCCTAAATCAGTCTTCAAAAGAAAACTATTCTTACGGCCGCGAGGAAAAATAATACAGTGGATTCCTGCTGTATTTCGCAGGTTTAATTTATTCTAGAGAAAGATAACGATAGGTGTGTGACGTCTGTACTTCTGTGTAGTTATTTTAAAGGCTTTTCCCCTATTTATGTCTCAGACTACGCCATGACGCTTCATTATAAGAAGTGTATTTCCTCAAAGTTTGTGTATTTTCTCAAAGTTACAAGAAGTGTATACTTCTCAAAGAAAGTATCTTCTCAAAGAAGAGACACCACTCTCTATCTTCCTTTGATGTCAAAATACCGAACAGGGTTGTGCTGTACTTAAAGGTTCTTCACCGAGGACCCAGCAGAAACATTATAGAGGTGATAGGGACCCACCCACTGCCAAAAGAAAACCTCGGCTGGATCACGGAGTTTTAAGAATACTCTTCAAATCCCTCAATAGTCCCATTAGCCGCCCTGCATGGAGAGAGGCAGTCAGCAGGTTGCCTAGCTCTAATGCTGCAGTTAAAATAGCTCCGGATTAGGGTTTGTTTGTTTGCTTTATCCGTGCATTAGTCTTTGATAACAATGCTACAAACAAGACTGCGCTTGTCTTCTATATGGAGATGGATGAACCGGCTGCCTCCCAAACAAGGCAGGAATTCAACGAGATAACGGGAGGGAAATCAGAAAGTAACTGGAATTTTTACGGGGCTGCTTCTACACTGTTAGTATCTCCTAGGGTTGTTGGCCTGCTGGCTGGAGCAGGTCCCTGGCTTGCTGCTGACGCCGCTGGATGAGCCGTGGGTACCGTGGCATTCTCAGCCCCCAGCATCCCGAAGAGCTGTGACGTGACCCACACGGCCAACAGCAAACTGGGCTGGGCCGTGGTGCCACCACTTTATCTGCGGTGATAAGGCAGCAGCCTTGAAGCCGTAGGAAGACTGTTGCCTTATCGGTACAGGTAAAGCAAAAGTCTTGCCAGTAAGGTTTAACGCCTATTAAATATCATACTTAATCTGACATTTGCATACATATCTGTCCGTCAGTATCTCAGACACAAGGTTTGTTTTTTGTTTCCAGTTTTCAATGAGC
Source organism: Stercorarius parasiticus (assembly GCA_013396915.1). Lineage (NCBI taxonomy): Eukaryota > Metazoa > Chordata > Aves > Charadriiformes > Stercorariidae > Stercorarius > Stercorarius parasiticus. The sequence continues at coordinate 392,523 of VWZL01005271.1, read as the reverse complement.
GCCAACCCTCCAATACAAAAAGTAGAAATGAGGCAGAAGGACAGAGAAAATGAAGTGATTCCAACGGAAGGGTGATCTGAATGAACTGTTGAGTTGGAGGGTAGGCAGAAAAGGCTGAACAAATCTGTTAAGCTTTGGAAGAATAAAGATTTGAGGACTGTAACTTATTACAATTTAATATAACTCAAAACCCAACATGAACATTTAAATCTGTAATTGCATATAGAAACACATAATGTGGTGCATAATGATTAATGAATGCATGATTGCCCAGAAATTGACTCCTAAAGAGAGCACTACATCATCGTTGCTGTAGTATAGGAAATTTGAGAGGAAGGAGAATTACATGATTCTCAGGCAGGGAAGAAGAGAGGGCTCGGGAAGTCCCACAACCTGGCAAGCACTGCGGACCAGTACGAACTCCTCTCACCGTTGCAGGCAGTTGAAGTTCTCTTTCTCTCCAGAAAGAGAAGGGAAGACGTCTGGAAAGTCATCGTTAAAAACATCAGCGTGTTGGGCTATTGGCTGATTTCTAGGGCTTGGACCTTACAAAGCTACAAATAAAAATCCCAAAGGAACAGGATGAAGCAGACACGACAACGGTTGTGGAGAAAATAATTTTTAATACTCAAAATAACACTAGAGGGAAAAGATGTATGGATGTACCACATGAACAAAACATTACATTGGGCTGGAGGGTTTTTTCTCCCCAGATATTGCTTTGCTAAATCATATGGGCGGTTGCAGAATATATAATACACAAGGTACAGCCTGTTAAAAGCAACAATGATTGAATATTAATTCTTCTGGTACTTCTCCAGTGTGTCTGTTTGCCTCTACCAGCCTTGACTTCACGCTGATGGGGGTCTAACAGAGGAGTGAGAAAACTGCATCTCTCCCCATCGTCAAATGCACGTGAGTGTTGCAGAATGGCCTGACCTCTCGAAACAACATCAGCAACCTGCTGGCCTACAGAAGAGAGTACACCTTACAGAAAGTGTATTAAGAAGAGTGCTAATGACTTTTCCTCGGATCAGAAGGACCAGATTGTCGTGTAGACACTCAAAAATTAATTATTTATGTTGTACCGAAGATTCCCAGCCACTGTAAAATGTCTGATACAGCTCCACTGACTTCAAGGAAGCTGTGCTAATGTGTGTCAGCTGAGGATGCTGATGGCAGCGATGAAACAGGATAAAGAAAGATAGCGTAGTCTGAAAGTGGAGTAACGTAAAAAGACACAACGATAAGGACACCAAGTTATCTGATGTGTGGTAAGAGGACAATAACGTAAAGATTAAACAACATGCTGATTAATATGCCCAATTCTAAGCATATTATTTTCAGAATTGATTTAAATTTTCTAGTTACCACTTTGTCTCTCTTGCTGTGGAAATCAATCTATGCCATTTTTCTCCTTTTGTAGCCTCACTTTTCCTTCTTTGTCCAGCCTTATCAAACCATGCCACAAACTCAATTACGCTGTTGTGATGCCAAAACCTGTGGTCCTGGCAAAATGTATCATGCAGCATCTCTAGGTAAGTGAATTAAAAAAGCATCTGAGCAGGTATCTGGTGTGTGTCACAGTTCATTCTTCCATAATAAACTATGTTCTCCTCCTCATTCATTTGTCAATCACAGTAACTAAAGATTATTATTTGCTGTATGTACGTGACACCAGCAATTTGCAAAGTCTGTTGGCAAGAAAATCAAGTTAGAATGACAGAGTGAGAAATTAAGCAGAAGTCTGATGTAATTAGCTGCAACAATCAGTGCTCTAATTTCTGATTTATTGTTTCCTGTTTTCCTGCTGCTTTCAGTCCATGCATACTGTATGTGCTTCATATAGGTCAAACAATTGCCTTATCAGTCCTGGCAAACCAAGAGGTCAGAGTTAACAATATTTATTTAAACATGCAGGATGCTTCCCACTGCAATTAGGAAATAACTATTACTAATAGGCCTTTGGTGCTATTTCCTCATTTATACAACTTTGTAAAGAAATAGAGGCGAGAGGGAATTCAGATTTCAGACTTCTTCATAAATATTTCTTGCAGATGGATTTACTCGACTGGTAGCATTTTTTTTTTGGGTTAAACTGGCCACATTGAATTTCACCAAATGACAACCTGACAACAATATTAATGTGGAATGTTTACATGTACGTATCTCAGTTTAATAACAGTGGACATGTGGCATATTTTGCATGATGTAATGCCAGATCTTCAAAAAAAAGAGGACATCCAAGTCTTGGTCCCTCTGAAATCAATGCGAGTTTTGCTCCTGACTGTGATGGGATTACGACTCGGCCCTATAAATTTGTTCTGGCTGCCTTTTTCGCATTGTAGAGGGTTCAAACTCTTTGGATGAGCAATCCCTTTTAGTAATCCAGGACTGCGCATAATTTACTCTCACACAGCTCTCTCAATTCCGGTAGGAATTCACATGACTGCTTGTTTTGGTTTGAAATCCACACAGCACATTGTGCATCTCACAAGAAATATATTTATTCTGTGTATTCAACACTTCAGGTAACAGGCACACCTTCATGAGTGAAGGTGAAGTGAAGCTAGGAGAGACCCTCAGGGGTCATCTAGTCTGGGCCCCAAACTGTTCCTAAAAATAAACTAGAACTAAACCTTTCCTGACAGAAGCTGGCCTAGCCCGTTCTGTTAAAACTCCAGAAATGGAGATCCCACAACCTCCTCATGTAATCTGTTTCACGGCCTACTCCTGTACCCTTACGGAGAGATAATAGGGGGAAAATTCCAACCCAAACACCCTTGCTGCAAATTAACACCATTACTTATTTTCCTTCCTACAGTAGACACGGAGAATAATTTAATATCTTTTTTTTTTTTTTGCAGTAGTCTTTTACATAGCTATGTCACATCTCTTCTTAGTCTTGTCTTCTCTGAAATGATCCACTGTAGCTGTCACTCCTTGAAATCCACATTTTCTTGATCATTTTTTTGATCTACGCCGAACCTTGTCCAACCTTGGTAGAGCCATTGCAAACCCGGCTGCCGTACATACAGCTCTTGCGTTTATACTTCCCATTGTGATATTTGCTTTATTGAAACGTTAAGACACTTTTGACTCATGTGCTATGCTATAACGTCCAGATCCTCTTCTGTAGGACTGCTATCTAGGCAAGTCGTTTCTCATACAGTATTTGTGAAGCTGATTGCTCCTACTTAAATGTTTTATTTGTCTTGATTGGATTGCTTTCTATTTATTATAGCTTCTTTCCCCGATTTGTCTTGCTTATTTTGAATTCTAACCTTGGCCTCCAAAATGCTTGCGCTCCTCCCAGCTTAGTATCGTATAAGAATTTAATAAACTTACTGCCTGTTGTACCACCCAAGGCATTAATGAAATGGCTGCACGCTACCAGTCTCAAGACAGATTTCAGTAGAACCCTAGTTGATACAGCCTTTCGACACACTGTTTTCCAGTCTCTTCCGCACCCTCATTACAGTAGTGTCAGGTAGAAAAGTTATTTTCCTGTTTGGTTTGGTTTTGGTTTTTGTTTTTTTTTTTCAATTAGGCTAATATGCAGGCAAAACAGTGTTGACTATTTTGATAAAGTGAAGATAAGTACATCATTTTGGGCTGTTACTTATCACTGGTTAATCTTTCAAGTGCTTCGAAATAGATGCGTTGTTTATTTTTCAATGGTCTGAAGTCAGACTGGCTCTTCCATGGTTCCTTGGCTCTCCCCTTTCCCCACTTTTGGGAATAAGCACCCCGTTTGTCTTTTTCTGGTGCCCCAGAACCTTGACCTATGCAGATTCTCTAATTTCTAATGATTCTAGTGTTACTCCAACACTTAAATAACTATATGAAGTCCTGTAGAACTCCCTGCAGCCTGAGGTTTTACCCTGTTGTTGTCAACGCTAATCACAGAACTCACGGAATCTCAGACAGCTACTTCTCATGAACTGTGAAGCAAGAGTATTAAATATTTTACCCGCCTTGGCATGATGTAGCTCTGCTGACAGTACTGCTGGCTTTTCGTTCTTGTTGACTGAGTTTCATTACTTACAAAATTTAGCTGCTGGGAGAGGAGCCACTGCTCAGGACCATCGGGCAACACTTCTTTGTGAGGGCAAGTTCTGGAGTCCGAGTCTGGAGAAATCCGAGCCCCAGGGCAGCGTGGGAAAGAGGAGTCACAACTGCAGCAGATCTGGGATGCAGGTAATGTCAAGGAGCGAATATCCGATGGCCTTAATTTGTATCACATGGCATCTGCTGACTATAGAGTTGCGTGACATCGCTCTACCAAAGGGTGCACCAGGAGGGAGGGAAAAAGAGCGATGGAAGGGGAAGAACATAAACATGAAAGCTGGCAGCAATGTGAATTGCTAATACTATTTTCAGGAAACAGGGAAGGAAGACTGCTTCAGCTAAAGAATATGTCACACAGAATTATTATTTTTTTTTAAAAATTGGACTCAGTCAACTTAGAAAGTGAAGTTTGAACTTAAATGAGGGGAATCTATGGATGGATGGAAGATGGTGGAAAACTTCAGAGTGTAGGTATTACTGATCTATTTGAAGTAGTTTTTATAACCAAACTTTACTGATTTTCTGGTTTGAGCTTTTTAGCCCTTTTTAGTTTGAATGAAGTAAAAAAGGTCTCTTACATTTATTTATTGGCTTCTCGGGCCATAAGCGTTTCTCCTGTTACTATTCCTAGGTTACGCTGTGTCTCTCAGTAAAGGCTCCCATGTGGACTGAAGGCTGTGCTCACAGAGTGAAGTTTCTTTCTTCAGCTGAAGGGAAATTACTGTCAATTCAGACTTTCTAAGTATTATTCTCTGTAATTTATTGATTTATTTAAATTTAATTTTCAAATCCTTAATTTTCTTCCATTTGTTTCGCAATTATTCTTCTCCTTGAAGTATACTGCACAGCCCAGGTTATGAAGTTGGAAATGAAAGTTGCCCAACAGTTTTTCTCAAAGTTGTGTAAAATGGACGAACACATGGGCTGAGAACTTCTTTATGAGCTAACGTTACCCAGATTGAATTTTTCTTTTGGCTGGTTAATATTCCCTTACGGTTTGGTCTTGTTACTCTTACCATCAATGGGAAATCTCTCATTAAGTTAAAAGGGTGTGGAATCAGGTCTTTAAATATTGTATTGAAACATGACATGGTTATAAATGCTAGTAAAACTTGCAAGAGTGATCTTTCAATGGCCCTGAGAATTCAGGGCTGGTCCACACCAGCACGTGCTTTCTGAAATAGGGCAATGCGCTGAACTGTCGCAAAACACTTCCCCGTTCCCCGTCCTCCTGAAAGTTGAGAGAAGTGTGGAAACTCATGCATTGAGGATGGATAGCTGCTCATGGAGCATATGTGTGTGGTTGGATTCCAGCACAAGTTCTGGAGCTTTCTGTAGTACCTGAGAGTACTCCTGGATGAAAAGCTGGACATGAGCCAACAATGTGAGCTTGCAGCCCAGAAGGCCAGTTGCATCCTGGGCTGCATCAAAAGAACCGTGGCCAGCAGATCCAGAGAGGTGATTCTGCCCCTCTGCTCTGCTCTGGTGAGACCCCACCTAGAGTGCTGTGTCCAGCTCTGGAGCCCTCAGCACAAGAAGGACATGGACCTGTTGGAGCGGGTCCAGAGGAGGGCCACGAGGATGCTCCGAGGGCTGGAGAACCTCTGCTGTGAGGACAGGCTGAGAGAGTTGGGGTTGTTCAGCCTGGAGAAGAGAAGGCTCCGGGGAGACCTTCCAGCCCCTTCCAGTCCCTGAAGGGGGCCTACAGGAAAGCTAGAGAGGGGCTGTTTGCAAGGGCATGGAGCGGTAGGACGAGGGATAATGGTTTTAAACTAGAGCAGGGCAGGTTTAGATTAGCCATTAGGAAGAAGTTCTTTACACTGAGGGTGGTGAGACACTGGCCCAGGTTGCCCAGAGAGGTGGTGGAGGCCCCATCCCTGGAGACATTCCAGGCCAGGCTTGATGAGGCTCTGAGCAACCTGGTCTAATTGAAGATGTCCCTGCTTCCTGCAGGGGGGTTGGACTAGATGGCCTTTAGAGGTCCCTTCCAACCCAACACCGTCTATGATTCTATGATTCTACCTTGAAGGCTGGGGTGGGGTCCAGGTCCCCATCCCTGTCCCTGAGGTGAGACACGAGCATTGGCAATGGATGGACCTCAGACTGGAAGATGACCTGGGTGACCACCAGGAAACCCTCCCCGGCAAAGAGGGAACTGTCGTGCCTTCCAGTCTGTGCGGTGAAGGAGGACTCTGGAGGACCCCAGAGCACAATGGGCTCACAGTTTAGACACAGAGGTACAACAGCAAGCTCAAGCAGTGCTTTAGCTTCTCTTTTGGTCTACTCTAATGTGCACTGTTGCTTCTGACGTTTCTACTCATTTCTAATTTGCCATTACTACTTAGAATGCATACAATTTTGGAAACTTTACTTATTTCTTTTTTATTACTTTTACTTTTTTAGTTAGTTACTTCTTTCTTTTATTATTTCTTTTGCATATCAAAGCACTTGACAAAGAGGAAGAGCCTAATTCATCGTTACTCACACATCAAAGTTTGGATAAAAAGGCACAGCACAACTATAAGTTAGTTGCCAAATGTGTGTGCGTGAAGGTACTGTGGGAAAATATCCCCACGCTGCTTTGCTGGTTATCATTCAAGGAAATGGGAAAATATCTTAAAGCTTCTTTGGATCAGAGAATAAACCGTTGTAAGAGCCAATATACAGCTGAAGGACTTTTGTTTCCTGTGACTGACGGTTCTTTACAAATTGACATCTTCGCCAAATGTTCAGCTAACATCAATCATTATAGCTTCCCAGAAGCCAATTTACACCACCTTACAGTAGATGGAGATAGCTGTAGGATATCACAAAGATAAAAGACACACTGATATAAAAAGTTCTTTCACCGTATCAGGCTGGTCAAAATGAAAGGAATTGTTTTCTGCAAAAAGAGCAGCTTCTTGGCCAATAAGCATTGCTGTCAGAAAATCATTGCCAAAACCCCTCCTTTTGAATTTAAATTAGTTCTATAGTATTTTTTAACAACGTTGTTTTCAGTGTCTTCATAATGCAATGGTCTGTGGCCTTGGGGTTGTTGTGCTCCACTGGCTTTACTCCCCAAAACTGGAAACCCTGGCACATGGGGTAAGAAATGGAGAAATTTATGAATGCGTATTATAAAATTATAACTTCTATGAGACGTTCTGTTGATATTCGCCACTTCTAAAAAAATGTCAGAGGTTATGTAGAGCAAAAACTGTAAAGCTCTCTAAGGGCTTAAGGGCCCCGTGGGTCTGGTAGCGTTGGGGTTTTTACGGATGCAGGCAGAGCAGAGCCCCGGGGAGCAGAGGAGGAGCCGAGCGAACAGCAGAGCTGCTGCTTTCCACATCCAGCCCAAACAGGAAGGTCTTTGGTCCATTCTGTAAGAACCTCAAAGTTACAAAAGCATATGTTTAACATCACGAAATGAAACTGCAGGGGGAAGAATATCCCAAATCAAAAGCAGCATTAACTGCATTGGGAGTGTCAATGCCATCAGATGCTACCATTTCAAAGGACAAAGATCCACAAATACTAGTGTCAATTCTGTCCTAACATTCAACTGATCAAATATGTAGCATTGTTACTGCAATGGGCTAAAAGTGCCAAGAATTAACGTTTTGTCTTCCAGTTAAAAAAAAGGAGCACATATGACTTACTGGCTCCACTGTATTTATGGCCTTGGTTAAAGCTGAAGCTAAGCACATGCTTCAATGCTCTGATGAATCGGTAATATTTTTTTAAAATAAATAAGTAATTATTTCAGCAAAATTAACAATTTCTACATTTCCATTCATAGCCAATTATTTGCAGCAAATGTAAATCCAAGGTGACATTTTGAGTATAGCACTTAAATTAAAAGTTTGTGGCTGATAGTCATTGCCCAGATTATTAATACTAGATATTAGTTTAATTTTCTACAATTTCAGGAAAGTTTCAACCCAACGTATTATGGTCTGCAACCATCCTAATATTTATGTCCACCAAATTTTTAATGGACCAGTTTTGGGGGATTCCCTCCCCCCCAAAGTGAGTTAATCTTACTTATTTGCTCCAAAATATTAATGCTAATTTTCTTTGCCAGTTAATTTGGGGGTAGAAAACATAACGTAGGCTCAGTCCCCCTTGTTTGATAATTTAATACCGATATTACTTACGTTATTAGTTTTACTGGTAAATCAAGGAGCAAGTTGCCGGAATCCAGCTGTGACCCCAGGGCAGGAACTTTCTGCCGGCTGTCACCTTCTGACAGTTGGGGCTGTTAATTACCTCCAACAGTTGGAGCACAAGCACCTCTCTGTCTGCCAGCTGGCGGCCTCCGCCTCGCGCTGGCAGCCTGGGAAGATTTAAAACCTGTAACAAAAGGCTGCTATGTAAACAGTTTATTGTATAATACACAATGGCAGCAGTAGACCCACATCGGGAATCAAAGAGAGTCTCTGCGCCCGTGAGTGGTTCAGGCTGGAAACGCAGCGAGCCCCTGATTGCCTCCTCCCGTCAGGCAGCCGCAAAACCTGACGTCCCAAGTGAGCCAGGAGCTGAGCTCCTCAGGCTCTGAATCCCGGGTAGAATCATGGAATCACAGCATGGTTTGAGTTGGGAGGGACCTTAAAGACCACCAGTTCCAACCCCCCCTGCCCTGGGCAGGGACACCCACCCCTGTCCAACCTGGCCTTGAACCCCTCCAGGGATGGGGCAGCCGCAGCTTCTCGGGGCAACCTGGGCCAGGGGCTCACCACCCTCACAGCAAACAATTTCTGCCTCACATCTCATCTCAATCTCCCCTCTTTCAGTGTAAAACCCTTCCCCCTTGTCCCATGGCTCCCCTCCCTGCTCCAGAGTCCCTCCCCAGCTTTCCTGGAGCCCCCTGAGAGACTGGAAGGGGCTGGAAGGTCTCCCCGGAGCCTTCTCTTCTCCAGGCTGAACCCCCCCAGCTCTCTCAGCCTGTCCTCCCAGCAGAGGGGCTCCAGCCCTCCCAGCAGCTCCGGGGCCTCCTCTGGCCCCGCTCCACCAGCTCCGTGTCCTTCTGCTGTTGGGGACTCCAGAGCCCAACTGAGTGTCTGAATTGTTGTGGTACCATTAAACTATACCAATTACTTTAATATGGGAAAACAACACAGCAAGACTTTAATTGCCTGGTGACGTGCCAGTTGCCAGCCAAGGGGAACTGCAAAAATCATCTCTGAGGTTTTCCTCTCAGAAAACACATGCAGATCTCATGTGCATCTTCTCAGGTCCCCTTGAGTCCTTAAAGTGGCACAAATGTCCCCATGAGCTTCAGCTGAGATGTTTCACGGAAAGAGCTCATGAGGGAGCTCCCTTCTGAGGCAGCAGTGTCACCGTGCTGTACATAAAACTTGTGAGCTGCTCAAGAGGTGTGAGAAGTAGGTTCCTTATTCCAAACTGATGAGAGGATTTCGACATGGCCACCACTGCTCAGAGCCTGCAGCTAAACCGGTGCTGAAGCCAGGGAAGGGGAAAGGCCCCAAAAGTGGTTTGCATTTCAGCTTCTGGAAGAAGATACTTCATGTCTTCACCTGCCAATCATTTAAGCTTAGGAAACAGAGCCACCCTAAGCAAGGGTCAAAGAAGGTACCCAAACCCTTTTGATAGCTTCAGCTGAGGGGTTCGAGCCCTTGCCGAGAGGCTGGGGTCTGTCCCAAGCCTGGGAAGGTTCAAGTCCCCATCTCTCTTCTGCCTGGGGAGCAGCCTGAGAATTTCCAGGCGAGCCTGGGCCACCAGAGACCCAGAACTGCAAAACTGATGAAATCAAAGAGAGCAAGAAGGAGCATAACCACAGACCAGGATGAGACAGTCTTCCCTGGCAGGGAGGTCTTCTGGATCGCATCCCTTTTCTCTGTAATGCTCAAGTATTTTACATGCTTGGGGCAATAAGAACAGCGTTTCTGTAACAGAAGTTTGTGGAGTTTTACAGTCCTGAGGTAACAACAAAGTCACGAGTTATCTCACAATTTCCAATTGTGTGTATATAAATTTGAATCGAATACGTTTAGTTAGGGAATGTTCCCTACTATCAGGTTTGCATGTCCTTTTTAAGAGTGTTCAGACATCTGCTATCTCTCTATCATACTTCGATAAAAGTTATTAATACTGGTGGTAAGCCAGATCTTCCCGGGGCCTTTAAATGGTGTCATTAGAACAGCTGAAATCATTCTTGAACTGCAAGAAGCAAGTGGAGCAGTAAACTTTGCATTCCAGGATGGGAAATAAATGAAAAAGAGATTTGTAACAGAATTATTGCTGTGGAAATGTTTCTGAGTGATCATTATAGAACATTCTCCCACTCAGTCTCACTAGATTTTTACTCATAGTCAAAATAATCCATTCATACCTTGGTATAAATATTATTTCTTACATGGAAATGAAATTTCATGTCAGTGGTACATTTCCCATAGATGTCACAATACTGTTTATTAAATTTATTCTAAGAAATATTGCAGTTTACGTCCTTTGAACTGACTCCTAGAGAAAAGGAACTTACTCTTGGCCTAGAGGAAAAAAAAAGTTACTGTTGAACTAGCGAGTCCTAGGGACTTCTATGTGCAAAAATCAACAATAGCAGCCCAAGGACGGCCTGCCTGCTCTGCTGACCTCCAAATGCATCCAAGCCTCCCAGGCCAGAGATGTCCATGTTATTTTCAAAAAGGAAACATCTGGGAATGGCTTTTACATCACTACGGAGCATGTAATTTCACTCCTGTACTTGCAGTTTGTGTATTCCTGACAGCCGTTTCAAAGCTACAAGCTTAATGAGGCTTAATCTCACCACATCCATGTAGAGCACATGGATCCTGAGGTAGGATGTACCAAATTGTGGTTTTGGCCACCATGGGGTCTCCCAGTATTTACACCAGTAAAAAAAAGAGCAAAGTTTGGCCCAGTGACTGCAGTGCATAACGCTGGAAGGATTCCTAAAATGTGTATGTACTCTGAAGTTGGAAATTTAACGTAGAAGAAAGACAAAGTAACTTTAAATCAGTGCTTTATATGATTTATACGCATGAAGCATTGCTTACAAATTCTTTCCACATTGCTATTGGAGGATGCTTTGCGAACGGTGCCCAGAAATTTATACCAATTGCGGGGATAAAGCAAACCTGCCTTCACCGCCCAGCTAAAGCAAGGCCCGTTTCTTTGCCGTTCCCCTCTCTTAAAGCTGTGGCAGACCTTTTCCCAGCTCCCATTCCTGCAGACGACTCCTCTCTCGCGGCTCACCCCATCGCTGCTGGCCCGGCAGCCGCATCTGCCCCGAGTTGCCGTATCGCTCCGATGCTCCCTCGGAGCCGGGGAAATGTCAGCGAGACGTACCTGGTATCTATCACCGACAGTCCCGCTGTCAGACAACTGACTGCAGCAAAGCCATTTTAGAGTAATTTTACAAAATTTTCTATGGTTTTTCACAGATCAGAAGCACCCTGATATTACTGTGTTTTTATATTTTTTTTTCATTTGAATAAACTATTTTATTTGGCACTTCAAATAGCAAGTATAGAAATACATGGTTGTTTTTATCATATTTTAACATATTATGTAACATATTTTCTAGAAAGGATATTTTTAAGCAAATCGATTGTCTCCTAGCCACTTTACATGTAATAATCACTAAAGTTTCTTTTGCTTGAAGATTTCTCTATTCCCCTCTCCTTTCCAAAAATCATTTAATTTGATTTCTGCTAGAACATTTCTACTAGAAAAACCTTATAGTCACTTAGGCTGTTTCACTGTTTCATTGGAAAAATTTATAGTATTTTATTCATTAGGCTTTTCTTTTTTTTTTCCTTTTTCCTAAAATAACCAGATATTCATTCCTCTTTTTTTCCTTTTTCCTAAAATAACCAGATATTCATTCCTTTTTTTTTTCCTTTTTCCTAAAATAACCAGATATTCATTCCTTTTTTTTTTTTCCTTTTTCCTAAAATAACCAGATATCATGGTCTATTTCATAGATACAACGCTGGGTTTTTCAGATGCTCTGATATTTGGGCTCTTCCAAATTGCTTAAAATTTCAGGTTTCACATTTTCCTTCCCATAATTTATTTTTCCTTTGAGGGTTTTTTTTCAGTGATGAAAACCCCCCGCCTCCATCCCTTCTTTTTGCCCCGTGATCCCATCAGCTGTACCTTTGCACAGACGTGACATATTTGCCGTATTCCTGTTCACTTCATGTGGGCAGTTTCATGCCTGTGAGTGGTCCCACCCAACCCGATTGTTCTACTGGAGTTCATCAAGACGTCACTAACGATGCAGAACCCTCAGAGTGGGGAGCGCACGTGTCCCTTGGCACCATGAGCCCATCACTACCTGCTGAGGGACAGCCCTGTGATGGGACCGAGCCTGGGGTCCTGATGGTCCTCTCCCACCAAAATCCTGCACTGGAGATAGGAGGAGATGTGGCCTGCGGCGGAGGAATCCCTGAATTTCCCTTCTTTTTGCACTTTCCAGCACCACAGAGCAGAGGGAAGCGAAGGAGAGAGAGGTTCGGGAGGAAGAGGCTTTGCTTAGGCTTTCTTTGATCTGCTCCAGGTGAAGCTTTTCTGACCCAGGCAGAGCAGATCAAAGAAAGAAGCCAGAATACAGAGCACTCGAGTATTTCATGACTGTAGAAAATACTGCCACAAAAGTGCCCCTTTTTTATTTTGAAAATGTGCTCCCCTTACCTATAACCTGCCATGGCACTTATTACTAAAACCAGATGATCACAAACTATTGATTATTTTATATACCTCTGTCAGGAAGGCATTAGCTGTGTAGTGTCCCGGATAAAAAACCTGTGACTGGTACATGTAGAGCACAATAAAACCAACAGAAACAAATGATAACAAATTGCACATCTATTTTATTTCTAAAAACAACTTTGCTTCAAGAGATTTTAATTTCAAACCTTCAGTGATCCAGTGATCAGTAGAAGACTTCCTTTGATCGTTAGTAAATCCTAGCTCTGAAAAATCCAGTTGGAGGCAGTAAATGAGCTGACGTATTGCCATCTTCATTTAAGACTACTGAGTAGTCTTTAAGGAGCAGAGCTGTTTAACTGCATAAACCCTAAATCCTGGTTGCAGTATTTATGTTGTAATGTTGTGGTTTTGGCTGGGATGGAGTTGACTTTCTCACCACCAGCCGGTGCAGTGCCGTGGTTCGGGTGTGGGATGGGAATGCTGTTGGTTAAACACTGGTGGGTTTGGTTGTTGCCGGGCACTCAAGGCCGTTCCTGCTCCTCACCCCACCCCACCAACGATGGGCTGGGGGGCACAAGGGGCTGGGAGGGGACACGGCCGGGACAGCTGACCCCGACTGACCACAGGGACACTCCATGCCACGGGATGCCACGCTCAGGGTACAAAGCTGGGGGAGAAGGAGGAAGGGGGGACGCTGGGGGTGATGGCGTTTGTCTTCCCAAGTCACTGTTACAGCGATGGAGCCCGGCTTCCCTGGGGATGGCTGAACACCCGCCTGCCATGGGGAGCAGGGAATGCATCCCTTGCTTTGCTTTGCTTTTGCTCGACCTGTTAAACTTTATCTCTCTACTTTATCTCCACCCATGAGTTTTTCCTCTTTTACTTTTCAGATTCTGACCCCCATCCCACCGGGGGGAGTGAGCAAGTGGCTGCATGGTCCTACCTGCCAGCTGGGGTTAAACCCCAAGATGTACTAAGCTCCATGCTGTATGCTTTATAGCCATAATTAGATAATTTTCTGCCCCAAAGGTGCCTCTAGGAAAGGCTTATCCTTGTGATTGCCTTTCCACCTTGTGAGCAGTCCCACAGAGATCCACCCACTCTTGGTGGACCTTGTCGGGATTTCTCAAAGCACCTGCACATCATGCCCAGGACGCTGCCTTCAGGACAGGTCACAGGAGCAACTCCTTTGCCAAAAAGTTCCCAATATACAATCATAGCATTGCCTAGGTTGGAAGAGACCTTTAAGATCATTGAGTCCAACCATCAACCCAACTCTGACAAAAACCGTCACTAAACCATATCTTTAAGGACTATATCTACCCATCTTTTAAATACCTCCAGGTTGAGGATGATACCTCAACCACTTCCCTGGGCAGCCTCTTCCAATGCTTGACAGCCCTTTCCAGGAAGAAATTGTTCCTAATATCCATCCTAAACCTCCCCTGGAGCAACTTGAGGCCGTTTCCCTTTGTCCCATGGCCTGTTCCTTGGGAGAAGAGCCCGACCCCCCCTGGCTCCCCCCTCCTTTCAGGGAGCTGGAGAGAGCGAGAAGGTCTCCCCTCAGCCTCCTTTTCTCCAGGCTGAACACCCCCAGCTCCCTCAGCCGCTCCTCACCAGACTTGTGCTCCAGACCCTTCCCCAGCTCCGTTGCCCTTCTCTGGACACGCTCCAGCACCTGAAATGTCTTTTTTGTGGTGAGGGGCCCAAAACCGGGCACAGAACAGCCTTGCCGAGGTGGTTTGCCAGTTCTTTTTTCATGCCTGGAGCTGGTGGGCAGGAGCAGGAGGAGGGAGCACGGGTTGCCCTCCCAACCAGAGAGAGGGTGCCATCTACTGAGGCACTGAACCACTCCGCGGCAAGCCCGGCCGGAAAGCTCGTAAGAGCAAAGTAAATCCACGGATGTGATGAAACTCATTAAAAGGAGCGTTTCAGGAAGGGATGCGTTTGTTCACATCACTGTGTGGTTCCGTTCTCTGTGTGCTAAGGACGAGTGAGCAGCTTTACGGTGAACAGGGATCTGATGCAAAAGATTATTTTGGCACATATGCTTTAAAACAAAATTCATTATGAATCCCTGCCATTTACACAGTTATAGGATGGGATTAAATGAATAGTTACCGTGTAGTCATTTTGGTTGTTAACCCTGAATTCACTTTGTGTATTTTTATGGAATCTGGAGTTTCTATTAAGCCTTTGTTAAAATCCACTTCACGCTGACGGTTATACAGTGAATTATCATTTTATGCCACACATGGAACCTCAAGCCCATTATCCTGAAAACAGATTACGGAACTATTTCTGCTAATACTTTTATCTGATGCTACAAAATCCATCACCGTGACGTTTTGTATAACAAGGGTCACAAATAAACAGCATATTTTCCTCTTGCAAGAACATTTTTGAACCTCGTCTCCGAGTACTTTGGTCGGTGTGTTTGTTTCAAAAGCCAGATCTGTATTTTGCAGAACAGACTCGTTTCATTATCTGTTGGTATCTGTCTTCTTTAATGAGAAAAGGGCACTAAAGACACTGGAGAGACAGAGCAAATACCTCTATATGTGACTGTGAGTAAATCACAGGCTGTGTGTAAGCCCAACACATGCTTTCTGTTCATAATCCACAGGGGAGTGTACTAATCGTGCGTTTTTACTGCAGCTCTATGTATCCAAACATTTGACCAGGTAAAATTATTGGAGATGTCAGGGAAAAAGATATATTTGCTGTTCTTGCTTTCACCTCATCTTAGAACATAAAACCCTGTAAATAAAAGCTAATCTTGGCAAATCATGCAGAAAAAGTCAAAATCAAGTTGTCAAAGTAATAAACAGTCCGATACAGATGACAGGTTTCTTTGTTACAAAATAATATACACATGTCAGCTGTAAAAAAGATAGGCTGAGACCGAAATGTACTGGTTTTGAAACAACAAGTATGAAAACTTCTTGTTCTCAGGATCCTATACAACTGAGCTACGATAAAGTTCAAGAGGAATTTTTGATGGTTTTGTTTTTTTTTTTTTCCTAAACATTTTTCGTCAGCCTACCCTGATCTAACAATTTATTGCAGTCTGATGGATAGCAAAAGCAGAGAGGAGCGTTGGCCAATAGCTGTACCGGCTTTTGGGGGTTTATTTTGTTTTGTCAGTGGATGACAATTGTGACTGGAAATGGTTCAAGCTTATGCTGGTTGTGTCTTTGCCGTTCTTACCACCAGATTATGAAATTTTTCAATTGCAGATGTAGATGCCATGACTGTGTTTGGCGTCAAGAAGTATTTACGGCAGATCAAATTGTTCTCTGATGTTTTGGACAGATTTTACAATCCACAGGTTAAGTTAACAGGAGTTGTGAATTATATCTGAGCGGTATTTATAAACAAGAGTCAAATTTACGCATGCAGGAGGATGCTGAGATGTTTGAATAACACTGTCAACATGTCTACTGCCAACACCGTCTTCCTCCTCCCCTTTACTGCTCGCTGGTAGGATTCTGTTTTCAAGATATGCAGGTCTCTAAGCAGGTATGCGTGGGTTGATTTAAGCTTCCAAATAAAACAGAGCGCCGTGGTTGTTATTCCAGAGGTCACCCGCTGCTAAAAGTCCTTTTTTTTCTGATCTTCCCAGCATACTGCCACTTCTTTAATGCAGCTAAACAGTGTTTCACATATTTAAAGCCAAGTTCAGGTTTCTGAATAACTGCCTGGAGAATGCCAATTTAATTTAGAAGCAGTATGGCTCGAGTGTTTCTTGGCGTTTGATATCATCGCCTATGATTTTGCAATAGGTGATGGAATACTCTTCTCTGAAAGAGCATTGGAGAAATAAGAGTTGAGCATATCTGTTAAAAACTTTAAGTGGATTCTTTTTCTTTTCCATGCTTATTTTTGTATTATCGTAGTTTACCGAGTTTCTGAGCTCCCGGAGGCCCTGTTGTGACAGCCACCGAAGAGAAATGCAACCAAAGGCAGCACCTATTTGATGCTCCTTCTGATTTGTTGGGGCTTTTTTTAACTCTGCCTGCACCAAAATTGAGAGGGACCATCGCAGATTTAACGCAGTCTGTCTGGGGTACTCCCTAGAGAGAGATGTCGAGATGCCATAGTCTGGCCGTTACCAAATGATTGTTTCAATATATTGCTTTAAAGTTGTCGGTAAGCAGAAAATAAAGAAGAAAATATTGTCCTCACGTTTCCTGGTGAAATGTGAACAACACGCACGTGAACTTTGTGGCCTATTGCATGCATGGAGGACTGCGAATTGTGAATCCCAGCATTTTAACTCCGGGTTTTATATTCGGTCATTGGTTGGCTTTGGGCACAGAACCGAGGCACTCCGTGCTTCGCTTTTTGTGTATTTAAGAAAAGGGAGAGATGGCAACAGCGTAATTACCCACCTCCCCTTTTAAGGGCTGGGCAGTTAATGCTGCTACAACACTTTGAAGATAGGCTTTCCAGAACTTAAATATGATGAGGCATTCACACAGATAATAAAACATCCATACTTACCGAGGATAAGATATGGGGGATTTAAAATGCTCAAGCTTCCTGGCATAACGAACTGCTTGAGATTAGGAGGGAAACCTTTCCTCCAGGCAGGTTATTACTCAGGGTATTACTTTTGGTGGTTACGGGGTAGATTACGTGTTTCTTTGAAGCATCACACGCTGTTGGCTGGAGCCGGGTACCGGGTTAAACAAGCTGCTGGCCTCGATGGGAACGGCAGGTCTTAGTCTTCTGTGCTCCTCGGTCCTCCCGGGCTGGTGATGATGGACCCTTTTGCTTCCACGTGCCTCAGTGAGATGCACAACGTGCCTGGCTATGGCTACACCACATGGCTGCGAGATGCCCTGCCTTGTCAAGCCCTTCGGTATTTCAGCTTTTCAGATTTGTTGTAGGAAATTTTAAAGCTTGCCGTTCTGATTTGGTTGAGCGGACATAACCCAAATAAGAAGAGCCTTACTAATTAAAAACTTGTAAAGCAACCCAGGTGCCTTTGGCTGAGCTGGAGGGTAATTCAACGAGCGATGGTGGTGGCAGATTTGGGGTTGGGTCATCTCCAGTGGTAGAACCAGAAGAGCACACACAACTATCCCACTCATCCCTGGCCATTGCCTCCCCGTTCCGGGGGTGGATTAAGCCCCAGGGGGGTGGCAGGGAAAACCCCAGGCCACCCCGTGTTCCTGGCTGCAGTGCCTGGGAGCGGGCACTTGCCGTCCTAGTGCTGGGGTGGGCAGTGAAGAATCTGTTCGAAAATGGTTTGCTAAGACGCGCTGAAATGGTAAAATTGTTGCCAGAAGAAAGTCTTTTGTTGGCCTATTTCGAGCAAAAGCAAAAATAAAGTAAGAGGTATGGGCTTACTGTTAACAAATAAGGACACTCCTCCTTGAGAAGATGCTGTTTGCAGCTTTGCCCTCGCATTTTTAAATACACACAACTACACGGAGCGTGTGTGTGGTATGTGTGCGTGTGTTTGTGTAATAACTAGCTTAAATTCAGGCCTGATTTTTCTTTTTTTTAAAACATGCTTATCAGACGGCATGTCTCATTTAATTTTCGGTCAGTTCATAGTTTCTGTTTTACTGCCTTATTATATTGTTCAAGTTCACGGGATGTTTCTCTCTCTTCATCCCTTTTTCCCCTTTTGTTATGTACTTTTTATATATGTATATACACAGAGAGAGAGAGCAAAATAATCGCTCATGAGAAATCTTGAAACCCTTTTCCTTCCCTAAACAGCGACAAGAGATTTACATTTATAACTAGGGAGCCGGGGGCTGGGAGGCAGCTCGCTAACACACGCCAGCAGTGAAGCTAGGCAGATAAATTTTTCAGTTCTTTTATCTAGTAAACATCCTAATGATCGACATCAAAGGCTGAAGAAAGAAGCCGTTCTCCTCTTTTGTGCCAGATTGAGAAAGAGTGGGCTCTTTTACATCTCATATGGGAGATATGAGGAGCCTTTGAATGGATCATTGCTTTTTATGAGTAGTAATGAGGTGAGAAGTATTCTAGTGTGTGGCACAGGCCTTCATTAAAAGCGTGAAACAGAATGGCTTATGGTTAAAAGGAGTAATTTGTTCTAACATACTTGCTAAATTGTGCTGTAACCATGCCAGGTCACTGGACTACATTTTCCATAGGATTCCCGAATGCATTTGTGTGTAATTATTCTGCCTGTACGGAGTTCGGGGATTTTTCCAACGGCTTGTGCTAACTAGTTGACAACACTCATTCCTTTACTGGAAACTTCTCTAAATGCTGTATTTTAAGAGGTGCGGAAGAGCCCACATTCTGTTGCTCGAGCCTATGTTTCCTCAAAAGAACAAGAACCACCAAAACAACATAAAATCAGCGTCGCTGACGTGAAGGGCTCACTGAGGCGATGAAAAAGCAGGAAAACCATCCCCACGCTCGCCGTCCTCTGTCCGCCAGGATTCTGTCGGAGAGGTCGGTGCAAAGCGAAGGCAGCGGAGTGTCTTTTCTTCCTCGCATCCCTGCCGGCAGCGCCGCTCGCCGCTCGCTTTGGAAAATCCCCCCCTACATGTTAATGATCACCCAGCAGCACCCATAGCACCATGCGCAAACCCGGTTCCAAGTACTTGAAGAGGGGAAACCGCAATTATATGTGCAGTGCAAATTTTGGCCCCACTAATTTCAATTCTATGTGCGCTACAGATTTTTGCCTCAGTAATTTTTACCAGGGGACAGAAAGATGTACGGTCCCTGGGAAGCACAGGCGTGAGCTGTGATGGACTGGAATAAATTACGTTGGCCAAGGAACAGTTTTTCCAGGTTGTAGGCACAATAGGAGTCCTTTTCTCAGCAAACCCCTCGTAGCATCCAGGGCTGACCTTTAGGCATTAAACCTGAAGGATCTGCATCCAGCCAGCGGCAGGAGGAGGAGGAGGAGGAGGCAGCAGAGTGCAGCCTCCCCGGCTCCAGCCCCGCACAACCCTCCTCTGCCTCCCCACGCCAGAAAAGCGCTAGGTCTGAGTTTTCAGCTTGATCCACCGTAGGAGTAACAGATGATCAGGAGATCTTCGACAAAACTTCCTTAAAAAGCAGCACTAATCCAATTTATGACTTTAAAAAAAAANATTTATGACTGTAAAAAAAAAAAAAAAAAATAGACAATATGTTTTTTTTTTTTTTTTTTTTATTTGCCCTCGTTTTAGGACAAATAGCAATATCTAAAAAAGAATAAAAATCGTAGCAAAATATTTTAATGAAGTCAAGCCAAGCCTTTGTTTGGAATGCGCATTGATGAAAATTTATGAGATTTCAACTTTTTGCCCTGAGTCAGAGCAGGAAAATGTTTGAAATCTCAAAACCGTCTCGTTCCTGGCTTTGAACTAAGGGAAGGGACGGGACCGTGTGTGTGTGTGTGTCTGTGTGTGTGTGTGTTTGGCAGCAATTAAAATATGAGAGCTGTGCTTAGAGCCATATGCTTCCTCAGAAACTGATAACAGTTGCATGTGTATAACTGGTGGAGAATTTGTCCCATCATGTTAAGACAGCTGAGTTAAGCACAGTTCTTTCTTTAAATCAGCTTATTATTTCCTCCTGTACAAATCAGGACTGGCTAGTCCGCTTTAACCTGTTTAGAGGAATGGAAAAATAGGGGGATAATTTTGTGAAGAACCCATGAAATCCAGGCTTGTTACCGTTTGTCTTCTGAGCGTCGGTCACTTAGAAACCTGAGGAACAACTGAATTAATTTCTCCACACATTTTCCAGCCTTATTGCGAAATGCAGAAGACTTCGCTGTTTTATGTTCCTCAGCAAGTGCCGGGCTCATTCCTCACAATCGCGTTCACCAGGTTTTGTTTAAAAATGCTGGTGACAATGATTTAAATTGCTTATTTCAATGAATTGAAATAAAAAATAGAGTAAAGCAGAGAAGTACAGTCTGCTTCACTTAAGCAGCCACTCCCCCAAAGGTGTGTGTATATATATGAGTGTGTATGTATATATGTAAGTATAGTGTATATGTATTATTGTAGATGTGTATATATGTTATTATACAAGATATGATATCATTATAATATATAATGTATATACATGAGACAGTTTGAACAAGCAGCAAAATACAATGTTAGATTTTCCTATACATTAAATTGTTTTTCCTAGTTTTTCAAGCAGAGAGGCCAAGGGACAAGACAAAGCTTGGGTAGAATGTCGACAGACGTCTGGATATCGCAAGAGTCCAGCCAGGGACCATATTTTCTCCCTGAGTACAGGTGAGGGAACTCACCCGAGGTTCCTTCAACCAGAGGCTGAACTCAGGGTGCTGTGGAGGTCTTGAAGGATGCCTCTGCCATCCTTGCTCCTTGCTCATTGCTCCTTGCTCATCGGGAAGATGCTCCTTACTCCTTGCTCATTGGGAAGATTCACATGTCCCGGCATTGGAAGACCTTCGTGGGATGAATAGCAAGATAAATACGCCTTCAAGCCAGATTAATCAGAATTCTTATATCCGTACACTCTAAGATTATGATATTAAAGGGAATTGTCAGTTGTCGTGTGTTAGGAATCGCAATTTTTAACATACATCTTGGCATTGATGCCTTCTCTATCATTTTAAATAGCGTTTGAAATCAGATCTCTATTTCTTATTGGTGTCTTGGAATTTGGGTCTGCAGAGCCAGGTTTGGCCACCTTGCAAACACCGTGGATTTTGTGCTGCAACTACAATTAAAATGCATTTTAAACCAAAATGCACTTGAATACAATGTTCCTAGGCTGACAGTGTTGACAGACCTTCCCCTTTCTCCCACTTCAGCTGCACCTTGGCTTTTAAACGATTTATTTGAAACAGTTTATTCTGTGAATAATTTCTTAATTGATAATTGCTTAAAGGGGGAGAAAATAAAGATGAGCAGATCAAAATCACTTGAGGCTATTTGGGAAACAGGAAAATGCAATACTCCAGAGATACGGCTGCCAGAAGGCAGAATCCTGACCGCAACTGGGAGCTCTGGAGCCAAGGTGACCTATGGAAGATATGAAGATCTAGAAAGCATTGGTCCCAATCCTGCCCTGACCTTCCAGACGGTATTCCAATATACTCTTGTTACACAGAAACTAAGGGTTTTAAGTTTGCAAAGGAGTCTCAGATTCTCATAAAATACTGTAGATGCTGCTATTAATGCCTTCTTTATCAGCAGTTATTAAAAAAGCCGGAATACAAGCATTGTAAAGAGGGTGAGTCTTGCCCCGTGCCTCAGTTTCTCTTTGCAGTGTGTGCCCAGTTCTCAGCAGATCCCATACCTGCGCTTCACAGAGTTGAAACGACCTGATGGTATTGAAACCCCCGATAAACAGATAGAATCTGAAGGGGATACGGTTGTGTATATACAGTTGCTTTGTGCAACAACGTCGTAAATTGCTCCAAGCATCTCTCGATTGATCTTGAGCCAAATTATCTTCAACCCTTTGTCCACGTCACACGTTTCTTGCTTCATGGGACCGAGCAGTGATGATAAAAAAAGCAATATCAGAAGGGAAACAAATTTACGGCGAATCTAGTCTCTGCGCTGTTTTTAGGAACCTGCATCGAGGTCCCATTCTCCCTGTCTATTTGTGAAGCATCACGCAGAAGAGGAGCATATATATATGTCCGCTATGTTTTTCCCAGGCAGTTGCATTACAGCCAAAACCTGCTGCTTTCTCCCTGTCCCAGGCGTCCTGCGCACGCCCCGGAATCAACCCCATGTTCAGGAAGAAATGACAGAAGGCAGGGGCACACGTCCTCTGTATTTCTCTAGTTTTGCACAGCACTGTCTTCCTAATTTATGTCATTTTTCACCCAGTAGGAGTTTCCCAAGAAGACAATTGCATTCTTTAAGGTGACTGATCCCGGACTTCTGCTGAAAGTTTTATTTATTTGCCTTCTTCCCATGTTCCCTCACGGCCACAATCTTTTCTTGACTCGCCCACATTTTCCTTGCTCTCTGAAAGCAGGTGCTGAAAAGTCCCCTTTGCCGGTGTAACCCTTTGCAGATAGAACCAATCCGGCAGGTTTTTGGGTGAGAAGTTTCGTTTGTTGCCCCTGTCCTGCGGGCAGGCGGAGGGGGCAGATGGCGGCCGCGCGGGCAGGGAGCCGTGCGTGCTCCCGAGCTCCCCTGCCGCCAGAGGTTGTGCATTAATGAACCTTAACGACCTGCTGAGACAGTGGGAGGAAAGGGGAAGGGGACCGGAGCAAGAATTAGCACATTAGCGGTTTCAACCATAAATAGGTTATCTCTATAAACCAAGCTAAAGTTTAGTACGAAAGTACGAAGTACTTTGCTTTTCTTAAGTACTAAACTTTTCTTTTTGGGACTTATAAAAGCTGGCTTGGCATAAAAAAATTCCTTTATCGAAAAGTGAAAGTCTGTCCTGTGGAATAGGATGTTTCTCTATTAAAATTAGGATTAAACCTGATTAAACCTAACCCAGAGGTGCCAGAGGCTGGAGCCGGGTCAACAACTGACTGCGGGGACGTCCCTCTTCGACTCGGCTCTCCGAGTGGGAGCTGCACGTCGTCATGACTCCTTCAGTTTTCTGTGCTCAAAAATACGTCTAAAGCAAACAAAGCCACCAAAACCAGAGATTTTGCGTGTGGATAGCACTGAATTTTCACCAGCGTGCCATTCCTCCCATTAGAACCCCCCAAAGTGTGGAGTGCGAGAAAAATTAGCCACGGCGCTGACTGAAACTGTGACATGGAAATGTAGCAACAAGAAAGGGAAATCATTCCACAAAGGAATAATTTTCCAAAACTATTGTTCGGTTAACAAATACAAGAAAAATGTGACAGTCAGTGAAAGGCAAAATCACTGCTGATTTTTTTTTTTTTTTTTGAGGTCTTTTGTTACAGTGAACAGCACGGCACCGATCGGGCACAGAGCACAGACGCACAAACATGGGCACAGCTGAGCAGGCAATGAACTGGAGCTGGGGCTGAGACAGCAAGGCGGGGAAACCAGGAAAAAAACAGGAACGTCTTTTTTTCTCATTTTGCTGTAAAATCAATCATAATTTGAGACCCAGCCTGTGCTTTATGGAGGTTTAATGTCATAGAATCATAGAATCATGGAGTTGTTANNNCTAAGGTCTCCTCGGAGCCTTCTTTTCTCCAGACTGAACCACCCCAACTCTCTCAGCCTGTCCTCACAGGAGAGGTGCTCCAGCCCTCGGATCATCCTCGTGGCCCTTCTCTGGACACGTTCCAGCACGTCCATATCTTTCTTTGTCCTGTCCCAGGTTTACGCACGTCTCAAATCACCAAAGCAAAGGGGGGTTTGCCGGGGCTGAGCGTGCCCTGGGGCACTGGGGGACAGGGGGATACGGTGCAGAATACTGAAGTGTGTAAAGTACTATATAATATTCTGACCCACAGGAAGTGAAATACATGAGCCACTGCTCAAACTGCCGTTTCCCGCAAAGGCTGCACTGTTCCAATGTGTTTGCTACCACTTTTTTTTCTTCTAAAATGCCTAGAGGAAATGCGCTTTCATAAAACTGACAGTTCAGCCTGACCCTCCGTCCTTAAGCTCCTGCTTGCTCCTTCGAGATGCAGCACATATGGTACAGTATGTTACAACCAGCTGCTAATTGGGCTCCCTGCAAACATGGCTATTAAGGTCAACGGAATCAAATGAGGACAGCCCAGGCTTTATATCTAGGGGATGTGTGCCCTTCTGCTGACTGCACTGCTCCCTGTGCTACCGGCGAGAGGAAAATGGACTTACCCAGCCCAGAATAGGCTCCTAGCCAGCTTTGTTATTATTCATAACGCTTCTAATATTATTATCCATGCATTTGGAGCTATGCATCGGAAAGCACAAGGCCTATTCCTCCGATGCTTTGAAACCAAAGTGTCTATATTTTGATTATATTGCGTATAATGCAGAGTGAATTCATCCTGAAGTCTCTGTCTTGGTCTTCTTTTCAGTATATTTAGATAAAAACGAAATGTAAAATTAGCAAATTAGAAATTACAGTATTTCAGAATGCATTAGAATGTTAGAAATCCTAACCCTTCTGTGTTGGGAGACCATATTTCAACCAGTACCGTGTTAATCTTGTTGATGCTGGCATATAGTGACAGAGTATTACTT
This sequence comes from Stercorarius parasiticus, assembly GCA_013396915.1. Taxonomy (NCBI): domain Eukaryota; kingdom Metazoa; phylum Chordata; class Aves; order Charadriiformes; family Stercorariidae; genus Stercorarius; species Stercorarius parasiticus. The sequence continues at coordinate 367,669 of VWZL01005271.1, read as the reverse complement.
TTAGCAAGTTGCGTGGTTGCGAGGCAAAGCTTAGGAGAGCCCAAGAGCACTGTCTGATAACAAAACTCTGCTAATCTACGTGCCATCTTGACAGTGGCCGTAGAGCGTGTTTGTTTTTCAGGCTGTTGTTTTGTGAACATCCTGCCAAGAGAGCGTGAACCCCGCGCACAGCTCCGGCTTGACTATCAAAGTCATCAGAAAATCTCCCAGTGCTCCCAAATGTCTGTATTAATAAACTGTGTAAACAAAACATTCCTGGATACCTCACTGGGTCTGAAGTCTTATGGAACTGTTGCTGATTAAGGAGTCTCTTTACTTAGCATTTGTCTTTCACATTTATTTTTCAAAGTATTTCCGTAACAGGCCAACGTGAGTGAAGTTTCCTGACCCTCTGCCAATCACAATATAACCTTCAAAGGAAAGAGATAACCTCCCACTGAAGCAAGCAACAAAGAAATGTTCTTCAGAAGAAAATCCAGTAAAATTCAAATAGGGAATGCAAAACTGGAACTGGTTTTGAGAACCAAATACTAAGATTAATTTAACTCTTCAACCGGTTAGCCCCACAGCGAAGGGGCTGATTGAAATCCGAGTTCCACCTCCCCAGCTGTGCTGCAGGGAGCAAAAGCGGGGCGAGATAAGACCTTCTGTGGCAGACACTTTGAAAGGCAGTGAGGAGCAAGGACCGTCCAGCTGGGACTGCTCGGCATTTATCAAATGGGAAGAGCTGAGATAAGCAGGACCCGAATCCGTGTTTGCATTAGAACTGAGTGAGCAGTGAAGCTCTGGTCCCTTGGGCTATTCTGATACACTGGTATTTATTTTCATCCCAAATCACAATGAAATTTGAAACATCATGTTTTGTCGTTGTGTTGTTTGTTGTTGTGTTTTGTTTTTCTTTTTTGAATGAACAATTCCAAATGGACGTGATATCGCAACGATGGAGTGTTTTGACTGCATCTGATGGAGCCAGACTCTTTTCAGTGGTTCCCAGTGACAGGACGAGGGGTAACGGGCACAAGCTGGAACATGGGAAGTTCCGATCAAATATGAGAAAAAACTTCTTTACGGCGAGGGTGACAGAGCACTGGCACAGGCTGCCCAGGGAGGGTGTGGACTCCCCTCCTCTGGAGACTTTCAAGACCCGCCTGGATGCAGTGCCAAGTAATGTGCTCTGGGCAATCCTGCTTTAGCAGGGGAGTGGGACTGGACGATCTCTAGAGGTCCCTTCCGACTGAAAAATTCCGTGACTCCGTGATCTGCTTATCATGCTACATCGCCTCATGAGCGTGGTAACCCAGACCCCTCCTGCCCAAACCCTTTCCATGGGCGGGTTTTCTGGCTGGATGACTTCTCTTTTCAGGCACCGAACGTACCGTATCTTGATCAAAGGAACGACTGCAGAGAATAGGAGAAAGTGCTGCGGGAAGTGGTACTCCTATGACAGCCCCTATGACAATGATGAGTCGCCGGTTATAACCCTCAGACAGAGATGATAACCTCCTCCTGATACATGCAACCAAAACAGTGTTTTCTAGAAGGAAATTCAATTGGCAGAAAATAAAAATAATTTTTTTCTTGCTTTACACGGGTTTCACGGAAAGAGTGATCTGCACTAAGCATGTTTTTTTATCTGTGTGTCTTCCCCCTAGATGAATAGCAAAATGATGCTGTTTAACTGATGAGAAACTCAGCTCGTTTCAAGTCCTGTAGTCAACAGCGCTACCAAATCATCACGAGAGGCTTTGCCTATTTTCAGCATTCATTTTCCCTTGTTTTGTGAATGGCCTTTACATAACTGCCTAGAAACTCCACCTTTTGGGCTGAAAGATGAAACTCTTTGTCTTTTCTCCAGGGTGGACAATTCTTTTCTTTTTTATTTTGCTTAAATTCTGAAAGGAAGCGACTCAGAATCGGGCTGTGGATGGCCTTCGCACAAAGCACAGGCAACGACATCTTTTCTGCTTTTGACCAACCTCCAGGAGCACGTGTGCTCATCTGGAAGATGTATCTGCAAATACTGCTCGCGCCCTCACTATCTTTGAGTGGAGGAAGATTAATTAGCCATCCCTGTTAAATGCCACAATAGCCCGCCATTGTTTTAACCAGCACCAGCCTTGATTTACAGATGTGAAACCAAAGAAGAAAATTCTGTCCTTCTTGCCTAATATTGGCTCTAAGTTTCTAAGCAAAATGCCGTGTTCCCGCTCATGAACCAAATGATGTTTTGTTTCTGAGGGTCCAGAGCTTGCTGAAGGCTGGGGGAGGAAGAATGGGCAGAGACCGTCCAATAAACAATAGTTCAGAAGTTAACCCATTGTGATCATAGAATCATTATCGTCTGGATAATTATTTTTCTCTCTGGGAGTTGGCCACGTTGCATTTTGCCTGCTAGAAATGCAGATTCATTTACTTTTTTTTAACAAACTTCCTCAAACGACTGAATTCACTTAAATTTCCCAGCTTTGTGACAGGAAGGTTGTCTCATCCTCCACCAGCAGCTAACGAGGCAGATAGAAGCTGAGGCAACAAATAGAGTGTTCTGACAAATGTTTAAAATTAAAATATTCCTTGAATTTTTTTCCTTGCCCAGCTTTCATGAAGGCCACTTAAAGTTCCATTTTGGTATTAAAAGTGAAGGAACATGGAAGGAGAAAAGGGGAAGAAATCCCAGCTTGTATCTTTAAAGCTCTGGAATGGTGTAAATTATTACAGTGGTTTCACATTTTCATGGGATCAAGGCAACAACAGTAAGCTCATAAAACAGATACCACTAATTATGCAGAGGAGAAGTCATAAAGTCACTGGTGGAAGCATGTTTTATATTCATGAACACATCATTAAAATTTTAAGACGCACTATCAAATTCTACATTTTAATACTACACCCAACAGCATTAAACCCTCCCAACAAGAAAATCAGATTGCTTAATGATCGTGTTTGTCACACAGGTTTTATATGTCTGCCGTGGAAGCAGATGTGGACTTTTCTGTTGCTGGACAGCTTTTATCACTGGACAATTAAAAATAATTTTTATCCAAGCCGTTTATAGAAAAATTAAATACAAAAAAAAAAGGAAAGAAAAGAGCCAAAAAGTTAGGAATGTTTAATTGCAGAAATATTTAAATTTACCCAATCACATAAAAATCTTTTTACAGCATTGTCAATTTGGTTTTACTTCTCTTGTATTTTCTTTTTTAATTAAAAAGTCATTTTAAAGTAAAAGGATAGTGATCCAGGCAGGCTACAACCCAGCACGCAAACGTTAGGTAGTTTAAAGGAATCTTTAAATTAGGCGTGGCTTTAACGTAGCCATTTAAATTAAGGGAAAATCTAACAGGAGACATTTCAGGCTCAGCTGCTTGGCTGCATCTCTTGGAAGACGGAAGAGCGTCTCGAGTCATGGAGTGACCGAGGCCACCGTGAAAATACACGTGTGAATTTTAAGGGTCCAAATCCTTCCATGCAGAAAGAGGTGCAACAGATGGTAAAGAGATGGGTTCTTGCTGAAATACCGACAGCACAGGCAACGCCCTCAAAGCCGACTCTCGCAGCCTACGAGACAGACTCCTGTTTGTGGGTTTGGAGGAACAGTCGCGAGTGGCTGAGCGGTGGCACGTCCCCACGCCGTGTCCCTCCCTCCCACACCCCCGGTGGGGACAGCGCAGTCGTTCCCCTTGGCTGCACGGGGAGCCGTGCCGCTTCCAACATCGGGGACCCCTAGGAATAAGTCCCCCTCTAGAAAGAGTGGGTACAGTCAGGAACGTTAAGATTTATTCTTATTTACCAGTGTTAGCAAATGAATCTCAAATACTTAACGCTGCATTTAGAGGACGTATTTTTAACATTTTACAACTGATTTTTGTTAAAACGTTATCAAAAGAGCTAAACTGGTCTATCTCAAGTTAATTACTATGTGATGTCCAGGTACCAGCTAATACCATAGCTACGCGTTTACCTGACAAAATGTCAAGGGAGAGTTTCAATTATTAACATAAAATTGTTAAAGTGAATTCTGTCAGGACTCGGCGAAGACTTCTGCCTAAAAAAATCAATGGCTCAATGTAGCCTAATATTAGGTCTTTTCCTAAACCTTTCTCCAGAGCCAATATTTGGCCTACACTATCTGCCAGCATCTTTTTAATGAGAAGCACACATCTAAAACCTCTCACAGCTCTCAAAATTTAGGAGTAAATATTTTTAAATTAAAACCGTATGCTAAGCAGTGCAGATTTGCTGGTGCAGATGTTATTTTTGGCTCATTTTCTTTAACTGATTCGTAACCAATATACTTCAGCCTATGTTTCCACATTCATTATTATTCTGAATACCACAGATACAGCGAAAGACATTAATGGCATAATATCTCAAGACACTTTAGGCAGTTTTCTACTTAGCAGCAAAATTGCCACTAAAATTCTGTGAATAAGGTGTATCCTCAGGACACTATAAATAGAAAAAGTGAGAAAAAAAAGAAAATGGAGATAAAGACGACTGAAATAGAGAATGGGTCAGGAAGGACCATTTTTTTGTGAAATTCTACGCTCCTCCTCTCCCAGGAGCCTCACACAATCCTTTGGCATTTAATTCCTAATTGCACAATATAGTTTCTCAAGCAAATACAGTCATGTGAGCTGTTGGGGGCTTTGCTGATGGTGCTTCCACATTCATTCCAATTATTTAGGATTCATAATAATGTCCTTTTTTGCTGTTTAAGTGCTTGGCCATAATCCACAGTGTTGTTCTTTGGAAGAGGCTGAAGTCTCTGGTGAAAGTCACGGTTTTCCACATTCTGCTAATTATTAGTTAATTCTCTGCTTATGAGGGACCCTGTTATCAGCCTTGTTGTATTGGCCAATGGTTTATTAAAGAACGGATCGTGCATTTTTTCCATAAATTGGTCTAATTAATTTTATTCCTTCAAATATTGGCCGTCCTTGGGATCTTGAAACCACATTATCTCAGAAGAACGTGGGTATCTTTTTTGGCCGTGGATGGGAAAGCACTGATATACTTTTTGCATTTCAAAAATTGTGATCAACTGAAGTTAGCGTTCAGAGCGGACAATACGGTGTCAGAAGGCTTAAAGCACAGAGATGCTGCCCATGCCATTTACTGTGGTCTGTTCAGGTATTTTCCTTAGAGACTAAAATTGCCAGTTCTTTCACAGTTCAAGGATGAACAAATTTTCTTCTTTCAGCTGTATTTACGTAAGGTGACCAGGTTTTGACTGTGTCAAATTATCCTATTCTTACTGTTGTGAGGAAACACACTGTAAATAAGTATTTTTAATGTGTGGATTTTGTTAAGCAAACCAAGAAATGTGAAATTGCCGAATGAGAAGCTCCTCAGCCATAGACATATATAGACTAAATAATGGACTAAACCCAATTAATTGTGCATAAGCTTATGCAGGGAGTCTGAATATAGGTTTAGAAAAATGTTTGGATGCTAAGGATCCAATCCCCTAACCATCTGTTAGTTTTGTATAGTACTACGATAAGTAGGCCCACGACTGCTAGATCAAGGCAGTAAACAGCAAATGCAGCTTTTGCAGGATCAGGTCTCTCGGCAGAACTGCGTAGGGTTTGCAGATTTCCCATTTTTATGTCTTGAAACATTTTTGTTTGAGGTCTTTCTGTTAATGTTTCGTCAATTATATCTTAGACCTATGTAAGATCCTTTCCTACCCTTGTTGCTGAAACTGCAGCTTCGGAACTTTTCAAAATTTCCTTAATTACTAGAAAACTATGAAGTAGAAAAATGAAGTCGTTCTGGGGTGCTTACACCTTTGGAAATGATTTTCCCAAAATTGTGGATGTTTTGCGGAGTGTCACATTTTTTTGAAAAGAACCAAACCCCAAACCTGCAGGTCATTCCCTTTTATTGCCCTCTGGAACAAAACAGAAACATGCAAGTGATGGAAAATGTCAAAACCAACGTTTTCACTGAATTGTTAAAAAACTCCTGATATTTTGGTGAGAAAAGATTCAGGGAAAAAAAAAAAAAACTTTTGAATGACATATTTACAGACTGTCATTCCATAACCAGAAGGATAAATATTTAGAACAGATAGTTCCCTTTGCCAAATCTAATAATGACACCCTGCTAGAGACGCTGGATAATCAGTCGGCGACTAAATCTAGGCATAATTTACCAGAGCAGCTTCATTAAATAAATTTTATATTGTATATTGCACAAAACCGAACTCCATAATTGGGATTAATTGCTACCTTCATCAGTTTTAGCAAGGTCAAGGATTACGTAGGCTTGGAGAATGCTTTGACCTTTCATTGCGACTCTGCTCCCTCCGAAATCTTTAGCTGTCAGATTCAGAATTGGGGGTTTCACAGGAGATTGCCCCACAGCAGGTTTTGATGCTGTATGTTATTAGCCGTGCCTGATTTTACCTAGCCGTGAAATAGTCAGACCCTAACAGAATAGCTGCTTTGAAAAGCCATGTGAAAATCATATTAACGTGCAAATTTTTCCATGGTGTGATGTTTTTCGTTACAGAATAGGAACTAAAGCTGAAATGCCAACCAAATTAAAAAGAAGAAAGATAGAGTGAGACTAATTTTTATGTTTATAGGAAGAAAAGGCTTGAAGTTAATATGGCTAGCTGAAAATTTCATGTAAAAACTCTTTTTCTATGGACAAACGGCTTACGCATTCAATTTTTCATGAAAATGCCCCTAAACAAAAGATTTTCAGCCAAAAACTTGTCTGGTTTTGGTTATTTGGGAGGGAGGAGGTTGAGGAAGAATTAAAATTTTACAATACGGGTCTAGAAATGCTCTTCTGCACTTGGTTATGTATATTTAAGACATCTCCCTCCTGGCATGATTTGCAACACAATAATGGAGCAATGCTGAGAAACCCACGCTATTGCTCTCTACTTAAATTCCCAGAATTGTCAATCTGGCAGCTCTCACAGTACAGCATTTACATAATTTTTAAATTACAGACAATTATACAAAACCCTTCTCCATCAAAGGATCGGTTTCCTTCCCCACCCTCCCCCTGAAGTCAATAGCAAAGCCTCCTCTCTCAGCAGTGGAAACAAAAGTGTCTTGGTTACACTCACAGAAGAGCGCTGTGTGCTTAAAACCGTTATATTTTTTGCTTTTGCCTAATGCTAAGGTATTTGAGAAAATATGTTAGTAACGGGGATGCTATAAACAGTAGCTGGGGAGTCTTTGATGGGAAGCACTCTTCAGGGAGAGCGTATATGGTGACTATTTATAGAACGGTAAGAAATAAACAGGTAACGATGGATTTGGGGGTTTGTAAAACTGCAGACTCCCCGTGACTTGAGATGGAAAGAGGTTTAGCAGGAAAACTATTGGTGGGTTTGGGTTTTTGTTGTCGGGGCTTTTCTGGGGGGGAGGCAAAATCGGCGTTTTCCTAAATGGCTGTAAATTGTAGTTGTCAAACAAGGAAACACGGCTTCCCCAGTGCCTCCCTTCTGCTGCCATCCACCCTTCGGCTCCACGAGAGTCACATTCTTTACAACTGTTAGCGTGAGACAACCCAGGATTGCTCTTATCTGGCGCTGGCACTGGGCGGGGGGGGGTTCCCAACCAAATCGCAGACAGACAGCTGGATGGACGGATGCAAACACAAATTTCGACTTACCACCCGGTGCCTTTCAGGCGTGTGCGCGCCTACGTGGGTATCACACACGGTGTTTATGTGGGGCTATACTTTTATGCGGTGATTCGCAAAAGCATTTCGTTATGAAAAGCTAAATCCCAACACTTTCTCTTTTGCTAAAGCAGCTGCTCATAGGGAAAAGGAAAAGAAACCAACCCAGTGACTTTTCTTTGCTTTTTCTGCAGGGTACGTGCTCTTCTGGTGGTGAATAAATAATGCCCACAGTGCCGCGCGGCAGCGGACCTTGCCCCGTGTTGTAGTTAGCCAGCGAAAAAGGCTGCATCTGCTTATTCTCAGACGTTAATACAGCTAAAGGAATAAGACATCAGAGGCCTGCGAATGAGAAGGCCTTTTCAAATTTACAAAGCATTTGCTCCTGAATCCACCTCAGCCAGTTTGGGGAAAGCGCTTTTGGCACCAAGTCACCCTTCAGGGAAAGACTGATAATGATCACTAAAGACATACTACGGGCTCCTGCCTCGCTCACTTCAAAGGCCTTCTCTCTTAATCAACATTAAATCATCATTTTGCCTTGGATATAGGGACAGCTGTGCACAATCTATTTGTTTTAAAACAGATTAGGAATGGTTTTTCTGCCAGAGCATAAGCTGCACGATAAATGTACTTTAAAGACATAACTAGGAAAAACATTGCTCCCTTCGTTAGCTAGATCCCGATACTAGCTGAGAACACACAACATCCTCCCAGGGCTGGATCCTTCTTTGGCAATCCCCAAGAGCCCTCAGGAATTACGGGGAGTTAAAAAAATCCAGTGTGCGTTGATCCCAGATGTGCATCCGGGTGAGATGTCCCTGACCGGGGATAGTCACGGAAAGTAGGGTGAGACCTTCTAGATCTTCTGCTTTCTTCTTCCCTTTTTTTTTTTAACCTTAGGGTTGCCCTATTTCATCCCCTGACAGTCTCACAGGGCAACAACAAAGGCCTTTTATTACCCAATTAAAAGCTGATAGTCAGATAGTTGTTAAATAATTAAGTAAAGGCCCTTAATTACAGGGGAAAAAAATCCCTCCTCTAGATCCCTACTGGAGATATTTTTCCATAGTTGCTAAGCATCTCTCTACCAGCTGGTTTTCCTACACAATACAAATGCACTGACATGCGCAGGATTTAAAAGAGAAGTCTAGAAAAAAAGGCATATTTCCAGAATGGGACAGTATGTATGGAAAGCAGTAGTTCCCAAAAAAATTTTGGGAGTCAAGATGAGTATCCAACTGAACATCATTCCCAGTCCAGCTCTGGGGTGAAATGAACTACTCAGTTTCTGTATGTGTAGAGAGAATATGGATAATGGAAGACTATAATGAGTCTTATTCTCCACATTGTTTAAAAATATATTGAAAAATTAACGTGGGCATATAAAAATATTACAAAGTATATGTCTCACAATGGGAAACTTAGGATGCTCAATCTGTATTATTTTTCCAAAAAGCCAAGAAGATTGACAGGCAACTTGCTTGTATGACACTAGTTCCTTCATGGAGAGAAAACACTGTTTGTCATCCTTTAGGTATTAGAGAAATGCAAAATGAGTTTAAGAGAGTGGAAGCCCAAGTGAGACAAATTCAAATAAAAAATGAGTTCCAGCTTCTGAGAGGGACCAGCAGAAAAATCTACCAAACGATAGATTTTCTGCACTCAGTCCCTCTCTTGCTGTCTTTAAGCCAAAACCAGCCGGGCTTTTTGGGATGTGCCTTAACCGAACACTACCTGCTTTAATTCCCACTGTGCTCCATTCCGGAGGGGCTGGCAGGAACGTAGCGTCTTCCCAAAGGGGAGTGATGTGATCAAGGGGGATCCACCAGCCCTTCCCAGCTCCACCGTCCCTCTCCGGTCCTCGGTTCCACTGCGTGCCCAGCGTTTTCCTGCTGCTGCCTTCACCGGGAGCATAAAGCTGGGACCAGCACAGGTGAATCGTCACCTGGTTACCCAGCCGGCGTACGCACAAGGGATGGGGTCTGTTGTGTCTGCACAGAATGGCAATCGTGCCCACCTATTTAGAGGGTATTGTGCATTTCTGAAAATACGCACTATTGTTAGGACCCTTTTCTAAATCCAAGAAAATAAACTACTAAAAAAAGAAAATTCAGACCTATTATGCTTTTATGATAAACCACGGTTTTTCCTTAACCACTTAATCTCTCTTTCAATATTCATTCCAAAATGAAGAATGTCTGGTCTTGACGCCGTTAAGACAAAATTCAACTATTCTACTCTAGAAGTCTCAGCGATCAATACTTCTCTCTATTCTATATATATGATCTATTTTTATATAAAAATATATATGATATACTGTGCTATTTTGTGATAAAGACAATCCAAGATGAGCCAGCTTGCCAGAAAAGCGGAGCCCAGCGTAGCCAGGCAGATACTACCACTGACTTTGGTTTTCACACTGTGTTTATCACATGGGGGATAGGGAGTAAGTGAGAAATGCAGATTAATTTCTTTATATAGGTGCTGTCCTTAAGAATATTAGACTTCCAAGAGGCTACTGCCAGGCACGGGAATAGAGGGAGAAGAAAAGATGACTAAATGGAATTTTAGCCAGCTAACAGTGTAGGGAAACAGCTGAGCAAAGGGAGGCCAGGATAGAAATGGAGTAAAAAACGGGTAGATTTTTGACAAAAAAAAAGGATTAAAGATTGAGAGGAGAAAATCCTAGTACTATTGAGCAGAAGAAACTACACCATATGTGGAAAAGCTGGATCCTAGCAAGGAAAAGGCTCCTCTCGCTAGAGCAGAGCAGTGGTAGGACCTTGGGTGAAGGGCAGCCCATCTCGTCCTCCCAGAGCAACCTCTTTCTCGGTGGAGGAGAACGCACCAGATGACACAAGCAGGATGCAAGGAAGCAAAAAGCATATAAAATGTATCGCATGCGTTTGAAAAACAACAGAATGCAAATCGAGGCAACATAAATTAAAGAGAGAGGGGGAGAAAGTTACTCCAGGGGTTTTATTCCCCTGCCCCCACAGGATACAAGCTATTTCCTTTGACTTTGCAAGAGCAATTTCAGAACGCTACTTCTGGCACTGTCTGAGCTGCGTGTATTTTCAGCGCTTGGCAAGAAGACATTTAGAAGATAGAGCTTGTTCTTTTACTCGGGAAAGGGAATTAGACTTCTTGCGCAGTGACAGTAAATAATATGTTTCTCCACTGAGGTCACCATCGCGCAGACAACAGTAAATTTGGCATTTCCTAATTTTTCGCCCCTTGACTCTGCAACCTAAGTAACTTTCTTCTCTCCGTTGAGTAATTGTCCACATGGAGTCCATTTTTATTGCGCGTGTGCTCATGGCGAGCTTCAGGCAGAGGGAGCACGTACGGCCCAAGAATGGGCTACATGTGGGCAACACATTTCAAAGAATTACAGTTCCTGAGAGGTAAATAACTCCCTGCTAATGTGCAGTGTTGAGAAAATGAAGATGGAGCTCCCTGACCATTGCCAACGCAGAGGACTAAGCTTTCATAATAGACCCAGTTCTGATTTCTCAACAGATTTTCACTATTAAGTAATTCCACAAAGCAATTAATGATCTGATATGACTGAAGAACTGCATGCCTTTTTAAGGTACATCAAGCCGACTAAAGGTTCAAAAACTAATCTCCAATAATGTACATCAGCATATTATAATTCCAAGAGAGCTCTATCCGATGCTATAGAAAAACGCTAAAGAGCGTGACCAAGAGTGATGGCAATGGCTTTAATTTATGAAAGCAGTTCTAGGACATAGGAATAGCCATACTGGATTAGATTAAAGCCCCAGGCTGTAACGGTGACCAGTAGCAGATGTTACGGGAATACGAGAAAGAGATGCTAACCCCTCCTTTGCTCTGCCGTCAGACGCTGTAAGTTTACACCACCACTGGCCGATATCTCTACCTGCTTATTGACAGAACTCTCGGTTTTCCAGAATTCTGCTTCGTGCTGTGAAAGATTGCATTTTTGACAGAAGGTGAAAAGAGGTTTTATATATCGCTGATATTCACCGGGCGAAGAGTATCATCCCCTTCAGAGGAGCTCTGACATGCTGGATGCCCAGATCAAGCGAAAAAACTCGAAGTGTAAATCTGAGTTTGTTCCTGCTATATCCAACGAAACCGCGGAGACCGCTGGGTGTCTGCCGTCTTTCAGCGTCAGTATATAAAACTCGCAGGCCCAGCCAGATAACTGACCCTCATTGAACCGACAAATTGTGACTTTGATTTTCAGTTTTATCTAGTAATACAGGGAAAAGTAAGGCTCAATTTAAAATAAAACCCTTAAAATATGTGCATTTTTAATCACTGAGCGGTGTCATTTCTTTCTTGTGGGCAGAGACACTTGCGGTAGTTACACCGGGATGTAAGAAATATGGTTTTAGGAGATTATGTATTTCAGGGCTTGCTCTGTCAGTAACGATAGTTTTGAAAAATTGATAAACATAGACGAATTCAGATTGATAGTTCCACTTGCGAGTGGTGGCCAACGGCTGCCAACACGCAGCATCCAAAGCGTGGGAACTACCATGTGTACTTGCCAGATATACAGAAGAAAAAAGGAGGAATCCAAATTGTGCCTGAACGGTATCTAGTTTGGATCTTGTTGCTCCTTTACAGAGATGATGAGGAGAATCTGAGGAAGCTATTGTGAAAATGATAAGGGGAAGGTCAGAGCCTCGCACCGCAGTGGAGCTCCTGGAATTCATGGTCGTTTCTGGGCGCGAGCTGTCCTGGTTTGAGGAAAATCAGGTCCTGTGCAGAAGTAGCTTGGCAAAGTGAGTCGGTGTTTGTGTCTTTCAGCTTCCGTGCCTCCCAAGATGAGAAAGGGTTAAGCAGGAGTTAGGGATGCATGTGAAAATATATGGGTGAAGTACGGGGAAAAAAAAAAAATATTCTCTTGTAGCTTGAGCCACTCCATCTGTTGCCTTAATTCAGTGGCAGACCTTGACTGGACCCTGGGATCTGCTAGTCCCACACTCCATCCAGCCTCTCTCTGTAAATTAAGTTGTTGGCCTGTGTTGCCGAGGGTTTAGGAAGGTGAGTGATGACCTTGGTTTGAGTATGTTTGTATAGAAACATGTCACTGCGGGATGATGTCTTTCCTCCAGGGACATAGGGCCCAATACTAACCATTTGTTAAGAAAATACCAAAGCTAAACATATCCAGTGTATGAAAGGATCCAACACCCTTGCCAAGTGTAACTTTCACTCATCTTTGAAACATCAATGTACGCTATATTTTAAAGGTTATTTTTAGCACTTGTCTTTTAAACTGTTTCCCATCTGATGCTAACATCTTGCAACTTTAAAACTAATATGAGTTATTTTTATTATTAAAATGGGAAATCTCTTTAATATATTGTAGTATGGCAATATGTTTAATATATGTTTTAAAAAGGAGATCTAAAATAGTATTTATTCTCAAGAATGAGGACACGTAATTCCAGAGAAGCCACACAATGCTTTCAAGTTCTATGTTTCTTTATATAGCAAAGATTAAAAATAAAATTTTAAGGAGGATATCGTTCTCCTTTATTCCATCTTCCCTCCAGTATTTTCCCGGCAGTCATCTACTTTCCTGCGTTCTGGTGCGTGTGTGTTGATGTTTGGAGAATTGGTTGTGGTTGTTCAATTGTCTGATGTAAAATGACAGCGGTTCTGCAGCTTTAATTTTGAAATCAGGTAAGACATTCAGTAGTTTTCCTTATTTCATGAAATCCACCAAGAATACATGAAGAGATAAATTCGGATGAGAACCACATTTTTCAAGCCAGGTAGTCTTAAAACTGAATCCCTAACTGTGGATTTAGAGCCAAACTTTAGGCATCTGAGTCTGAAAATGTTGGCCTCGCTTAATATCCCTATTCAGGATTGATTAATGCACAGTCAGGATGTTTTTCCATACAGCCAGCCTATAAATGTTACCTTTCGAAAGTTCAGCCCATACTAACTTGGTGTATCTTTAAATAATTTATCTTCCTTCCCCTTCCACTCTTTAAATATTTCAGCCTATTTTAGGTTGCGAAGCCGCTGTGAAACCGCTGATTCGGCGGTGGAGCGTGTCCCTGGTATGCGAGGTGGCTGACGCGGGGGCCAGCCTTGGTTTAAACAGGAAAGAATGAAACCTCAGCGCCATCGGAGGCAACGGGAGGTTTGCCATCAGCTCCCACCTGGGCTGGCTCTTACCTTTGGTCTCCCGAGGTGTAAATCAGTGTGACTCCACCAGAGACTGCGAGGTGCAGTGTAAAACCGGTGTGTGGGGGGAAATCAGACCAAAAGCAGCCAGAAGAGATACGAAAAGCTGGTCCAAGGGAAGTACCTGCATTAGAGGAGGGTGTATTTCAATGTTTCCTCCTCTGCAAAATTCTCTCTAACGTTGCGTTTCAGGAAAGGCTGCCTACCATCATGTGGAGCCATTCCTAATGGATGCGTTGTAGAAAGTTAATGATAAAAATGCTGTATATGTTTGGGGTTTTTTTTTTCTCTCCCACAATGAATGGCTAAAGAAGTTACCTAAAACTGGTCATGAACCATCTCCTCCACATGTAAACAATCTTTTTGTCGCACCTGAGCTTTTGTAGATGCCCAGGTCCTGCTCAATCCAACATAAACAGAGAACCACCAACACGTTTCAGTTGTTCCTCTCTTGCAACCGTGCCCTTTCATTTCTTCTATTTAAAGAACTGTATTAGTTAGGAATGACTTAAGGTTAGGAATGCACTCAAGCTCTTCAGCTGAAAATAGTCTTTATTTACAACCAGTTTTGTATAATTTTTTTTTGGAAGCCGTCATTCCATTACTTTTCACATAAGTCAAAGCAGAAAAGAAATGTATTTCAGTAGAAGAGCGGGAACTAAAGGTCATTTCATTCAAAAAAAAGCATACGCTTTATTTGGGCCAGCCCTGAAGAACAGAATAAAAGACTGGGCAGATATCTGGAGAAATGCTCCGGATGTTTTCTGGGTGAGAAAACACTTTTAAATTAATAAATTAATAAACCATTAGATAAACAGAATAAAATGTTAAGTGCATTTTGTTTTATACTGAGCATAAAGAGGAGAATAACAAACCCTTTTAACAGCAGCCAGGATATTATTCCCAAAATAACTTCAAGAGATGCAGAAGCCTGCGTGGTGAGAGGGCCACAGCTAGACGTCCTTTGGCCCGGGTAAAATGCTCCATGGAAGTGGGTGCAAACCACCTGCACCCCCGTCCTTCCAGAACACAACTCCGCTTTGTGATAACTATCAGACTCTAACGGAAAGAAACCAATCCCTTTAAAACCCTCTTAACACCAGGGAGGTCTCCGAATTGGAGTTTTTCCATTGGGAAGAGATGTGCACAGCATTAGGGGGCCACGTGAAATGGAGTGGGGCCAGCCAGGCTCCGGAGGTGTGTGCTGGGGCTGGTTATCAGCTTGATTCCAGTTTTAATTAACACGGGGGGCTGCGTTGCAGCAGTTGAGGAGGTGGGCTCTGCTCTGAGGAAGGTTTTCTTCCAGGCAGAGAAGTGAGAGGGTGGGAGAAGTGGTCACCTCTGAGGCTGCCTCAGCTTGAGGAGTCAAAGCCCAGAGACTTCATTGTCTACGGAGCTGGTCAGAGCTCAGATTTCAGCATCCCTCTCTGCTGAACCTACTGTGGACTGTTATTCTTTGGCAAAAAAGTTTTGTTAGTTTTTCTGCTTCAGAGAAGAGACATACGCAGAAGTCTCCCACAAATTACAAATCTCCTCGTCCTTTGGGTGAGTCACAAATGTCATAACTTGGCTCAAAACTGAAAATATCGGCTGCTGAAGATGAGCTGGGTCTGCAAACACTTCAGGCTCCTCCTGTGAGAGAAACTCCTCATTTAGCAGGGACTCTCCGTGTACTTGGTCACCACCCTGCAGAGGGAAGGTGATTCCCCACTCTCCATCACTCCAGTTGCTACACAGGTGGAGCATCTTTGCGTGGTGGCTGGAGAACAGCTGCTCCTTCTGCTCCTTGATTTCTTGCTCTGTTTCCTGCCACTGCCTCTTGCTGCCAGGCCTGAGGAAGAATGAGATCCTCCTGGGGCAATGGTTAAACATAAGACACGAAGAACTACTTGAATTTATTTCCCTTTACTCCCATTTCTCCAAGGGTTCTGGTAGAGAACAAAGTGAATGCAGCAAGTGGGACGATAGACTCTGCAAAGAAGCGTTTTGTCAAGAGAAGATAGTGCAAAAGGTCAGCATTATCTTGCTCCTCTTCTTTCTCTCTCTGAGTTTTGCGAATCTGGTACAACGGTAACAGATTTTTAACAATATGTTGACTTACCTCAGTTTAACAACCAAGACCTTCCTTTCCCTGGCCCAGAGGAGAGGCGCCTGGGCCGCACGAAGCCCCCTTAGACCTGACACTCCAGGTGAATTTACCAGCCCGCTTGAAGACTTAAATCAGCTTTTGTCTATAAGAGCTCCCTGCGTGGCTTGTTGTCTGCCTGTCAAATGTGTGTATTTTTGAACTCATTGATGCAAATCTGAGAAAATATTGGTTTTCATCTGCATCTTTGTATCTTGAGGGGTTTTGCTACTCGTTCTCCTGATAACCCAGCAGTAAAGCAACGCTGCTTAAATTCCATGTATTTCTTATTATATTTATCACTTTTCTCGTAACCTTGCTGAATCATTTTTCGCCTTGGTTAGTACCAACATCCTTATTTCCATAGCCACAAGGCCTGAGCAACCAGGGACTAAACAAAAGATCAACGGCAGGAAGAATATCTTAAATCTCTTCTCGCTGGGTGTTTATTAATCCTGACTGTAGAGAAATACAAAAAAATCAGTTACACCCTGAACGCTTCAGTTTTTATTTAAATATTTGGGATTAAAATGGTATATACCTGTGTTTACTGCATCCTTTTACGTTTGTTTGTTATTTAAGTAAAATAGATTTATGACTTATGCAATTATGTCACCTCCAGATCCTCACTAGAATTAATTGTTCCGGTAAAGAATGAAAAGCGTGACTCTCTACCACTTGCAGACAGGAAAATAATGGTTTCAAATTTTAAACCAGATTTTCTCCAAATGTATTTTTAGTCATATTTTTGAGGAAAAGTCTGCAGATGTCAGTCAGTGGTCATGTGCATGCCTGTGACTATATTTCTATTTTATTAAGAGTTTAATATTGCTTCTCAGTGTTTCAAAGCTGTAGGCAAAAATGTTAATGAAAAAGCTGTATTTCTATGGCAAGTACATGACATTGTAAACAGAAAACAGGCTGAGCTTGCAAAACCCAGATTTGGACTCGTTTTTTTTCAGAAGTTGATAATTCATTCTCCTTCGCCCCTTTTTAGAGATGAAATTAATGCCTGAAATTTTGGCACAGTTGCTGTCTGAATTTGTCACGCCGTTTTCCCAAGCTGGGGTGTTTGGATTTGTATTCTGAGGGACTTGTTCTCCGACAAATTACAAGAACGTCTCCTGGCAGCCTATCTGAGTTTTTCCACTGTACATTTCTTTTCTGGTGATAATTTGCTGTCTCTGTTAAGATTTATTTAAGAAACCCCCACAGCAGCGGAGTCCCTAAAGAACAGGTACTTCTCTACTTTTTTCCTTTCGAATTTTAATCCAAGTTCAGTTTTAGTTTTATTACTCCTTCCCTTCCCGGTCTGGCAATCCCCTGGAGAAAAGCCAGCCTCCGGGGGGGTTCACAGGGAATCGTAACCCCGAGATCGCTCCGTGGAGGACAGAAATCAGACCGTGAATTTCTTATCCTCCTGGACTGCCTGGGGGCACTACCCTACGCAGAACCCCCCACCGGGGGGCTTGAAACAGGAAAGGAATAAAATTGGTCTAGATCAAGTGTTGCCATGGCCAAATCGAAGGCAGCGCTTGGTCCTGCCTTACTGTCTTGGTGCTTTGGGGTGGAAGCCTCAATGTTCGGTAGTTGAACCGTGATAACGGCAAGGAGGAGGTTTTGGTGTCCAAACAAAAAAACAAACAAACACACACAAAACCCTTGGAAATTATATATCATTTCAGCTTCAACATTTAAGAGATGTTGAACTTGGAAAATCTAGGGTATGAAAATGGAAACGCCGAATTTACACGCTCATACCCTTCTGCGATCCGAACTCGACAATCTTAACTCTGTTACAATGTGCGCGCGCGTCAGGTTGTGATTTTCACTTTTGCTAGCTCACGAGCTGTGAGAATGCGCAGTGTGAAATTTATAGCACGGTGGTGAGTTGCACCTACGCAGACGAGGAACTTCCCAGCATAGAAACACTTGCGCTAAATTTGAAACAATGATCTCTTAATTTAAGACATTTTTGGATATGTAACTTAAGATCTAATTTGAAGACGGATTCTTCTTCTGAAGTCTCCTGTGAGAGACTGAGGTTTTTAGAACTCGAGCCCAAAATGCGCAACGCAATCAGAAGCCGAGTCAGCAGTAGTTTGTTGCAAGTCTGTTAATGTTTTGCAAACTCAGAAAAGCGATAATTTCGGCCATCTGACTTCTGTAGCGACGGCAGAGTGCTAAATTTATTAAGCAAAACAGAAATTATCACAACTTCCCAATAATGCTGAAATAATAATTGAAAATAATTTCCCTACCGCGTGGCATGTTGAATAATGACCTTGGGAGAAAAAGTGAAGATAAGAAAGAGAAATCGGCTTAACACCATGTGAAATCAGTTGCTTCCTATTAATCTTACAGAAAAGTTGTACTGAAAATTTAGGGGGTTTAGTGACCAATAAGAAATGTTGCTTGCTGCCTTTTGATTCAACACTTTCTCAGTTGGAACAAATAGCTATCGAATAGCAGAAAGAGTGGAACAGCCGTTTATTTGAGGGGTTTCTATTGCCACCTAGTGGTTCCCCCCCCTCCTCCCCCCTTCCCTGAGCACCAACTCGAAGATCTCGGAAGATTTTTCACTTGTCTGGAGCAAATGAGTTTACTTACTGACAAGTGAGGGGGTGACGCAAACGATTTAATTTTTTTTAGACGTATCAAGAAGAAAGGCATGAAGTTAAGTTACCTCATTGTATGGACTAAACCAAATTCTATGTGTAGCTAGGATCTCCCCCAGCTGACAGAAATGAAGACCCACAGAGTAACTTAGTACTGGGCGCTACTTAGAAAATAAGCTATAAAAATGTGCTTTTGTTGTCGTTCGAAGCCAGTGATGTGGATTTGACGTCGTTCTCTCTTGCCTGGATTTTAATCTTCTGTAGTTCTCTCTGATTTCTGTTGACTCAATCCATTTTTACCCCTGGAGCAAAACCTGCTTCTACCCTTATGAAAGAGTAAGGTATTAATGTTGGTCTTGACAAGGTAAGCTGAGATAAACCGCAAGAATTATGAGGTCTTCAGTTCTCATGACTCTTTCTTAATAACAGTAAATATAAAACAATTTTCTGAGCTTTTGCCCTTGCACATTCACACCTGAGAGTTAAAATAGAAATGAGGGAGAGTCTCCATGCCTCTTACTCATGCCAATATGAGTCCGAGCGTTCCCTGAAGGCTGTGGAGGTGTTCGTGTCTATGGAGGTAAAACTTGCTGCAAATAAAATTAGAGTCAAGCCCACAAACTTGAATAAAGTCCGGAAGTTTTTCTTTGTACCTGGTCTCATGCGGATAGTACAGTCCTGTAATATAGATCATAACACGTAGCACCTGCATGTCAGAGTTCCTTGTATCGCCGTTTCGTTTCTCCACAAAACAGTTTTTTGAAATTTCCTTCCTTTTGAATGAAAACCTTTCCTCTGTATGAATTGCTATCTTTTGTTTGTTTGTTTGTTTCAGTATAGGCTAAAAAATGGGATTTTTTTATTTCTCGAAAGTTGTATTTTAATGACAAGTAAAAATGGTAAGCATTAATTTTGCCTCCACTGCTTAAACAGAAATGGTGTGTTCTGAGTGACAACCACTCCTCCTTTTAAAATAAACCACACAGTTTTGTCTTGGCAGACGTTCAGCTCGCGAAGACTTATCTGCTTGTAAAGTTTTCCTTTGCATACATGGTCACTCAGTTTAAATACATTTTTTTTTTTAAAGTATGGAGCAAACTACAGAATGGAAAAAAGTGTGAAAGCTTTGATATATATTCTATCTTTACTGTGTGCGTATGGAGTTAACTCTCTCAGTCCCGATGAGCGACTCCCCCAGGCTTGGAATGTCTTTTCCGAGGCACAAGAAGGGCCCAACTGAAACTTGCTCTTCCTGCAGTCGGGGGCTTTTCTCAACATTTTTAATGCACAAATTGGCTGGGAAAAGAGGGTCGCTGGGAGCCTGACATGGCACTCGGAGACAAACATCCATTTTCCCCTTCGCTCAGAACCTCCCTGCGTAACCTTGGCCCGGTCACGTAGGCTCAGATTTTCAAAATTATTAAAATACTCAAGGAGGTACTTTTTAAATACTCTTCTGCCTCGGTTTTCCACCTAGTAAATAACATGCTCTGCAGTAGCGCTTCTTTTCCCTGTCTTGCGCTTATTCATGGAGAGTATTTAGGAAGAGCAAAGCACTTACCTGGCTTTTGTCTTTGCGAGTTCTTGGAGCTTCGGTGTCCTCTCACAAGAGGACCTACCTCAGCTGGGACGAGGCGGCCCCGTACCGGCTTCAGACCTGGAGTCGCCGCCATGTTTCCAGCAGTAAAATAAACCAGGAAACCAACGTGAATGGTCATTATTCCAACGGAACATGGCTTATCGCGCTCAGACCTCCCATCGCAGAGTGAGCCACTGGTGCCCCAAGGCTCATGCCCTGTGTCAGGGCAAATGTTCAGTGTCCTCCGCCGTTATTCCTTGAGGTGTTCCAAAGTTCATCACTCCTACACACTTTAGTAAGCAAGTAAATTTAAAATTAAATACTTTTTTTTTTTTATTATTACCTTTATTCTCCCTAGAGGCATTTTTCAGCCGAATGTTGCCTAGGCTAAGGCAACAACCATCTTTGAAGCCCACTTTTAAGCGGTTTGTTTATATCATATTCCAGATTGCATATTGTGTTTTTTCACTGAGTGAATTTGAAGTCCGGGTTTTGGGGNTAGTAAGCAAGTAAATTTAAAATTTAATTCTTTTTTTTTTTTATTATTACCTTTATTCTCCCTAGAGGGGAGAATTTTTTTTTTTTTTTCTCATATAACACAAGAAAATAAAACCCTGTCAGGTTGTATGCTGAAGCTCATCTGTTGTGTTTCAGTATGATGAAAAGTACAAATACCTCAACAGTAGGAGTGCTGGTAGCCAAGTGCGTAATTTGCCTGGTTAAAGATGGGAGTTAATGGAAATTTGAAGTCATCTTTACAGCTCGGGGCTGCGTTGAGTTTCCCAAGTGCTCTGTGTTAAGGTTAAGCTGTGGTTTCCAGGGCCGTGCCAGGGGACTGGTGTTCTGCTCCCCCAGTGCCACCCCGCTCCAGCCAAACTGGAACTTTCCCAGTGCCAGGACATGGAGTGGCCGTGGGGAAGCCACAGAAGCCACAGAAAAATTTCTGTAAAGGGCATAACATCGCAAAAACTCAACAGTTATTTGCTGGGGTGAGAAGGTCGCAGGGAAATGCTGGTCGCTCGGATGCCTGGGATTGTAAATATCTGCCTGAAATATTTTGGCGTTTGTGCGGCTGCAGTGAGCGAGCGAAAAAGGAGAATAAGGCATGTGGGAAAAGATGGAGATGGCTGAGGCACAGAGGAGTAAGTGCTTCTGGTTGCTCTCCAATGGGCTGGATGATTAATGATGGGTTTTTCCGAGGCTCCGGGTTGCCAGGGATCTAGATGTTCCCCACAGCAGCCCTTGGGGGTGAGCTCAGGCGAGTGCAGTTGTGCCTCTCTGCCCAACGAGGCAACTGGGTCCCGTTCAGGTCCTCACCAGCAGCCCCTGGTGCTGTAACCAGTACCCTATTGGGTGCCACAAAGATTTTCTGAATGGCTTAGGATACTTTGGAAAATGGGGAAGATTATTTTATATCACAAAAACTAAACGTGTTGCTGGAGTTTTGCTTCTCTGCTATCATTCTGCAGGTGTAAAATCCGTACTGCAGCAGTCCTGCCATGCCCGTGTTACCAGCTGGTGGTGTGAGCTGCTCCTCCGGGCCAGCTCTGGGCAGCCTGGTCTCGATGTAGATCATCTGGGTTTAGCACGTTTGTCCCCCGGCCAGATGGGGACCTCCCTGGCATGGGTGCATCTGCTCTGCTCTGCTCTACCAGTTTATCGAGAGGAAGATGAGAAGGCTCCGGGGAGACCTTCCAGCCCCTTCCAGTGCCTAAAGGGGCTCCAGGAAAGCTGGGGAGGGACTCTGGAGCAGGGAGGGGAACCATGAGACGAGGGGGAAGGGTTTTACACTGAAAGAGGGGAAATTTGGATGAGATGTGAGGCAGAAACTGTTGGCTGTGAGGGTGGTGAGCCCCAGGCCCAGGTTGCCCAGAGAAGCTGTGGCTGCCCCATCCCTGGAGGGGTTCAAGGCCAGGTTGGACGGGGCTTGGAGCAACCTGGGCTGGTGGGAGGTGTTGGGTTGGAACTAGATGGTCTTTAAGGTCCCTTCCAACCCGAACCATTCTATGAAGATGTGTTCCTCACTCATCATCCTTGCCATGACCCAGAGAGAGGACAAAAAAAGTGTTATCAATTCTTCAGGCTTCTACCTTCACATCTTCTCTTGGTACTAACGTGGTAGCACATAAAGTCTGCTGTTCAGCAAAGCGCATCATTGAAGTGAGAAGGCACGCGGGTAACCCCTTTCCACCTTAGCGAGGCACAGCGTGTGTTTAAATCCTATTAAAGCCTGGTGGACTTAAACACGTACATAAATTTTGGTGGAGTTGAAAGTCAGACGCAGAGAAAGAAATGGAGGAAAGACAACCCTGCCTGTTAGCTCCACAAAGGGCTGACTGCTCACTCCTGTCCGTGCGTTGCAGCTGCGGGATTTAATCACAAAAACATCCCGATACAGACAGGTAACACCTATTACGGAAGGTTGCCACGCTTCGCAGGTAGATTAGGATTTAGTTAGGTCCTAATTGTCTTCATTCCCCAGAAATTTCACCAAAATTGCATGCTGGGCACAAGCATGTGTTTTTCCTCCCACAGTTTTTGGGCCCAGTACAAGTGTTTGCCAGAGAGAGGAAAAAATGTTCAGTCTACTTTACGGGTAGTTTGCATTGGGAATGGATATTTTCTGGAAACGCTTTCTTCTCCAGGTAAATTAACTTTCTTAAAAAGGCTCTCAAGCACTAAGTTGGAGAAAGAGAATGAAGTGCAACCCCAAGCTCAAGGAAAAGATTTATTTTTTTAAATAAATATTCTTAGTTTAAAAAAAAAAAAAAAACAAAAAAAACCCCCAAGCAACCAACAAATGAAAAAAAAACCCCAAACACCCCCAAAACCAACACCACCACTTATTTTCTGCTAGTTGATGATTCTGAACCCCGCTCTGAGGTGGGGGAAAAAAAGGCATGGGTGCTCTTGGGCCCCGCGGGGACTGCACTGCGTCGCTGCCTGATGGCCCTCGGTTGATTTCCTGACCTCGGGAGAGATGGCGAGGGGGGGGGGAGAAAACAACTCTTAATGCTGAGGAACGAATGTGGAGTTCAACTTGAAATATAGGGAAGACAGTCTTTCAAAAGTTGTAGCTGTATTTAGCATCAGAGTTCATGAGATCCACATGTCCCATCTTCTTTTTCTACAAATCCCAGAGGGGAAAAAAAACATTTATTATGATAGCCTGGAAGGAAAAAAAAATGTCTGTTCATCAATTTCCCCCTTTTTTTTAAGAGATAACCGCTGACTTTACCCGTATGTTATCTTTATCCCGAGGCAGCAAATTTATCATAATTTATTCTGGTATATTCTAAATTTACCATGTTGATTACCACTGTATAAACAACGTCTGGCATTTGCCTCAGCCAAAGAATTGAGGCTGGCGCTGATTTGGAGTAGAGATCTGTGGAAGAGCTTCAATTTACTGAAGTGGCTGCAATATCAGCGCAAACACCAGAGATAGATAGCCGAGGAGAGGGTGATTTTAAAAGGGGGAGGGAAAAGAAAAAAAAAAAAGGATTCTTCTCCTGTGTAATGCTAATGAGCCACTTACTGAAATGTATCTGTTTGGAGAGGGAAGGCCAAATGACACGAGGTTAAAAATCGTTAGAAAGCAAAGTAGAGCCGACTGGACTCTCTCATGGAGGAGCTGCTCTTAAGGCTTCTCAGGGAGCGGGGGGGAAGGGGTAAGCAGCTCTTTTTGTCATTACCGCATACAAATACAAGTAACATGAAAGCCGTCTCATAAGGTTGGACTAAAAGCAGTCCTAGTCTCGGCGACTAAAAAGGATTTAAAAGGAGGACCAAAAAAAGGGGAGGGGGTGACTTGACTGGAGATCAATTTCTATTTACAGGAAGTAAAAAAAAAAAAGAATTACTTGATCAATAGGCCAAACTGTGTATTTACTGAAAAATAACTGAGACCCCATACAAAGACGTAGAGGGAGCAAACCTTGTGTCTGTTCCCCCGTGGCATTTCAAGGCAACTCCTGCTTTCGCAGCTCTTCAGCCGTCATTCTAGTTCACGCGGCAAATCCTGAAATTGAAGTCTAAATTTATGAACAAAGCTTATAAATAGCAGGATGAGTTCTTTTATAAAATAGCATATTCAGGATTTAATTTCTTTTCATCTTTCGTGATATCCTGTTTCTCTGTTGCCCTGTGCACCATACTTATTCCAGAGCACCACTTCTACCGCATTAAGGCTATGGGTGAACTGCTCCTGACTTTAACGAGGCTGGAAAAGTCTCAGGGACTTCCCTGGCCGGCGTTTCCCTCCAGTCTATTTTTATTCTGCGAGACATACCCAGACAAGGTACTCTCTCTCTCCATATATATATATTTATATATTAATTTTATTTATTAAAAGTAAAAAAGCACTAATTACAATATGTGATTCCTGGTTCAATGACGT